>QCXZ01000064.1:41700902-41979752 GCA_025024175.1 Rhyzopertha dominica
TATGAATTTAATCTAAAATAACCGTACAAGTATAATTGGATACTATCTTACGTACAAACACTGTATTTATGGATTTTGCACTATGCATTGAGAAAGCAACACTTACACAGTCCTGTATGTAGTAACACAAAATTCCGCCCGCAGTAGCGCCGAATTAAAAAGATACATGAATTAAAACGATACTTTATCTTTTTAAATGTATGAATTAAAAAGATACATGATATTTTTAAATGTATCTTAGAAATTCAACAATCGTAAAAACTGGGAAATATAATACAACTATCTAGAAAACAACAATCTTTTAAATTAAATAACAAGTTATTTGGAAGCAGTGAGTGCGCGAAAAGCAAACAATCTGTTAAATTCAACAATCGCAAAAATTCGGAAACATTTAAAATATAGATTTAATAGCAAGAAGCTCGTATATCAAACTATCGTTTTAATTCAACAATCTGATAAATTCAACAACGTTTAAATGAAATAACAAGTTGCTCAAATGCGAGGTATACGTAAAATTGAACAATCTCCTAAATTCAACAAAATTATAAATTAAACCATCGTTTAAATTATTCGTTTAAATATGGTAAAAATGCCAACAAACTAACACAAAAATTCAACAAACCTAAAAATGTTGATAATAAAACGGATACTCGTTAAATTTAAAGGTTATTTTAAATATAGAATGTATTTTTATACAGTTTATGTTACGATATATCAATGAAACAAGCACAGAAATGTGCAAGCATGTAAATATACCGCGCAATTTGTACAACAATAATTTTAATTCTGATATTTCTTTAGAAACATTACTTATATTTCGTATTTAACAGGATAGTTTATGTCTGTGTTACTTTATAATATTTCCAAATAAAGAGTAAAACGGCGTTCCATAGAACTTTGACACTCCACTATAGACATGAATATAGCTGATATTTCTAATGTGGTAAGTAATAATTATATACAATTGAAACTTCTAGAGGTCAAGTAACATATTATTTAAACAATTTGTTATAAATATATTTTAATTTTAGTGAATATTTCAAGGGCAGCAATAATCGCAAAGATAGAGGATTGGGGCAGTTTTAATTGTAATTAAATTTGGAACAAAAAAGGTCGCTATAGTTTTTACTCCCTGTCTCTTGTTTAACGAGTTATAAACTGTAACCTCCCCCCATGTGTCAAAGTAACTGCGCACTATACCTTGCAATCATGTACAAGTATGTATTAAGATTTTGTAGCATTTTGTATTTGAGTGTTAAATTTTGAGTTGAATGCTTTAGTGCAAAAACCGGTTAAGTCCACTTTTGGATGAAACTGATTTTTTGTACGGGTTACCTATGCATTTTCAACTATCTCCGATTGTTTTATGCAAAATTAAACAAACTCGGAACATAAATTTTCAATGTGTTGTTTTTGTTTTCTCACAAATGTAGATTTTGAACTTGGCCCGTTTTTGCACTAAGGTTTACAATTATTATATATAGGTACAACACATAACCTGCAGCGCAGTTTTTTTAACAGCACGGACAGAAGGATTACGTTTTTTGTTTATAACTCGGAAAATAATGGGTGGGGGATAAAAACTATAAAGATTTTTTTGTCAAAAACCTAATAGCAATTAAAATTACTCCCGGTTATTTTTGCGATTAGATTTGTAGTTTCTGAGATAATCGCAAAAAAACTGAAATTCGTTTAAAACAAATTGTTGCTGGACCTTTAGATGTTTCGATTTTATATATAACTATTATGTATGCACCTCTTAAGGAAGAATAATTTAAGACATTGCAGCTTTTAAGCAATTGTTTTATTTATTAAGTCTCTGACGCCCGAACGATATGCCATGGAAAATAAGCGATACCGTACGGAGTGGTTTCTACTCTAGTTACAATCTGTTACATAAATAAATATTAGAGCATTTCGCACGTGGCGTGTTATTGTTTTATAATAATTATTTTTGTGTGTTCAAACTAGTACCTGTCATTATAAAAGGTTAAAACACGCATCACGAATTTTGCCGCGTTTCCCGAGTAAAATAATGTAACACAATGTAGTTCACGTAAGCACCACCGTGGCGCTGTAACGTTAAATTCCATAAAGTCACTAGATAGATAAAGTACCGCAATTGTCCGCCAGTTTAGTGCAAAATAGCAGCAGTAAAATGTGTATCTAGAAGACGGGATCAAACCTATTTGGTTTCTAGTTTTGGTTCCATCCGCCATTTTAGTCCAAAAATATGGACAATCTAGTGACTTTAAAATTCCATTGCCTCTAGGACAGGACGCATGCCGCATGCGTATTGAATGGAAATGGAACGCGTTCCGATAATTAGCCGTTGCTGCATGGTAGCATGGTTGCTGCCATAAAATAACACTTTAATACAAAGAAAAGGCGAATGCTTCTGTCCTGTCCCAACATCATTTTCGCGATCGCGCCATCTGTGCGTCGAAACTTGCGTAAATTAGCGCCAAATTTGAATATCTAGGATCATTATTTTCGTTATTAAAGGTGGTTTTTGCTAGATCATTCGAACCTTTCCAAATAAAATTTCATTGAATACAATGTATACATTGAATACAATGAAATTTCACTTGGAAAGTTGCGAACAACCTAACAAATATAATTATAAATGAAAGAACAAATACAAGTTAAAGTATATTAATACAGTTTTCGCATTAACTATAAACTAGTGAATAAATATTGATTGGAAATTTGTGTTGTGAAAATAGTTCATTTATAACAAGCAATGCAGTCAATATCAAAATTATATGAACAAATTAAAGAGCTATTATTAAGAGCCTTATCATTCAAAAGTAAATTTATAATAAAAAGTACACTCTAAACAATAGTATCAATAAATTGGAACAATAAAAATGACACACAGTGTCAGTTATAGTGGTTCATCTTCTTTATAACCAGTGTTGTTAAATATTGTAGGTAAATGTTAAGAAAAATGTAACTACTGAAATTGAATCACTAATACTACAGAAAAATTTAAATGAGTATTTAAATACATGAAAAGTAAATTAACTACATTTCAAACCAGTTGTAGTTAAATACTTAACAGAAACTGTAACAATACAGTAAGCTGAAATATCTTATGTTAACATTGACAAAACATTCTAAAAAATATGAGTGTAAGAGCATTTGAATAATATTCATATTACTGAAAGTGACTGTAAAAACAAAAATGAAGAGTTTAGATATGTAATAATAATAATTTGTTTTTATGGTTTTACAACTCCAATATTTAAACTATCTTCTTATCCACCAACTAGAAATGTAATTAGAAATCAAAGAACATACTAATAACCTACACCAATTGCATCGTCATTAAACACACTTTTTAAATTAATGAATGAAAAAGTAATTTACATTATAAGACCAGTAAATCAAGTATAACAGCCTGGGATGTAAGTTAGTAAGTTACAAGTTATGGGTTACAGTATTTATTTACCATTTTGATAATTTACTACTACACATCAGCACATTAGGATTTATTCGTTATAATTGTTAAATACCCAATTCTGTAAAGATGTTCATGAGATAAATCCTTAAAGCTAGGATTGTTGATTGCTTGTTTCCACTTGCTGCACATGTCCCCTCTTCTTGGGTTTGGAAACCTGAATATCGGCTTTTGTTTCACCTTACAAACTGGCACTGAGAAGCGACCTTTGTCCGACTCCATTATAATCTGGCATTAATCAAATAATTAGTTTGCTATTTATTAATTGCTACTTACATTTACCGCTTGAACTGAACATGTCCACGCCTAACTAGTTATTATACAAAAAAGTGCACGCAGAAACAGCCTATAATAATGTTTTTCTCAATTCTACTTACCTGTTATTACATCAGGTTAAACTAAAAATGATTCCACCATCAAAAACGTCTATAAAAACATTAAAGTTCAAATCATAACAATAACACGAAAATGGAGAGCACGCAAGCGCAACACGCAATGGAGCAACTGTCACCGGTGTCAGTTGTGGGATTTCAGTTGATATTGTCGTTCCCTGTTTTCAAATTACCACTTGACTAATAAAATTATATACTGATTAGCGCCATCTGACGGTGGAAACATGCATAACCCCCCCTTACCCTCCATTCAGAAGCTTCCAAAAGGGAACTCGTAGCGCCAGTGATGCCAATTTAGCGGATTTTCCGCTAGATTTAGCGGAATTTGATTTCCATTTAGCGGACAAAATGACAAATTGCGGATAGCGGAATTTTTAGCGGATTTTGTATTTAGAAATGATGGTATTATTCATGCATTGATTTTAAGCTTACTGTAGTCATTTAACATTAACACATTTTTTTGTGTTTTTAAACAAGTATATTTTATATTGTACACATATTACCTTCAGTATACTATATCTGTACTAGATTGTGTTTAATTACTTTATCAGCTAGGCACTATAATTTACAAAATATTTTTTATGAAAAGCTGTTTTTTACCTTTAGAATTTTAAAATACTGCATGTATTATAAATTATAAAAAGTTTATTGTTTTGGGCATCGGTTCCTGGACTTTTTGTTGCCTGCACAAATATACTTCTTTGTAAAAATAAGTTTTTTACAGTTAGTTATTGTAATAATTTAAATTTTAGCGGATTTTCGTCCTATCTAGCGGATTTTAAGCCCGTGTTTAGCGGAAAAAAATTTTGAGTGTTGGCAACACTGCGTAGCGCCATTCAAGATGAATCAGCCTGGTTGGTGCGTTACTGGCCATTTTGGGTTTGGCTGCGGTTTCTTTTCTACGTGATGCTCGTTGTCTTTTGTCTTTGATCCGTGATGTTTTTGTAGTTTGTACGCAAGATACAACATTGAATGCGCAATGCGGCGAATGTAACATTCTGTCTATGATGTCTATGGTCTATGAACAGCCATGCAGCAAGTTAAGTGTACTAATAGCATAGCTGACGGAAGGAAAACACCATCTAAATACCGGTAAGATTGGTCTTTTTGTGCAAAAAGTATCATTAACAGTTGCTTTCTGTTGAAGGGCATGTCATGCATTTTATACTCTTATCGACAGTTCACCTTGTTCTGCTTTTAACTCCATGGATGATAGCAATATGGAATCACCATAAGAACTTGCAAGTAGCCAAACATCAGCCATCGTTCTGGGAAAAAATACATCACCTATAGCATCGTTATACAGCATGTTATGCAGCTCCATCAATATTTGAAATGAAAATCTGAAATTGGATTTGGTAGAACCTTGGAAGGTTAGTAATATCCTTAATATTCTTTCATTATGTTCTTTTAACAAAAAAAAAACTATATAAGACTACCATACATTTCATTTGAGAAGCTATTAGGCTTTTTAGAACACGTGACTTTTGAGCGACTGCCAGGGGGCAAATTTCAAAACGATGCAGCTTCTAGCGCGCTGTCATAGAAACCCCATTACTTAATGCCAACGTCAGTCGCTAGAGCTGGGACATTCGATTAAATTCAAATCGTTCAATCAATCGCGTAGATTCGGATCATTCAAGTCGTTCATAAGGATCGTGAATTGAAAGTGACAGCGGTGTCTCCTGTCTCGCCACAGCATATAAATATGCTGTCATGATGTTTTCTCGTCGTGCGCTGTCGTCAGCCGTTAACCATGTACGACGCACGAACGACGCTGATTCATTAGCTGTGAGCCAAATCAAGGCATGAGTCATTCACTTTGAACGACTTGGTCATGAAGGACCCAACTCTATCAGCCACGCGTCCGTTTCCAGGGTTTCGCAGGCGCGTCCCATGCGTGCGCTTTTTGCCCCCTGGACGCCATATTGGATGACGTAATCTTAAAAAGCCTAATTCTGTTGTTAGCCACTTTATTGCTATAMCTTTGAAACATATCAAAGGAGCTTTCTGTCATCTTTGCATGTCACACGATGTTATCTGATGGCTAAGGAAAATGACAGYTCGTCGCTACTCAAMCTGCATCACTKATAAGCAACCCAAACAAGGCATGATTCAAGTATCATAATGCAGTATAAAGCGCAGGATCAATTTGCATACTGAATATCTTTACAAGATAAAAATAAAAATGTTAGTAGTTGCAAGCTTCTGTTTGAAGTGTTATTTTTCCCAGAACACTTTGGGTATGGTTGAAAGTGGTTGCTTTGATTTAAAAATGATTGAACAAAAGCGAAATGCACACTAGTTTTGCAAAGCCTGTTGATCATGGATGATGAACACAATTTGTCATTGGCGATTTAAACTTAAAAGCTTAGCAAATCTTTTACATCCCATTTTGATAAACAACACAAATTGTTACATAGTAGTAAGCAATAATTCTTATCACTTTTCGCACCATCTCATGTCAGCAAATCGTAAGCGACTAGATATATACAGTGTAATTGACGGTCAATAGCACCTTAGATTTTTAGAAAAAGAGACTAATAAAGATGCTGTATAATGCTGCATTTTTAGGTTCGCTATTGCATTCCGTTTGATTTTGTATACTACACTACTCCAAGGAATTAACACACCACCAAAAAATATCAAAAACTTGGATGTTAATTAGTGTCAAAACTGCTTGGTCGATTTGTATTATAGGTTGAATCTTCCACAAAGTGACTGCATTGCTTATTTTTCACATAAATAATTTATGTATACCCGGTTTAGCAATTATAACATGTTCTTTTCATAAATCTTGTGATACCTGATAGGGTGACAGTGCTAATAAAAGTTTGTATTTTAAACAATTGGTGGCTTTACTTTTTCTTAACAATCTCTTTTTTTGATTGATTTTATTATCTCCATTAGTTGGGAAAAATACGATTTTATAACTTGTTAACGAATGACATTTAAACAAAAAAGAAGTAAAATTATCAGTAGCAAGTATTTCCGCCTCTGCCCAAAATATAATAACATATTGGCTAAGACGATCCATACTTATAATCAGGAGTCCCTCACTTAGTGGAATCCCTGTACATTTCACCAGATAATATCTTGAAATACCATGGAATATGTGGAACATTAGGAGAATACCATGGAATACTAAATGTCCAATTACCATGCTTAACGAATTGGCAGATTTATTTGAAAATCTTAGAGAAAAATGTTCCTAACAAAGGTTATAACACTTCAAGGAGTACTGGATGACATAATATAGCATATTTATACAGAATGTTCAGTTCTCGAGTACCAAACCAAACTTGCATTTTTTTTATTAACTAGCATTACTTATGATCATATTTATAAATCAAATTTTAAGCATAAGTTTTATAGGTTTTTGTAGTCTACAGTTAATGGTTTCGAAAGTATGTATGGATGGTCAAGTTATCGTGTTCCCCCAATTGACGGCTTTATTTGAAATTTTACGGAAAAATATTTAAACAAAAGTTATAACACCCAGAGTGCTTGATAATGTAATATAACTTATTTAAATACAGAGTTCTGTTTTCAAGTAGATACCAAACCAAATTTGCATTTTTCAATATAACCTCCAACCTCTTATTTCAAATATTGTGTCTTGCGATAGGAATGCAGAAGAAGTCAAAATAATATAATATCTAAAACAACTCTTTAAAAACCACACTCTATATTAACATTTTTAAACAAATATAGGCAGAGCAGGGATTGTAGCAGACCAAGTTGCTAAAGATGAGATCAAAAGTTGGTAATAATAAAATTTAAAAAAAGTAAAATTTATTATGATAATACTAAGTGTGTAGTTTAAATTTTATCTTTTAAAAGGACAGCTTCTGTTAATTTCGAAGCTGCATATAAAATTCTTATCAAAAGTAATTAAATGCTTTTATAAATACTTCAATACATTCAATACATCAATACAAATGTTTTTTCAGCTCTTCTTCTTTTTTGGTCAAAACATGGCTCCAACTAAATGTCCATTACTGTGATGTTAGAATTTGTGGAAAGCATGGACTTTACTGGGTCCTGTCTATTAGTTCTGTGTAAAGAAATTCATTCTGTGTTGTACAGTTATTCAAAATTAGTAATAATTACTGCTAGGTACAATAATGTTGGGAAGTGCATTTTGTTTACAATAATGTATATTGTCAAATATTCTAAAAGCCAGTGTCCCTTTTAAATCATATATCGTGTTCCTAAATAGTTAGGCTTGAGAAATAAAAACATTTTCTTTAAAATTCTGATTATTTGGCATATTTTTACATTAGTGGGTCAACAATAAAACATTTGTGCATTTATAAAAAAATAACTTGAAAATAATTAAAATGGAAATAAATAATTATTCGAATGAGTAATAGTGTCACATGTGTGTATGTGTATTGCCTAGCAGGTATTTTGTGCTACCTGAAGCTTGTCTGAACTGTTAGAAAGTCATAGTAAACTGCACTTTCTTAGTCTAGATGTGAGAGGACAAGTGTCTTGATTATGAACCATTTTATTTGTGATGCTACCTTAGTAGCACAAAAATATTTTTAGCAGTATATTGAGAACATAATTTCGGCACCACACCTTGTTAAAAAATAGATTTTGCTTATATTCAATTTAAATGCAATAAACATATACACATTATAGGTATATAAAATAAGTCTTTATTTGTTAACAAAATAATACAACAAATATTTGTTCTGAAAACAATAAATATTAAAAAATATTAAATGAAATAAAATATTTAACCTAACTCAATATTACGAATGAAATATACTTGGGTAATAATT
Organism: Rhyzopertha dominica; assembly: GCA_025024175.1. Classification (NCBI taxonomy): domain Eukaryota; kingdom Metazoa; phylum Arthropoda; class Insecta; order Coleoptera; family Bostrichidae; genus Rhyzopertha; species Rhyzopertha dominica. The sequence continues at coordinate 41,709,551 of QCXZ01000064.1, forward strand.
TTTTCGTATGAATTTAATTTATTGACAAATTGAAAATGACAGCTATTCCTTCGTCTATAATAAGATAACATGTAACCTCGAAATCAGTCACCAATAAGTAAGATATTTGGTGTTAAAAGACATTTTATTGTGCTTATTGTTATTCAACTGAAATAGTTTTGAGATTATGTTGTAGTCAGAAACATTCTACAACAGTATTCTCATAATGATGCCGAATTGATGTACTTTATTCATATATTAAATTGCAACTTACATTACTTACAACTTCAGTTTAATTATTAATCCAAACAAACAATTAAACCCCATCAACCCATTTGAAAACACATCGGAAAGACTGTTTACACTGCCATCTGGTACGCTCAACAAAAAACTTTCTGACACACTATGGTTGGGTTCATGAAACGACATATTCTCTTCTGACTATTTAATTAATTGAAATAACTTTTTTCCTTAAGCAAACTGTGTCTACGAAATGTTTATAATATAATTACTTTAATTCAATTGATTTTAATGTGATTCTTGGCGGCTTGAATTTTGCTTAGCAAATTGTGGAAGCATTCCCCAAAATGGTTTTTGGGTATGTTAGATATAAATTAAGAACATATTGAATTAAATTGATTATGTGTGGAGATGACTACTGGATATAATAATCCATAGATAAGAAATAAAGCTTTAATTTTAATTAATAAAATTACATGCAACTAAAATTCTCCTCCATGACTTTGACCTGTAAATGCAGGAATGGTGACTAACATTCCTAAATGCAAACATTTTTAAGCAAAAATGATTTATGTGGATTCACATAAAGTTTCTTTTATTAAGCGCAGGCATTTTACAGTGCGATAATTTTACATTGTGGTTATTTGTCAATGTGCCTAACTTTCTATGTGAGCACTACCATGTGGGCATTTTTCCTGAATTGTTTTTTATGAGCTATTTATGCTTGCGCATAATGTGGTGATGGTAATATTTTACGTTCATTTCATTAACAAAAAATTATTTCTTAAATCTTTGATCAAATGAGGTGGGCCAAATGAGCGAAAAGTATTATCACTTTTAATTACAGAATTGCATAAGATTTTAAAACAGTGGGTTGTTCCTATTTGGCAATTCAGAAATGCTAAAATCTCGGCAAAAATAAACAAGCAGGATCCTTTTGGGCTTGTTTGGCAAGCTCTCAATTGTTTCTCCTAGTATATGTCATCTACTTATTGCTTTGCGCAATTACTTTTTTCTGAACTTTGCTCAGCACTCATAGTATATGGATTGAAACAATAATCTAAAAATATTGGATTGATAATTGGGTATTATCCATGTATTTATATTTTATTAAATTGCATATTAATAGGTAGCATCTAATCCACAAAACAGGTGTGACAGCTTATAAATTCGAAAAAATGGATCATAAGATGTATTTTTAATATTAAAAATGTGAATATTTAAGGAACCGCCAAAACGTGAACATACTGGCCGTGACGTCAGGTGTCTTGTAAATGGCCGCTTGTTTACATCTGCGGTCAGCACATTACGCGTCAGCCTCAGCCCGTCAATTTATCAGTTTGTTGTTTGCGTTCATTTTGTGACAAGCACATTAAAATACGCCAAGAAAAAGTGAAATACTTATGAGTTMTGACTTCTGAAGGCATGTTCATTGTTAKGGAATTTGTGTACAGTGACGACCGGTTCAACACGGCGGAGATGAGAAACGTAAAAGCAACAGCATAAGTGAACTTTTTATCAAATTAATCTAGCATTGATAATTTGATCACAGTGGGTTGTTGGAAACATACTATTTGTAAACATAAAAATGTAAGAATCAAAAATGTACCCTAAATTTGACATTTATTTTAGAGGTCAGAATAAATATAAATTGCCATTTATTTTCGGGGCTCTTGTGGCTCGTTTCCGGTCTGGCTAACAGTCGAATATATGAGGAAAAACGTCGTTCCTTATTATAACATTTCCCTCTATCAACTTAAAACGCATATAATTTTTCATATCCTCTTCAAGCTATAACAAGATGGAAACAGAATGGTAAACACTTATAAACCCAAAAAGAATAGTAAAACTTACAGTAAGAAATAAGGTGATCTTCACAACAGAAAAACAAACTTTGTGATTTCGGCATATTACGTTTAGGGACCTTAAATAACTTTTTCATACGTTGATAATCTCGATGAACGGTTACAAAAATTTTGTTAGCTGTACTGATTGAAGTACTTTTATAACTATGTACAAAATGTTTTCCATACATAATAGATGCTTGTAAAACTACACAAATAACTTTTTGGTGCGACCTCTTACACCGTCCTTTCAATAAACACCACACAAAAGCTTTTCCAATACAAGACTGATACTACACCATTAAACAGTACGCTCCTTGGTAATGTTTACATGACACTTGACGTCACGAGTTGAATAACCTTGGATAGAAGTGTTTTGGCGGTGACTCCTAAGATTCGAATTTCAGACCTGAAATTCTCTACCTACAAATTTTTTTTTTCTTAACATGGCGTACGATATATGTGCACTTCAAGATTCATTTTACGTAATTTAAAAAAAAAGTGGTAATACCCTATGACATACAGGGTCCGCCACCTAAAACTCCCCAGGCTCTTATTTTCTTTATTTTTTTAGGTAAAACCTTAAGTTATATGTCAAATTGTAGGTCTTTCTAAACTAAACTAAAATTTTTGCAGATTATCATTTTAAGCTTACCCCGTATAATAAATATTGCTTCATAGTTGAATGCCGACTTTTGTCTTCTTCAATTTGTGTCATTACCATGTATGCGTAAATTTTACTCCTTCTTAGTGAAAAACAAGAAAAACTAGTCGCCGCCATGTTCTTTAAATAGGGTTGTTCAGAATTTCTAAGTGTTAGTTTAGTAGCTTATTACGGTACAAATTGTGCCTACATACCCATCGCTGCACACAATTACAAAATTCTTTCTAAAGAGACAGAGGCTAGAAAACGAAACCCTGCGACGAGGCTAGTGCGTGATGTAGAAAACCAAACTAGCCTCATCGCAGGGTTTCTTTTTCTAGTCTCTCTCTCTTTAGAACGAAATTTGTACTTGAATTATTTAAAAGTTACAAAAAATTTTGGGGTTTTGTGTGCAGCGATGGGTATGTAGGCATAATTTGTACCATAATAAGCTATTAACCAACAGCCCTTTAATAGAACATGGCGGCAACTAGTTTTTCTTGTTTTTCACTAAGAAGGAGTAAAAATTACGCATACATGGTAATGACACAAATTGAAGAAGACAAAAATCGGCATCAAACTATGAAGCGATATTTATTATACGGGGTAAGGTTAGAAAATATTTACAAAAATTAACTTTATTTGCAAAATATCACAATCTGCAAAAAAAATTTTGGACACTCACTATGCTATTTTTAAAGAGTTCAAGAAAACCTACAATTTCACATATAACTTAAGGTTGTACCTAAAAAAACAAAGAAAATATGAGCCTTGGCAGTTTTAGGTGGCGGACCTTGCATATTTACCTCTGACTGCTGTTTGTAATCCTCTAAATTCTTAAAATGAATGGTAATTTGAAAAAGGATCTCCTGAAATTAGTTATTTGTAGGTGCTCTACAAAAGAAAGCTGAGGTGGATTTTTTTTGTTAACTGACAGTAAAAAAAGTTAGTGTCCAAAATATACTTTGATGACAGGTTTAATGAATGAATTTTTACCATACCTTTTTTTTCCACCCAGGCTTTTATTTTATGTGGGGTTATTTAGTTCAGGTTTTATTGTATATTTATTTTTACTAGCATGTTTTAAAGAATGACATTTTTGTGTGTTGTAGTTTATCTATATACGCTACAGGGTTATTGATTGCACTTTCACTCCCCCACACCCCATTTTTAAAAGATACAGTGCTGATTTTTTTTACCAAATTCTAGGACTTCTTATCTTATCTAATCTTAAAAGCACTTTTCAAAAATATGTAATATGATGTATGTATTTATTTTCTATGGTTTTCAACCCGTCAATGTATAAATTACTCAATTATTGTTTTGATTTAGTCAACCCCCATAATGTTTTTATTTTTAAATATACAGTGCTGAATTTYTCACGAAATTGCAAGGTATGAAACATATTTTTATAAAGATCACCAAATTGTTATTTAAGATCTCCCAAAAATTTTTGAGAAATTAATGAGGTGAATTTGTTATGCGTTATAATTAGAGTTGGTAGTTATTGGAAAAAAAGATTTCAGGAAACTACAAATCAAATCAAATCAAATTAAATAGTAATTTATTTAACTAAACGTTGTCTTTTGTGTATAMACAAGATAAATTCTGTCAAATTAATTAGATGTACATCGCAAAAGCCTTAAGGCTTGTATGCGAGTAATGTAAAGAGTATAACAATAATAACAAGCTGCACAGTGCATATGTAAGAAAGAAAACACTAATTCCATAGTATCATACAAACATCACAAAAATTGAGGAATATCTAAATCTAAAAAATAACAAAAGGTTGTATGTAAAACTTAACATTGTGTTTCTCAATACATTAAAATGAGCTATCTCTTACGTACCACAAGATGGAGATGAGGGCGAGGCAAATGCCATCGGGCAAACAATATTTATTACATAAAACAAAGTAAACTTGAGATAAACTGTTTTCATTGTTTAAATCTACAGACGATCAATCAAATTAGAAAACTCATGGCAATCTTTGTTCATAATCATGGCTTTGATTTTCTTACAAAAAAGCTTGTAATTATTGCAAGTTTTTAGTTCTGGTGTTAAAATATTGTATAATAGAGATGCAAAAAAATCTGTATTTCTTTGACACAATGTTCGTGTTGCAAACGGTTTTGAGGCACTTCACCAGTAATTCCTCTAGTTACATGTGCATGACTAAGATGTGTCAACAAGGAGTATTTATTCTTAAATAAATATTTGTATCAAAGCGCAATAGATTTATATAAGATTTGAAATGTCCAAGATGTTTGTCAACTCTTTAAAGCAGAAATAGACTTGGCTTATTTTATTACACAACTTCTCGCAATGTTCATTCTAGCGCATGTGAGAATCAAAATATACTCCCAAATATTTAATACATAAGACTTGACTTGTTGTATTTGAATATTACAGTTGTAGTTTATTAGGTTACAGTGTGTGTAGTGAAACACTGTGGATGTATATGAAGGCAGTGTGTTATTCCTAAGTGTAAATGGGACATATTTAGTTTTAGTTGTATTCAATGCCAGTTTATTTAGTTCCAACCACCGACTTACATCAAACAGCACTTGTTCGGACCTGATTTTAACCTCGGCTAAGGTGTCGCCCTTCACAATCAAAACAGTATCGTCTGCATAATAATAGATTTTGCACTGCTTTATGCTCTCTAGCAAATCATTAATGTATAACAAGAAGAAGAGAGGACCCAGCACAGTCCCTTGAGGTACACAACTCTTTACAGTGAGTGGGTCACTCAGTGTGTCACGTACTCTTACGTATTGTACTCTATCTGTTAGATAACTTTTAAAGAGCGCCAAGCTGTGGCCTCTGATCCCATATTGCTCTAATTTATTAAATAAAATATCAAACTGAATTGTGTCAAAAACCTTTCTAAGATCTAAAAATATTGCTAGTGTATGTTTATTAAAATTTAAGTTTATGTATATTTCCTTCACTATATAAGGCATCATTTGTACTAAGACCTAAATCCAAATTGATTATTGCTTATAATATTATTTTTTAAGAAAAATTAAGTAATCTAAAGTGTAAAACCTTCTCAGCTATTTTTGCTAAACTAGAGATCAAGGATATAAGCAGAGAGTTATTCATTGTATTTTTGTTACCTGTTTTATGTACTGGGATTATTACTGCTGTTTTGAAAATTTTTGGAAAGTAGCCTGCAAATATAATTGTATTTATCAATAAGCAGAGTGGGTAACTAATGGTATCTACTATTTTAATTATCAAATTGTTACTAATTGTATCAATTCCTGCTGATCTACTACATTTAAGCCTAAGAATGAACTTTCTCACTTCCGTTGTATCGGTCGGCGTTATGAAAAGTGAATCTTGAACATTGCCCGCATCCACAAAAGGCATATCAGCATTGGCATCCTCCTGTGCTACATTATTAAAAAATGTGTTAAATTTATTTGCCACAACGTAAGAATCGTTTGTAAACTGACCAGTTTCACCAAATAATCGCAACTTTTCTGTTATTGCAATTTTTATTTATTATTTTTTTTGTAACATTCCATAGACGCTTAGGATCATTATACTTATCTTGTATACGTTTGTTATACAAATTGTTTTTTGCCTGTTTTATCATATAAGTAATTTTATTGCGTAGACGTTTATATTCCGCTTTTATAGCAGTGTTGATAGGATTCTTTTGTGCTAATTTATAATAATTATCCCTTGTTTCTATCAGTTTCAAAATGTCATCAGTTATCCAGTGCTTTCTTTTATGTTGCATTTATTTATTGTCAGTTCTTGTCGATATTTTTTTATAATGAAGTAGTTTTTCAACCATTTTTTTTGCTTTGTCATCTACACTTAAGACACTGGAATTAAGTTCAGGCCACATTTCGGCTCGCAGGAAATCATTAAGTTGTTTGTAATTAATAATTTCTTTTTTTTTGTAGTCTTTTCGATAGCACACTGGAATGACTGTAACTCAAGTTTTTTTGTACCGATATTCAACAAAACTGGAAAATAATCGCTTATTTTACTTTTTAAAATAATGGGAGAAAACAAATCAAAATCAAGTTCCGTTTTAAGTAATATATGATCAATACAGCTCTTAGATTCACCCTCAATTCTAGTAAATTTATTAAATAATGCTCTAAAACCATTGCTTGTTAACATGTTTCAGTAGTGTTCTTTATTGAGTAAATTCTGTGCATTATTACTAATATCGATATTTATATAGCCAATTATAACTTCATTATGCAAGGTACAGTAAATTTTAATGTAATCATCACAAATATCCACAAATGAGAAAGTTGTGCCAGAATTTGGCGATCAATATATGCCTGTGATGCCAAACACCTTGCCCTCAACACCATCCACTTCTACTCTCAAAAAAACAAAATCATTCAACGTAATGGTTTTAACTTTACCGTTAATATAATTGCGCAGGTACAATATCACACCATCATTTCTATTAACTCTACTGTTATTGTAATACATACAGTATCCTGGAATATTGTATAGATCCAAATTTCAACGGTATATGTTTTTGAAAGAATTATAACATCAAACTTAAATGAATACATGTTTAAGATCACATTAAGTTCATCAAAATTCCTGGATACACTCCTAATGTTGGTATGAAATATTTTGAAAGCATTGATGAGGTTACTGTTATTGATCTCATTGATTATATTCACGCATTGTTGGTTACTATTTGCTATACTTAAGATTTTATTGATATTATCCAAACCATCGTAAAAATTTGCTATGTTGGAAGCCATTTTTAATTGATTATAAAATTAACTAACCTACTGCAACTAACAGAAACAGTATGATTTAAATGTCCGCAGCCAATTTAATTCTAAACCCCATAATATTTTATTCTAATTAGTGATAGTTTATCAAAATGTGTTCACAGAAACCTTAAAAACACTTTAAAAAAATATATAATATGATGTATTCTGATTAGTTAAATTCAATATGTGAAAGTTCACAGAAAGAAATTATTATTAACTATAATAACACACTGGTATAAAATTAAAAAGGAACGTAATACATAAATTGCTAAATGTTCTACATGGCCCCCATGCACTTCATTACATTTAATGTAAATGTATTTTCCATTGCAACCAAAATGTAACCTTGATTTTTTTGTATTTAATAGTTATATTCCTCCTATTATGCAACGCCCAATGTTATCAGGTGTTAGCTGCACATCTGGTAGTCCCAAATCATCCAAGTCAGGTAACAAAGATATTATCGTTGTCTGAATATTAATATTCAGACGCTATTATCTAGGAAGTAAGTTATAAGACCAATATTATGCTAAGCAGCACCATCTTGTTGCCGCAAAACTTCGTTGTTGTCTGACAAATTTTGTGCTACATCTTGAATTAAAGCAAAGTATCAGTCTCCATTCAAAGTACCATTAAAAATATGGTGCCTATTACCTTGTTCTTCAAAATTCCACACAATGGATACACGGAGGAAGGACCAGAACGTTTAACTTGACGAATAGCACTGGCTTTTCCCTGGGCCCAAAAATGTTGATTTGTCGGTCCAAAAAAATTTTGTTAAAAAAGAGTCCATCTCGTTCTAAAATGTCATTCATACTCGACCAAAAAAATCTAATCAGATTATTTTGTTCATATGTACCCAGAACATGACTGGCTTCAAAGCTTGTACCAGCAGATCCAAAACATTTTTGAATACTTTCCTTGCATGCATAACAAAGATCTTCTGAAATCTTTTGCAGTTTTGAAGTAATAGTAGATTGGTTAAATGATGTGATGCCTACAGTATTTGAACTAGTATGTGGCTTGCATACCAGTAAGTTGTATCATACTAAATAATCTGTACATAGTTAATGCTACACAAAATAAAAATATTAATACAATTGCTGTCTGCATTAGACCTAAACTGCACTGATGAGCTATAATAATAGCCAAATAGATTTATCTGCAGTTGGTTGTGGTGCAGACAGCACAGCATAGACATGCATTGCCAATTTGTCAGGCTACAGGTCACATCCTTTAGGAAGTAGATCCCATAATGGCAGCTGGGTGGCTTTGTCATATCATGTCGGTGTAATGCTGACAGATAGCATTGCCATCTAAATTCTTACTTATAATAATACAATCTTCTATTTTTAATTCAATGCAATACTTCAATTTGGTTTGATGGTTTTCTACTAAAGCAGATCTACTCCAATTGACTAATTAATATTTTGTCCACGCCAAGTGTGTTTGTCACTTTCATAATTATTAGTATATTATAAGGCACACATCTACACTTAGTAACTATAAGCATTGATATTGTCGGTAACAATTAATGTTTTCCGTATGAAGCAATATTATCAATTTGATAGAATACTTGATTTGATTTTCTGGGTGAATTGATTATTTTTCATTAAAGAAAAATTTATTATTGGTTAGTCAATTTAAAAAGCAGGAAAGCTTAGTTTTATTTAAATTTGTTCGTATACTAATAGTGTAGCAAATCCATTTTCTATTAAGATGTTTATACCAAGTCGTAAATTTTCTCTAAAATGTTTTTAATTATTTTTTCCAATAACATCACATTTGGTAAACAGAGAAAACTGTGTATTATCTTTACGCCAGGTGTATATATGTGTCACTCAATGCATTGTATGGTGAACTTGTCTGTTCTATCCTTGCAACTAATAACACCTAAATTAAATTAGTGATTTAAATAACAAAAATTACTTTTAATAAGTAGTATTATAATTGGTTTCTTTTGTTGCAGGTTACCAAAGCTGCCGTGATGGCTATGTAAAAGGCAGTCAGCCTATTTCCTGGAATTAAACATCCACTATTTACGGATTCTTCTTGTTAGGTCTTTTTTTGTTTTTTACATCAGGGGAAGTGGTGCTTCTTCTTATCTTTCTAGGATTCAAGATTTCTGAGAGCATTTCTTATATCATGTGTAGTTGTTTTCATCCTTGATGAGCTAATTTTGATGCTTCAGCATATTTTCAACTGAAGAATAGTTGAGAGTCTAGACACTAAGAAGTGATGATTTTTAAACAATATTTAGGTGTAGCATACAGTGCCCATACTTGCCTTAAAATACACTACATATTTTTGCAGTATGTGTACAGCATATAAACTAAAGATTATTTTGATCTGTTGTAAAACTTGGCACAATCATTCACACAATAATTGTTACATTGAATTGGTATTATTTTTGTTCTTCTGTATGGTTTCCTACATTCTTTTATCAGCTTCTGTTTAGTTCATCTTGCATTCAAGTTGGCTACACTCTGATTTTTTGTTTTCTGAATTGAAAAGGGCAACTTGTACATCTTGCAATATCAGCAGGTTGTGATGATGATAACATTACCGATAATGGTTATTTTGGAAGACTCGGGTCGTGATTAATTAGATTATTTTGTTGGTATAGGTATTATTAACTAACTTGAGAAAACAGCTGCTCATTTACTAGTTAAGTGAGAACAAAACTAAAATAACACCAGTGCTTGTGATTAGTATTTTCTGTTCTAAAAAAATAGTGGTGGTAGCAAAATTGAACTGTTTACATGTAGCACGTGGATACAGTTATCTATCCTTGCTTAGCTTTTATAGTTCTTTTATTTCAAGGCATAGTCTTAAATTTTATAACAATATAAAATGTTACAAGACCACCAAAGCTAGCTAATGTCAATTTTAGGTTTGTCCAATTAGACCATTAATGACCTGGAACACCAATTTTTAAAACTTAATGCTATTGTATCTTAGTAATATAATATTTTTTATTTTGAAAACTATCCTTAAAAAACTCAGGCAATTTATAAAAAAAAGCCTTTGTATTTTCCCAAAACTGGAAGGCCTTCTAATCATTATAAATGCCATTAAATGAATCAGAATTCATCTCGTAAACAACATATTAAATCAAAAAAACAATTGAACTAGGAATCATAATGAATTAACTATTACAGCTACAATAGAAATGTGGGTATCCCTAAGTGCACGATTCTGCACTCAGCAACTTGGAAACTACCAGTGAATTTGAAAATTTGCTTTCGCTCAGCAATATTTAAGAACATCTGGTTGAAAAACCAAGTAAATCATCCTGTACTAGGGATGGGCAATGTATTGACACTTACTCATCATGTTCTCATGTTATTCAAGTATCAAAAGTACTTATAAGTAGGGATGCCGCGGGTACTCGGCCATTACCCGTTATCCGGCCTATCCGGCCAATTTTAGCACATACCCGGTTTAGCCGGATTTTGTTTCCTATCCGGCCGGGTTTTAGAGATAAGTAACAACTGCAATACAAAATTAACCCTTTATTCTTCATCCAACTATAATAACACATGAAATAAAAACATTTTTCTTAAATAAATATCTGAACACACATAAATAATGTACTACAAAAGTAAACTTTATAACTTATAATCAAATAATGGCAAGTTATGATGTAAAAAAATTAGCTGTTCTCCATTTTCTGGCAAAAGTCTGTTTCGTTTAGCTTCATAAACATTTCCAGCTTCTGAAAACAATCGTTCGCTGTATACGGTACTGGCTGGTGTACACAAATACTTGCGAGCAAGTTGGGATAAATTCGGAAACACGTTTTCATTAATTTTCCACCATTGCATTGGTGACTGGTCTCTGCTTATAATTGGAAAGGACAGGTATAAATCAATTTCTTTTTCAACAGTTTTCCTTTTAGTCTCATTGGCATCACTGATATCAGGGCTGTGTGGTTTTTGTTCATTTGTAGCAATTTCTGTCATACACTCCCAAATTGAGATTTTCGATCCTTTTGGTGGAACAGGTGTAGTCGAGCGTAATAACGCAAGAGGCAGGTCATCATCAGAACCAGAACTGTCGGCTGTACAACTGCTTTTAAGTGCAGAATCGGATGCAGCCTCTTCGGCTATACTTGGCGATTCAATAATCATCATCTTTTCTACGATTCTTGCTTTAATCATATTCTTCTTGGCCTCATTAAAAAAGGTTAATTTGTATCTTGGATCTACAAAAGTAGAAATTACAAAATTTAGATTTTCATCTAAACTGTTAAATCGTGCATTTAAATTCGCAAGAAGACATTCTTTTGTATTGCGCACTTTATCAAATGAATCGCTGTTTAAATATCTACGGAGTGCTGCCAGTGTAGGAATAACTTCAGATATAATAGATCCAGTTGAGCTGATTTGTTTCGTTACTTCTTCGAAAGGTTTTAATAATTCAATGCAATTTTCCATGAGTTCCCACTGGTCGGCAGTTAAATTTTCGATTTTAAAATTTTCTGCTGCATATATTGCTAGAACCATCTTTTGGTCATAACATCTTTCCATCATGTAATAGGTGGAGTTCCATCTTGTTGTGACATCTTGTACTAAATGTTTTGTTGGTAAATGCAATCGCTCCTGTATTTCCTTTAACTTGTAACATGCTGAGGGGGAATGGTTAAAGTGAGTTACAATTCTTCTGCTGGCGGCTATTAAATCCATTATTTTGTGTTCCGTCTGTAGTGCATCCATTATGCAGAGTTGCAAGCTGTGAATGTAGCAGGGTTCATGTTCAATACCCAGGTCCTTAGCTGCTTTTTTAATATTAGCACCATTATCACGCATTAGAATATGTATTTTTTCTTTGGGAATTCCCCAGTCTTGTATCATACTTCTAATCACATCAGCAATTTTTTCACCTGTATGGCTTCCCGGTGAATGTTTTACATGCAAAACAAAGTGTTTTAAATCAAAGCTAGTGTTTATAAAATGTGCAGTCAGGCTAATGAAACTCGTTACTTTTGTCACATGTCCATATATCCGTTGTAAACGAAAACGCTTTTGCACCTACAAGTTCAGTAGATATTCTGTTTCGACATCCATTGTATATGCCTGGTATGACAGTTTCCACAAAATATGTTCTGCCGGGCACTTTATAATTAGGTTGGGCCGTTTCAAGAAGTAATTTAAATCCTACAAAAGTTAGTATTTTAAATAGTCTATTTGCCGCAAAAATCTGTTCTGTTCTGTTCTGAAGCGTCGGTTAATTAAATAAACAAGTACTGTAAAAAGAAGCTGCACAGTATTTACATATATGTCACTACAAAATTCATAATTTTTTTGATTACTGTAACTCTTGTTGCATATGTATTCTTATCCACTGTGTGTTCAAACCTGTCGTCCTAAAATATTGTAGGTATTTTAAGCGAATGTATACATTTGCTTCTGGCATAGACTATCTTCAGCGGCCGACTGGCACAAAATTCTCTACCAAGGCGCAAGAACAAAGGTAACAACGATATAAGTGGGCATCGAAACCAACAAACTGCACTCGTATATATGATTGTATTACCTGAAATTGATATACATCAAACAAAGGACGAATGAAAGATGAAAGCACAAATAAATCATAACAAAAAAACAAATGACAAATTTACAGAGGTAAAATTAGAATAAAGATTACTTAACTAGATCCATTAATTTTAAGGAAGACAGTTGTGCTAAATCGGTGTTAATGATTTTTTCATGAATATAACTTCATATACATTCAAATTAGAAGCTTCACTGTTTTAACAACGTTGTCTTTGTAATTATGTCTTGATTTAGTACAGTTTTGCATGTTTTCTTTCTAAATTGTGTCCTTCATAACGTACGCCCAAATTACGTTGAGTTTTCCTATGTTTGGGAATATGGTATAAAGGAACAATTATTTATAAACAAAAGAAGATAAATCTGCTGTCGCAAGGCACTGCATTCAACCCGGACATACGCAAAGACAAAACTTTGTTAAAACACAGTAAAAGTTCCAGTTTCAATATAGATATATGAAGCTATATTCATGAAAACATATAAAGAAAAACTCATTAATACTGATTTAGCATTACTGTCACCCTATAAATTAATACCTAGATCTAGACAAGTAATCTTTATTCATATTTTACCCCTATAAATTTGTCGTCATTTTCCCTTGAAGTAAGTATTATTATGATTTTATATGTAGTTTCGTCTTTAATTTATCCTTTGTTTATCAATTTCAGGTAATGCAGTGATATAGATGGTTTATTGATCTCAGTGCTCTCTTGCGTCTTTTCAGTTTCGTGGTTTTTTGTTACTTTTGTTCTCACGTATTTGTGCCAGTCGGCCACTGAAGATGCACTATGCCATACTAAGCATTCGATTAATATACAATATTTTATAACGTGAGGTTTGGACCTTTGGAGTTTTGTTTTATGATTTAAGTTAATTTCCTCGCGAGTGAATTTGAAACTGACACTGTATGTTATATATGTAAATATCTTTATATCAATAATTTTACAGCCCTAATGTATATAAATTTTATATCAAATTCTACTAAATACAGTGGAGTCTCGATTATCCATGGTAACCGAGCGGTCGTAACCTCAGTTAAAGAAAAACGCGGATAACGCGGATTACTTTCGCCACCGTTTTAATCAGTTCATCGTTGTCTAATCTTTAAATAACTTTTAACTTTAAGGGACACAACAACGCATTTTCTTTTACCACTTTGTTTATTGCCATTGTAACATGACACGACTGCGATGTGCAAACACAGACAGGTTACCTTAAAAAACGGCTGATGGCATATGCTAGTGCGCTACCTAGGTCGGACAGAATTCTTTGATTCTCGATCACGGATAACAAGGATTCATTCTGATGATAGCTCGGATAATGCGGACAAATCTAATTCGAATTTGGGCTCGGATAAGCCGGATCTCGGATAACTGAGACTCGGATAGTCGAGAAAACCAGTGTATGTATATTTACCCACGCTTCAGAATTTGTCTACAAGATAAGTTATTTGCGACTTACCCATATCGGTAACAATAGAAATTGGTTGACTGTCTACTGCAATCATCCTGCCAATTGCATTGTGTAGTTCTTTGGCCCTTTTGTCATTTATATCCCACTTTTTTATTTTCAAATAGTCATCCACTTTGGTTTGCTTTACACTTGATGTAGTTAGTGTTCCCAGTTCATGTTCTTCGGACGACGGTTTAATTTTTACATAAAGTTCTGGATGCTTATGTTTCACATGCTTAAGTAAAGCAGACGTAGACGCTGCCTTTCCCACCCCTCCTCGAGAAATTCTTGTTTTGCATGTTGAACATACTGCTTTTGTATTATCCGCTTCATCTACATCAAAATAACACCAAACTTTGCTTTTTGTGGCCATATTCTTTTACTATTGTACTAATAAAACTTGTTGCCTGTCGGTGCACGTTCAGAATTCTGTTCGATCGCGCTCGGTCCGTCTCGTGACCGGGTAACGGGTACCGGATACCGGGTACCAGGTTATCCGGTATCCGGCTTGGACTTTTGACCGAGTACCCGTTATCCGGTATTTTCAAAAAGTGGATCCGGGGCATCCCTACTTATAAGTAGTGCATTATCGAAAGTATTTAAAAGAATGGAAAGTACTCAAGAATATCAAAGTATCGGAGGTATTCAAAAGTAGTGAAATTATTTAAAAGTATCAAACATATTCAAAAGTATCTGAAGTATTAAAGCATCAAATGTATTGAAAATATCGAAGTATTGAAATAATTTAAGGTATGAGAAGCATGATAAATATTGCAGCATTCACAGTATCGGCAGTGTTAAAGGTGATGTGAAAATATTAAAAATTGAAATAATACAAAATTTGCTCAAAAAATAGTAGCGTCCAGAATATTGACAGCATTAAAGGTACTGAATGTATAGAAATATTGAATTATTTAAAGTAAAAGAATTGTAATTATTGCAGTATGCAATAATTTAACCACAAACATAAGTGAAAGAGATAATTTCATGAGGTTCATTTCAAGTTCTTTCACAATTCTTCCATTTCTATATATCTAATAATTATCAAACCCATTTGATTGACTCCTGAAATATCTCAATTTGTGTCCCTATTAATGCTGAAAAATTAATTTTTCACTTTTCGATTTTAAWTGTTTCTGTGATGTGTTTGCAAKACGCTGGATTAATTTATTTTGAATTGTAGGGTTTAAATAATGTATAGTTCTTTTAGGTTACATAATTATCTCTTGTATGTATGTATTAATTTTCAATTGTGTATAAAAATTTGGCTTGCTTGAAATGCCAGCATATTTTTTTGCTAAACCTACATTACGTCTTTATAAAATCATCTTCAATAATTCGATTTTTCTCTTAAATTTAATAAAGTATTAGATGATTCTATGCATTTCTTTGCTTTCCATTTATCATATATGTAACAAGATATTTTGTGATTTTTCTAAGAGTAATTGCCCGTTGTTTTTGCTCCAAAAGAAACGTGTTTTGAAAAATGTGGGGTCTGCCCATGGAATATGCGAACTAATGCCATAAAAACTATATTGCAAAATTTAGGGTACATCAATTTTACCCCCTTCAAAATACTCCCTATTGGTAGCAATACATTTCTCCCACTTCGTGCCCATCCCTGGAGGTCTTCATTAGTCAGGCTATTCAAGTATCTACCTTATTTCACGTGTTATTTTCTCCACGTCGTTTCTGTGTCGCCCCTGCGTGACCATTTATGTTTATGTAATAAGAAATAACGGGTAGCTGAGTCTGGTTAGTAGGGGGACGGGTAATCTAGCGTTGGGATCGAATTACGGCTCAGAAACTTTCCGAAGGACATGTTTCGCTGTTTTTGATAAATTGATGTATTTCCATGTCTTTCATACCTAATGTCTAGTTGCACAAAGCCTGGTTACCGTGGTTTTCACGGGCAGCATCACTGAAGAATGGTTAAAAAGAAACATTTCCATGACAACTGCCTGTTCACTCCGCGTTAATCTCTTGAGGGCCCAAGTGTTGTTATCTAATATCGTCAATATTATCAATTAAAATTTGCTGTAATTCTGCATCTCCGGGACTGTGTAGACTGACAAGGTTCATCACTAGCTAAATTTGAGCTAGATTAAAAAAGAAACAAAGAAACAGTTTCTCTTGTTCTAATAATCTTTTAGTTGCTTTACTTGTGTGGGATTCAACTTTAATATCTAGAAGCTATAAATAATGGATTCATTGTTTTATTAAAATTTATTTTTATTTATAACTTACTGGCACTTAATAAAAACGCTCGGCTGTTTATGAAACACACGGAATCGGTTAGTATATTTCGAGGTGTCGCATGGCAGAGAAGAGAGCGTGAGGTTGATTTAATTTGAATTCCGAGTATGTTCGTAAAATCAATAATTTCTCAATATCAATTAATCATGATGATAGTTAAACCAATCCAGTCTTTAATGAATTTACTTCGTTCTTTATATGTTCACAAGTAAAAATTATCTTTCTGGGAATTGCGAATCACACAGGTATATTTGCAACCAAAATATTTGAACTATCGTAAAACTAAAGGCAAGGATCCGATTTCTTTTAACAATAGAGGGATTAGGGTGGTTGTAAATAATCTTTGAGTAAACATCGTCTACAGCAGCACGCCGGCATGGTCCGGAATGAAATAATTGAAGACTTGAGTGGATGAAGGGGTTAAGTTACAAAAAATAAGTTTTGAATAAATTAAAGTTTTTTCCTGTATTTTATTTTGCTCTAAGTATATCAACAAATTGTTTTGTTTATGTAATAAAGTAATCTGATTTCAATCACATAAGGCCAAATTCAAACATTAAAAAAACTTCTCAAAATTTTGAAAAGAATGTACGTAACGCCTTCACCTAGTAATGGTTGTTACAAAATTAAATACAGTTTCTGAAAAAAGTTTAATATTTGGATTACATATAAAGATTAAAAAAAAGATAATAAGAATAGTGCTTTGATAAAAAAATAGTTTTTTAATATGGTTTCGTAAAAGTATTTATATTCTTCTTTTACAAATTTAGGTAAGTCTCGTAGGTTTTTTTTTCTCATCTGCAATGGTTCCATATTTTCTTCAAATTTCTTCAAAATATTGACCTTGAAGGCAAGTAAACATATGATTCAGTATATAAGTAAGAACCATACTCTTCAACTCTGATCCACTTAATTCTATCTCTAAATTTGACTGTTTCCTGAACCTCATCTTTTTTTCTATTTATTAGTCAAAGTTTATGGCACAAATCTGCAATTTTCCGAAAATGTTGAGCAATATCAATGACCTGTTTTTTTCTGCTTGCTTTTGTGATTATTTCCCTGTATTTTTCAAGTACATACACGGTATCATTTTTACTAACTTTTCTATCCTTCCAAAATCTCGGTCGGAATCTAAGTATGTATGGCCAACCTCGGAAAATTTCTGGTCGAGGCAGGTAAAATATCCCTTTAAGATAAAGTACTGATACATGTGTACTTTGACATGTCACATTAGGCAGCTACAACTTTCGGAACTTTCTCTGCTCGCAAGGTCTTCGGCCCAGGAACAAAACAGCTTTTTCTATAGAATTTGAAATGATGTGTATTTCAAAATTATAAAACGACATTTGCCTAAGATAGAACCCTTTTGAAGTGGTTAATTTTGGAAATGGCATTATCTGCTGCATATCTATTGTCATGTAAACCATCTTTTTGAAACCCTGGCATTTTCTTTGTCATTTTTAAGCGCTTTCATTGCTGCCATGTAATTTTCTGTGCTCTTCATTTGATTCTCGCGCATCACATGTACTGCACGTACGTGTTTGGAATGGGCTACTTGCAATAATTTTATTTTTGGATAAATCTGGAAAAATTCAATGGTCATTATTAAGTTTATTTCACACACGAAAAGTTAGCACTCGCAAAAAATTGCAAATGCATAAAATTATTCATTAAAAATTGCATTTGGCCCTTTCAATTTCACGTGACATCAAAACGATATCAACATAACTTTTTTCGAGTCTGTTATGCACATACTGGGCGCCAGAAAAAGGTAAACAAACATATAAACGCTGGAACGCCCTTTCCATTAACTTGTTTATTTGGACAATTCTGACGA
This sequence comes from Rhyzopertha dominica, assembly GCA_025024175.1. Lineage (NCBI taxonomy): Eukaryota > Metazoa > Arthropoda > Insecta > Coleoptera > Bostrichidae > Rhyzopertha > Rhyzopertha dominica. The sequence goes on from QCXZ01000064.1 coordinate 41,728,126, forward strand.
CACAGCGGTTAAGTGATCGTTTTGGCGCGCAGATAATGGGTTCGAATTTTAACACAAGATAAATAGCGTATTAACAAAGACACTTTGCACACGTAATCATATGACCATAATGATTAAATTAAGCACATATTTTTTTTTGTGCAAGTACCCCATCAAAACAAAGTTCGTGAGAGGAAATCGTAGTATTCTTTCTTATTGGTTTTAAAAAGAAATGAAAATGACTAAAAAAAAAACATTAAAAAATAATCGATTTGAAATATTACTGTTTAAACGTTTTGTTTTGTAAATCATGTTACATACATTAAAAATATAATATACGCCACTTTTTAAGAACACAATATTAGTTTAATCACTAATCAGCTTTTATCATCATCGCTACCACTGTCACTATCTTTGCCATTAATTTCTATAATTATTTCATTCACAAAATTTTATCGGTAAATGTCTTCAATTTTTTTAACGTTTCTTATAAAATTTGACCAATTATCTACGGTGATGCAGTTAAATCCATTCTTGATTAATTCAGTCGTCTCACTACCAAATTTGGGTACGTTGTTGTTTCTTCTTATAAACGACTTCAACTGACTCTACGCTAATTCTATTGGGTTGTAGATGCAGTGGTAGGGAGAAATACGCAACACAGTGTGCCCAAGTTCTTCAGCCGTTTTGTCTACATTAAATTGTTTTTTGTACGTCCGCATATGAAGTACTCATAACATTTCCTTTTTTGTTTATTACTTTTTGTTTGCGTTGGCATTTGGGATGTTTTCATATTGTTGGGAGTGATATGGAGCATTATCCATCACGATAACGCTATTATTGGGCAGATTTGGCAATAAAGTTTTTTTAAACCACTTTTCGAAAACTTGATGAGTCATTTCATCGTAGTAATCAACCTTGGCATCTTTAATATTTTTCGCCGCTAGAAACAAGACATTATCCACGAATCCATTTATTGATCCCGCATGTAAAATAATAAGCCTCTTGCCCTTACTTGGAGGAATGTTTCATTTGCACTTTGCAATTTTATCATTCCATTCTTTTTTAGTTGTATCGTGGGTGTCAAACCACGTCTCGTTGGTATTTTCTTCTCGAAACAGTTGAATTTCCTCCAAATATTTGCGGCGCCATTTTGTAATTCTTTCACTTTCCATTAAAACATTTTGTTTTTCACTCTTTATAAAATGAAAACCCACTTCCTTGATGAATTTTCTGAAGGTTTGTTGGGAGCATTCCGCTATTTTACTATTTTCAATTAATTTTTGGTGTACCATTTCCATTGTGAGAGCTATTTTGCTTTCAAAAAAAAAAACATGTTTTTTTCTTATTAAATGAGCATGAGACTCGTTTAATCTGTGAAATTTTCCCTTATAGTAGAGTTAAAGCGTGGCCGAAAGATGCTTTCCGTCCGACTTTTATAGGTAAAAAGCAGCTGTTGTTTGGTGTATGTAACATCCTTCTACCATTCGTCTAGCGACATTCATGTCTAAGCGGCACCCAGAAGCAATAACTATTTTTTTTAAGAAATGTAGAAAGTCAATTTGCACCTTTTAGCAGTTGAACTTTTTAAATTATGCATCGGATAGCTGACTAATGAATGAATGAAACCGGCTACATCCTTCCGAGATTTTTTTCAGAATCAAGGAAAAACGTTTCATGATCTCATTTTTTGTCAAAAAAAATATCTTTATTTTATGGATAAATAGAGTTAAACTAAACAAATATAAACCCAAAACAGAAGTTCTAAAAATGTACTTTTGGGTTTTATTATTATCATTTATGTCTTGGATTTAGCAGATTTTGGAATGCATTTTGGATTTAGTCGTTGTCGGAACAAACTCAAACGGATATAGCCACTTTTGGAACGACATATGAGGAAAAGCTACAAAAACCATTGTTATTATTAAAAAACGTTTATTACAGTGCGTTTTCAATATAGTTTTAAGCTACCCACGATGTTCGCTCGCAATCAGGGATGCAATAATGATCAAATGTGTCTGTGTCGCCGTTTTCAATTTCTTCCTGCCGTTGGAAAATCCTTTCATAAAACTGCAACCTTTCCTCTTCTCGCCATTGTTCGCCATAATGTGTGGCCAATAGCTTTTTAATGTCGTTGACCTTCAACGGTTTCACTAATTAAATCAAAACATTTATTTAGGGAAAAACACTATTTTTACAAGAATACTACCTATAACGCGATTAGGAGGCACGTCTCTTGCGATGTGACACGTTTTGGTTCTTAAACACTGATTTTGCTTCACCAAAATGAGCCATGCAGTTAACCTCCCCATGGACAAGAATATTATTTCGATTTTTTGTTAAGAAAAATCGCTTGCTTGGATTAAACTGGAAATGCCAATTTCCAGGCAGCTTAATAACGTCTTGGGCAGTAGCTTTCCAGTCAAAGACTTTTCTTGTCAAATGTATTGCTGTTCCATGTTCTTCAAATATTCTGGCAAAACTCGGTCTGGAGGTAGAAATGAATGTCCTACCATAGCAAAAAGTAGTTCGATTATACTAATGTATTTTGGGGCTTTATTGGCAAACCACTAGCATAACATACAGATCATTGTTACGTTTTTATATTGGCCACCACAACCATCTGCTGCTAGCCTTACTGTGGTAACGGATTCTGGAACCGCAGACGCAATTTCATTGGAACGTTTCTTCTGCTCATTTTCATTCCATAAAAGTGTTTTTCTTTGTTTGGGCAGATTTTGAGTCACCTACAACTACAGTCAGGTTCTATTCATATAGTTGCCTACTATAATAGGCATGTTGGTCAGGCACCTTAGGCAAAACTTGTTTTTTGGCAATCGAAAGTAAGTACATACAGGTCGTCTCCTCTCTTTTAAAAAAAATCCTAAAATGCTTTTGCCTTTAGTTTATGAACCCTTTTCTCTGTAATTAATGTTGAAACCTCTTCACGAGAAATTCTTGTTTTTTTTTTTAAATCTTTTTGTCTGATGGCAAACAAGTTGAGGTAACATCAGTTCGGGGAGAGCCAAATCCGATGTTAAAACGAGTATTAAATTTTTTTCGAAAATAGGCTTCTTTGATTTTTAACGCATGTGTTCTGTTTCACTTTGATACATACGTCAGATTTTTTTGATATTAAGGTCAGACCTAAGGTATTTTCTTTCACTTGACTGATCGACAGTGGTTTTTTATCACCGCAGATCTTTCAATATATGCCTGGACAGATTGTGCCCTATCTCGAAATGATCTGGAGCTAGTATCACCTCCTCTATTTTCTAGAGGCGTAGTGCCAGTCGCAAAATTTCTTTTAATAACTTCTAGAACTATGTGCTTTGTTATTAACAAAATATCCAAAAATGCTTTTTGGCATACAGGGATCCTCTTATTTGTAGAATGCTGCCTTACAAAATATTTAATTATCAGAGCTTTATTTTCTCTAGTATGTGTTGTGTGACGCAATCGTTTCGGTACAGTGTGATCCGTATATTTTAATAAGAACGCATCTTGCTTCAGTTTGTTGGGAATTCTATAAAAAGATTCGTGAAAGAGTTTAATATCTACTGTTGTTAACAGCTTGCAGGAATACGATTTACCTGCGTGATTTTTACAGGATGGTAWTTTTGGTGCACCTGGTGCAGAATACCTAGCAAAACACAGGTTCTTATCGCGAAATGAATTAGAAAATTACGACTTACCTTTGCATTTTTTCAGATTTTTTCCCACATTGAAATATTCCTACTTTTCTCCGCTCCATTTTCCAAAACACGATTTTAATGCTTTTAACTTTGAATTAAATCTCTTGTTAAAAATCACAAATATAACGGGGACAACATATCCTCATCAAGAGTAATAGTGTGCTTTTTGAACTGGTGTAAATAAAATAGCCGCTTGCCGCGCCACATCGTCGGAGATAGCCGAACTTGGTATAAACCACTGTGGAGATAGCAGATTTTGGAACGCATCGAAATTTTCTGACAACGTTTTGCCTAAGATATAGCCGGATTTGGAAGGTATTAATGCTCGTATAAGACTGGTTGGTCATTAAGCAGTTTTCTGTAAAAATATAAAATTAGGAATGTCGTGGAGATACCGGTTTTGGAACTAGGCGACTCATTTAACTTCGCGCGCTTTACATTGTTTAAACGCGATTGTGCGGAACAAAAAAGCGGGCTTAATACGCAACTTTTGGTTTTGAACAATTCCCGCAATTTGTTTACATCGCGATACTACCGAGACAAGTGAAAATTTGAGAAAATGACAAAAACAAAAGTATTAGAATGTAATCTCTGGATGCTGATGGTATCTTTATTTTTTTTATTACACCATAAATAACCGATTAATTGGGAAAAACGTGCAGAGGCTGCACGAAGCGAGCCGGCGCTCACGCTTAGATGCCCCACCACTGCCGTTGTTCGTGCTTTGTTTCGCCCATCCAATTTGTGTTATGCCTTCTGCCTTCTCGCACATAAAAGCAGCAGGTGCACTACCCTTACAAAAAGCGCTTAGTGGAACTTGTATAAATTAGAAAAATACGTAATTTGTTACCCATTTACAATAAATTTATTCATCTTCACCCGAAGTCCTTATAATCAGGTGTACTCAAGGCAGCATTTAATGCATTTTTCCACAGGAAAAACTGGTATAATGCTCGTAACCAGTGTTGTATCAAGGAATCCATTGTAGCAGGAAGCTTGTTAATGTCAAGTTTACATGGCATTTTTTCCGCAAATCATTTATAGAAGCGCAGTCAGTGATGACATTTGAATATACAAGTATGCAAAATTATTGCACTCTTGCAAATACAGTTTCAGTTAAAGTGAATTCTTCTATATCCAGCCAATTATAATATTTCTGATATATTTTCCAGGCTGTTGCGTTTCCTATTCCATTAAACTGACTTGTAACATGACAGCCTGTCAAACTGTGAGAAAATAAGAGAATTTTTTCATGGATTTTTCAAAATCTATGGAATTGAATGTGAATGTACTGGTTTTTTGTGTTTGCATAAATAAATCTGAATTGAGCTTGCTGGAAAAATGCACTAACAGAACCATCACATTCGTATCTTTGTAATACACAGTGCACTGAGTATATTCATCCATTGTAGTCGACAAAACGTGCGATAAGATTCGTGTATCAGTTTCTTCATGATCTGATACCAAAAACATTGCCGATTGAGTAGATATGGGAATACCTGAATCGTACTGTAAGATCTCGTGGTAACCTCCAGATGTAACTATGTTCACTTTATCGTCTTTGGCTTTCACTGTCATGGACACTGACAAAAAACGAGTCGAGTCATATTTATTTTCCCAAGAGTGTATAAATCTGTCCTATTTTGGAGGTAAAGGCACGTTGTCGCTATCAACAATGCATCGGGCAGTATGGATTTGCCCTGCCCTTTTTTCTGTCTTGCTGTTCTTCAGAGAATATGCTTGGTAGTGATTGAATACTATGTCGATCCGATTGTATGTAGCGAAATTTTTGCAGATTATATTATAAAACATTGTCGCATATCCTCCAAATGTTTTAAAACCCTTTGGTTTGCCAATGAAGTGAAAAAGGGACATACCATCGATAATGAGGCATTGTTTTTGATCAGGCTTCTTTTCCATTTCTGGCAGCACTTTCCCAAAGGTTTGCAATATTCTTCCCAAGGAGCTTTTATTCCTAGGATATGATAACGTTCCATTCATCGTTAGATATGGTAGAAAATCTGCTAATTCATGGCAGTAAATATCTTCTAACGGAATATTTCTGTCTTTTCAAACAGACAGCAACCTTTGCAACAACTGTTGGCCCTTTAGTGGGAAAGGCCTTAGATTAATTCATTTTAATGGTTTGTAAAAATCTTGCGAGTTAATGTTCACAACAAGGTTCCTTATTCTGTCACAACCAGTATTACATGCACCTAAGATAGGAAAAATAAAGAAAATTGTAGCGGTAAGTTCATTGTAAGATATTTACTGGGTAGTATGAGGTTAATTTCGTTTACTCATCTAGATTGTCACTTCTTGCGTGAKCTGAGACATCTTACTTGTTATGCACACTAAAGATGTTCCTCTGGAAAATACTTGGAATCGAGGAAATTGTTCTTGAATGTAAAGTACGTCTTTCTAATCTGTTTGTAGACGTTTTTGGCCCAATTTTATATTCTTCGTGCATGTTTCCGCGTTTATTGCAACAGCGATTTATCCAATTTCTAATATTATTAAATGTTAGAGACCATTCCTCTCTTCGGTTTTCGTTCCTTGTTATGCCTATTATATCCCCTGCTGTCTTGCTGATCTTGTTGATATGTTCTAAAGACTGATCAACAGATAACTTGTTGAATGCATTCCTCGTTGATTTTATGGAGAACGCTATATTAACTTTGAACTCGTGATAAACAGTTCCCCATCTAGCATAATTCTGGTGATCATATGCACTAAACCATGGTAACATGCGATAAAACGCATCTAAACGATTATCCCAGTTGCCAACTCTTTCACTATAGATGAATGTTAAAAGTATATCGACCATATTTAGGTACGAAATCCAAAATTGTGAAGTTTCATCCCAGAGATCTACAAACTCGGTAAACGACGTTAAATTTTTTAACACATCCAGTGCTTCTGCGTTTTTAACAAACATTTCTGCTGTACTCCTATTACTGACAGTCTGCTTTAGCTTAGTTGTAATTCTTGACAATTCCATGTAATTTGTGTTCTCTCCAGTTGATGACGTTTGGAGCCAACATTCATATTTGTCTAATAAAATTCTCCACAAGGACTCGAAAACCATTTTGTGACATCTTATCGCACGGTTCCACAATTTCCCTTTCAGTACATTTTCACGTGTTCGATGTGTACACGCCAGACTCGAAAATGATGTCAGCGAAACCACTGCCCTCAAGCCTCTGACCAATTACTTTTATAAAATTCAACATTGCGTGAAATCCTCCCAGCCTAATAACAAAATTTCCACACAATTCTTTATTCAACCATTCAAGTTCCTTTGTTTTGTAATAAAGAACCTCGTCAAAAGTTACTACTACAACATTTTTCACGTTCAGACTCGAGGCAATATTCTTACATCTTAGCATCACAGTCCAGAGTGTATGGTACTCCGATGCCACATAAGGGATGATAGGAAGATGTCTTCTTACAATTATGTTCATCAACTGTACTGTAATTTAACAGTTTGTTAAACCCTGTCCACTGAGGTGTCAGCATCAGTGTGAGTTCTACTCAAAATCCAAGTCATGTTTTGGGCATTAAATTTATATCTGTGCGCAGAAATTTATTTAGCTTTCTAGTATTCTCTACTTCCAGTGTTGTAGGCTGGCATTGGTTTATAGTGACATGTTGACAAAACATGAAAATTTTGCGGGATCGGTAACTATTTGGTGAGTTTCGATAACCGGGTAAACCTAATTTTCTTCTGTGCTAGTAACGTACCGGAAAGCAATCATTTGTGTTGCGTGAAACGTATTTCGGCCATCCAGAGTCTCTTCCAATATGTCAATGTTATCAGCGGCAAATTGAACAAAATAATTTTGACGCAAATTAGGCAGGATAAAAATGCAGTTGTTGCGTAAATAATTATCTACTTCCGTTTGAGCCGTAGTCGTTCTTATTGCCAAAACATCCGAATAACTAATGATGTGGCCACACTGATGTAAGAGTCACAAGTTTTTTGGAGTGTGTCGCTTGATGAATGCTCATACCAATTGACACTTGCTTCGGAATGACATGCTGAAAACTTGTTTGACAAAATACAATGTCTTGTGCAGTACACAAAATTTTCGTGTCCTTGTCTTCGTCAGCATAATCACACAGTAACAAACTAAAGTCTACAAGGATTCTGGGACACACTTCTTCATATTTTATTTCGATGGTGGTTGTAGGATGCTACTTTCTTCAAGTTTTCTGATATCTTCTTTAATATGAATTACCACCATATTTAGTGCAGCAAGGAGCGACTGTTCTTGTAATACAGGTTTGTAGTCAAATCCTTGTTCTTTCAGAATTTCTATCTCTCTCGAAGTAACATCTCTGGATGGGAAAATTAGAGATGGTTCCTTCCTTTTATGAGATCGACTTATTTCTACGCGATCGCCAGTGATTTTTTATTTTCATAAAAAGTGATCTTGACTGATTAATCTCCCCAGTCCGACATATCGTTTGAACACTGCTGCGGAACTGAATACCTTCGAGTGTTGTACTTCCTCCTCGATTTCAGAAATGAGTCTACTCCAGGCACAGTCCTTACATTGGGTAGATTCTGACGCTGAAGCTCTATCAAATCCTGTCACAGACTTTTGATAGAATTGCCAATGATAAACTAAACAATTGCTGTGATATTTCACTTCAGCAGCAATCAAATCAACTGCACCAATTTTCTTCCACAAATCATTGTTCGCCTTTGTTATTAAACGCACTCGCGCAGAAAGCAGTTCAGCGTTCGGTGTCGGTGTGGAAGGAACAGACATTTTTGCCAAATCAGTTGTTTCCGCATAAGGTTTTTTGTTTTGCGTAACCAAATTCGTTTGTGTTAGAACAGACGGTCTTACTTGGACGAAATAAATTATTCAGAGCGGAAAGAATCGGATACTTTTCCGCTTTAATTGTTCCAAGATTCCCGCATTCGCAGTTGACCATGTAATTTATACCAATCGTTCCTTATTCGGTGTTAACTGCACTGAAATCCTCTTATGAACGTCGCTATCCTCGGGGCAGTAATTCCGGAGCAGCGTGTATACATCACGTAACACTGCACATTCTGTTCCGTTACCGTAAGGAGAAAATGTGCATTCCCATCTCCAAAAGTTGTTGTGACCTTGTGTATATATGGGAGTTATTGTATCCAGATTGTAGCCGGGCGGGGTATGATTTTGAATAATTCGTTGGGTTTGGGAGATTACGGTCTCATTGACAAAATCCGGACAAGGTAAGAAGTCGGAATCAACGGTGACCTTATTAGGATGAATGATCCAGCCCTTGCAAACTGTACACTCCTCACTACCGGAGCGCCGTTTACGCTCATGTGGGCGATGACACCTACATCTTCTAATAAATTCTACACAATAGTGAGGATTACCAGGTACGGGTCTTATTTCAACTGATCCGATTGTACACCCCGGAGGACAGAAATCCTGAAACGCGTGTCTTGCACGAAGTATTGTACCGCATGTGGTTGTGTAAATGTTGTTTGTGTTATGATAATAAGCTCGCCATCTATGAGGGTTCACTCCTTGGACATATACAGGGCTGATGCGGTACAGTTGGAAGTTTTCAGGAACATGGTTTTCGAGGACGGCGCGCGCGCGTGTCATTCCTGCGGCATCCACATTTTCGGTACATGGAAGTTGATCTATAGCACTTCCATAACGCAACACGAACATAAGGAACACTACACTGTAGACGAGCATGTTGCTACACAAATGCACAGTCATGACTAAACTGAGGAAACGGGCACTGAACAGTTTTAAAGGTTAGCATATATATCTACCTACACGTGGCAAGGGCATTCAAATATATATATATATATATATATATATATATATATATATATATATATATATATATATATATATATATATATATATATATATTCAGGTAAGATTTATTGGGGGAACTCGACCTGGTGGTAAAAAATCAAAGAAAACTCTTTATTCTTGCCAAGCTTTCGACTGCTTTATTGCAGTCTTCGTCAGGGCTTTCTACAAAACAACAATCCAATAATTACATTAAGATTACACAAATGGAACAATATGTTACTTACAAAATTGAGGTTTAACTAGGCAGCTCTATTATATAGGAAATGAATCTTTGGAAATTTAAATTTAATAAGTATATGCTAAATATATTTCGCATATATCACAATGGTAAATTTTTAATACAAGACAATGACTAGAGAAAAAATATTTAAGGTGACATATACGTCGTAATCAAATTCACAAACCACTTATATTTTGCTTTTGAATTTCGATTCATACGATTTTAAAAGAGAATGCTAATAACTACTTGAATTTAGGTTTTATTACTTCTGTAAAATTTCTGTCGATAACAAATATGTGTATATATTACTTAAATTTTGTGTATCCGATTTTTTATTAATAATGTTATTAGTTTTATTAATTTGGTACATTTCCAAAATGAGTCTTTTATTAGTTTTCTGCTCTTTTTCTAAAATTTTGACACTATCCCAGTTTATGTTATGGCTATTGTTTATTGCATGTTCTGCTAGAGCACATCTTGTACGTTTTGTGTTTATATCACTCTTATGCAGTGCCAATCTACTAGATAGCCATTGTGAAGTCTGGCCAATATACTTGTCTTCACATGTATCGCATTCTATACAATAAACAACATCCGATTGAAATTTTAATGGAATTTTGGATTTCAATTTTGTAAACAAACTTGAACCTGTTTTAAAATTTTTTATAGCTATTTTTATGTTTGCATTGTAGAAAGTTTTTATTAATTTCTTACTTAATCCTGTAATGTTGAGTAATGATCCAAACTTAACAATTTTAGAGGCCTGGACTTCATTTTCATTATGGTTAATTTCTAAAATTTCAGTTTGAGGAGTTGAATAAAGCAATTTATTGATTAGTCCAGGTGGATATCCGTTTTGAATAAGTAATGTTTTTAACTTTGATAAATTTTTATAAAGAAATTTAGGATTTGATATTTTGGTTATTCTATTCTTCATTTGTTTAATAAAATTGATTTTTATTTTCGTAGAATGATCAGACTGAAAATTTATGTACCTACCCGAGGCTGTAGGTTTCTGATACCAATCTAAAATAATTTTATTATTACAACGTATAACTTTTGTATCAAGAAATGGAACACCCCCATCTAACTCTCTCTCTACTGTAAATTTAATATGTTGATCAAAATCATTAAATTTTTTTAAAATTTCTTCTATAGAATTTTCAGGTAATACTAAATTTATATCATCTACAAATTTCTTAATAAAAACTATATTAAAGGATAATTTTGGTATACACGTATCTAACAAATAGTCCATCACGTACTGTGATAATATGGGGCTTAATTTTGAGCCCATAGCACATCCGAATGTTTGTTTATAAAATTTATCATTATAAGCAAAATAGTTATTATCTAAAGTAAAAAGTAACATCTCGAAAAACATTTGCTTTCTTTTAATTTTAGATGGTAATTTTAGACAATTAAAATGTGGATCAATACTTTCCCACTTTTCATTAAGGACTTTAATAACGACATCTTTAGATATGTTTCCAAACAGGTTAATTACATCTAACGATATAACTTCATGATGGGGTGGGATGTATATATCTTTAACAAATTCAACAAATGTAAATGTATCTTTTATGTAATAATTATTATTTGAATCATACGCTGCTGATAGTATCTCACATAACAATTTTGATATAGAAGTCGTTGGACTTTGAATACATGAAACAATAGGTCTTAATGGTATATTTTCTTTATGAATTTTTGGGTTTCCATAAATTCTTGGACTGACCGAATTGTATATTTTATAAATTTTGCTTTGTTCTTTTGTTAATAGTTGATATTTTTCTAGTTTATTAATAAAATCATTTGCTTTTGTTTGAATTGTTCGTGTCGGATCACTACCCAACATTTTAAAACTTGTTTCATCATTCAAAATTTCATCCATTTTATTAGTGTATTGCTCTCTCTCCATAACTACAGTTACACCTCCTTTATCACTATTTAGTACCATTAAATTTGAATTTTGTTTGAGATATTTTTTAGTTTGGTTATATAGTACATCTGTTATGTTTTTTACGTCTTTGTTTTTATGTACAAATCCTGTTATAATGCTTGTTAATTTTGCTCTGTATAAATCTTTATTATTGTTGTCAACTAATGATAAAAGATTCTCTATGTCAGCCACCAATTTTCCCATGTGAATTTCCTTAACCGTTGTTTTAAAACTAAATTTTGGGCCTAAAGCTAATGTCGTTTATATATCGTTTATATATATATATATATATATATATATATATATATATATATTTCGCGCACAAGTTGGCATCCTCCCATGTTAAAATCGCGGTAAAGTTGGCGTCCGTGGTAAGGTGGCATCCGATATACGGATGCCACCTTGACTCACATGAAATATTTTAAAGTCGGCTACTATGGGGTGTTCTCCATCCAATGAAGCGAAATTTAACCGGACGTTATTTTGCACCAACCCCGACTCTTTGTATATTGCCTAGTTCAGCGCAGTCTTCTGTAGTTGGCGCGATCATCGCATTCGGTATATACATGACCGGTCGAGACTGCACTCAGAATGGCATCCAGGAAATCTGGCAATTATGCGTACTTGCTGGTTACGTTGTATTTTGGAAAGTTAGCGAGATTTATGCTCTTTTATGGGTCGCGTTAAGCATTTTTGTATAAATATTGATTGAAAATGTATAAGAAGTATTAAAAAGAATAAGCAGGCCTTTGTCGTAGCACATGTTTATAGTGTTTTCGGTGCTATGTTTTTTTTATGATGCGATAGCCTTTTACTACAGTTTAGATTAAAAAATTGGCGCTTAATTTCTCACGAAACGAGGCTGAAACAGTAATGCATAAATAGGATAGGAGTTCATCAAAAAGCGCAAAGCATACGCAGCCAGATAGAACATCTGCATAAGCGTGTTTAAAACAAAAGCTGCCCAAAAACAAAGATTCATATTATCAGTAGATGTTTTGAGAGGGCATATGAATTCTCTTGCAGCTTTCATTTTCCACAGCGAAATCACTTAGTAAATACATTATTATATAGAAGAAAGGTTAAAAAATTATGAGATGATTTAGACAGGATCTCAGTATTTTAGGCATTTGCAAAAAAGGGCAATCATATCGAATACACTTATTCGTCTCGGGTAATAATTTTATTTTTATAATTAAAGTATCGAAACATTAACTTGAAATCCAAACATTTTTTAATATAAAATTGTTTAAAATAAACGAAAAAATTGCTATTTAAGAACAATTAAAGGGAATTGAACGCCATTTTTACATTACATCATGCTCACGTATTACACTAAAATATTTGCTAGTTTGATACTATAGTATAGTAGTACTGAAATGAGAAAACTGTGCATTCGAATTATTTGGTGGAAACAGCGTAACTACACTGCATAAATCATTGTGAAATTACTACTGTATGTAATAATAAATGACCGACAAACAATAACTTAGTAAAATGATTATAAGCAGAGCTTCTGTGGACTTAATAGGTATTCGTTAAGTCATCGTTATTAAGTAAGTAGCGATGAAATTTGAAGACTCGCGGAATAGTTAAACTGAAAGCAAACTACATGTAAAACCTTCAAATCGTTTCTAATCTAAGTAGTTAGAAAGTCTCAACGTGTGCACCATCTAAAGCTTTTCGTTTAGCGCAAAATTAAACGCGCTCAGTGCTTACAGTAATTTCCTAATGATTCTGTTCTACATAGAGTGAGCATTTCATAACGCTGGTTTAGAAGTTAGTTTTCGGTTTTATGCACCAAAGGCGCATTACTTTCAATGAGACGCACGTAAAAATAGTTCTTTGGCGTCTGTGTTGGAACACTGAAAGAGCAATTTTACGTTTGTCCAAATACAAGTGCTAGTAATGAATGAGATACTGGCGATTGTTGTAGGAAAATTTAAATTTAAGGGCACATTTTTTCCGATGTTAGGACGGAAAGCATTACAAGGTGTTGTTGTGCAGTTATCTCGTAACTATTTAGGTAGCTTGAAAACTGATTGAAGTCTATTAAATGTATGTGCTTTACTTCATTCGATTTATCAGATAACTCTGACGATCGCTTCGACCTCAAACGGACATTACCAAATAGATAACAACGTTATACTAAACTCAGATGTGCAGAATTTTGTTTACGTCCCCTATTTTACAGGGGTTGTAAAGTAGCGTTGTAAAATTCTCTGGCCTGCATTTTGAGGGCCGACTTCCTAGTTTCGGCAAGATCAAAGGTGTGGTGGACATGGGAATTTTTATTTCCTTATTTGCCAAATGTTTTTTCTGATACAGACTGCTTTATTTTCAAAAGCTCCAAAAGGTTTATTTTTTTACCTTCCCTTTCGAAATGTCGTTTTTATGTAAGTATAATGATTATTATATTTTTTATATTATATATTTATTATATTTTTAACGCAAACACTAACACCTTTAAAATAATTTGCTGGGGCGAAAATATGTTATTTATCATTTATATTAGCATTGTATGGCATTCTTTGTAGTCTAACCGCCAGTGGGGTAAATTGGTATTTCTCTTCAAAGATACTTTACTTAAACCGTTGATTGACGTATTCTTGGGAAGATGCCTAACCTAACGTGCTTTTGCGTGGTGCTATGTTTATCTCTCTCAAAGAATATCGATCTCTCTCACGCACATTGAACAATGTACAAGATCTACCCGAAGGCAAGTGCTGCCTCTTAGTACCGTGTCAATATGAGGAACTGCGTCATCCTTGTTATGAACCGACATGCCACGTGCACAGCGAGGTACGGGGTTGAGGGTTTTGAGGGATATTCATCATTCATTGCCGAAAACGCAGGCAGGTAAAGTCGTAAAGAGGCAAAATGAAAAGGCAAACAGATGGGAATACTGGCGGTGCTCGGTACGTAACCAGCGAGCGTATAACGAAAAACAGATGTAAATTTCTTGTTTCAATACGGGATGAGTTACTGCAACAATTCGTTAATCGTAAAAACATTACAATTCACATCAAAGAATATTTCAGTGATCGTTATAATCGACGGAAGTAGTACGATATTTAAATTTTCCATTACTATTATTCGGGACAAAAAAAACGCACGCGAGTATTTGTGACGGTTGAATTTTGATTTATATCGTGTCCAATAATTCTTGTCTGCTTTATTGTTTTGTTCTGGCAATAATGCTGGTTTCAATATTTACCTAATTGGGTTTTATCAACATAAACGCTGTATGACTATCTAGTTTTCTCAAGTCGTGCTATAACTTTTATTTATTTTTTGTCTTCGATTTCAAATAAAGCCTTCATTTGTGTAAGTATGTTAATTAGAGCATCCTGTACAATCCATGCTAAGCCACAAAAGGGTTGCAAGATCGGCTTTATTAGCTGTTTTACAACCCAGTCGTAAAAACAAAAATTAATTAAACATCCAACATATTCATCAAATTGKAATACTTATCCGTGAAACCCTGTTTTTTTATATTTGGCAATTTTTAATAAACTAAATTTATGATAACGTCTTGTTAAATCTTACCTTAAGCTGCGTTTCATGCAAATTGTGCTGTAAGAAAAGCTACAATGGAAAAATGTTTAAACATTAAAGAAACAGTGAATATGGAAAGCATTTTATTCAAACATGTTTTTGGGTCCCTACCTAACTTGTTAAGAGTGCCGTACTCGCCTTGGACTACGGAGAAAAGAGTACGAGCCGAGAAAAACTCCGATTCGTCCATACACAATTAAATTTGCAAAATGCAGAGTGAATATCTAATTTTCAAGGTTTGCCGTATTAACATGCCTTTTATGGCCTATTATGGCCTACAGCCTACAATAAACAATAACATACAAACTATTAAAAGAAAAAATCCTACATATTTACTTAAATTTTTTACAACAATGTATTTTTTTATTTATTAAGTTGACGACAAAATTCTCACTTTTCTGTGCGGTTTTATAGACTTCGACGAATATTTTTCTATGCACTCCCAGTTCAGAATACGAAATAACATAATTTTTATTAACAAATCTACAATAAAGCTTTTGTGGTCTCTACAGGAACTTATCCACGACTTGTATTTTTTCTCCAATAGTTGCATTAAAACATTCTTAATCTTGGATTTAATTCCATACTCAATCTTATACTGATTAAAACTCTCCATAAAGCAATTTAGGAGGAAAGTGACAATTTCACAGGTTTGCTCGGAAGGTCTTACCAAATAATCGATTTTTTCACTTATTCCAAAGTCTTTATAAAGAATAAATAATTCATTTGCTTTCAGTAACGAATTATCACTTTCTGTTAAACTTTCTATGCAGTTATTGCATGACGTTTTTTTAAATAAACTATAACACAGGTAACCCGCAACATAAACGTTAGTGTTAGTTTCCAATGTTGGCGTTGGACTGTGGTTGTTTACATCTGCTGAAGACAATTCTTCATCTGGATCTGGATCGACTTCGTACATAGAAGCTTCTGTAGATGTAGATGGTTCAACTGTTTGGAGTGACATTTCTTCATTATATCCTTCTAGCGACATTATTTCATCATCATCAACTTCACAATTAGCTGCTTCTACTGGCTTTTGCAGTCTAATGTGCATATTATGCTGAAGGGCAATTCTAAACTGCCGTACCGTTGGCTGAGGATTATATCCACCCCTGTTTCTGATTACAGAAAACGCATTTTCGATTGCATCCTGTTGCAAACGAGATGTGAGTAAGTACTTCTTGCCCTCATCTTTTAATTGATTCCACAAACCGAGAACACTACGTATGGTCCATTCAAAGCCTCCAATGCAGTAAATGTTAGTTCGTAATTTGTTTTTTTCATAAATCTCAATGGCACTGAAATAATTTATTGCATTTTCTAGTGTTTGGGTGGGTAATGTTTTATAAATAGAAAGCGAGCATTTGTACGGATTCGATTCATGAACCGTCCTGCTGTTAAGGCAATCAAAGATATTGTTAATATACTTTATAAAATTGGCAGTATTTACAGCATAATCTGATTTTAATTGCCCTGTGGCTGAGCAAGTAAGTATTGCAGCAGAAACAGAGTGGCTAAATACTTGTGCTGCATATTTAACTCTCATCTTTTGGAATGTTGTCGGGTATACATGTTTGTCTGTAATCTTCAGCATTGCTCGTGTAGTCTTGCTACCCTTGTCAACTGTATATGTTTTTTTAAAATCAGACCACCGCACTACTTCTCCTTGAACAACAATGTCTAATTTTTCTTTCATAAAATTATTTCGAAGGCTTTTTAATAGATGCGGCGGATCAAAGATGGTGTAGATAAAATGCTTGTTTATTGCAATTTTTGGGCTTTCTTTAGTTGCACCTAATATTGTATACGCTCTTCGATTGTTTGCACCTTGATCGCAAACAAGAATCCAGGGGTTTAAGCCAATAGAAATTAATTTATTAACAACTTCTTTTACTAAGTTAGCTATAATTTCTCCCTTCACCGAACCACATGAGACATAGTAACAGAAGGGCAGCTTCCAGTTATACAATAGACCCCTTATATAAAATAGCAGTGCCATGTTTCCTAAATTGCCTGTTCTTCCAAAGTTGCCAAAATCCTCGTACCCTTCGATGACATCGATAATTTGATTGTGATTAAGACATTTTTTTAGGGTTATTTCATCGAACATGACAACACACTGTTTTTCATCGGAATTCATATTTCGCACTTTGAGTGTAAGTTTTTTTATTAATGACGTGTCGGTTCCGGTTTTTAAATTATATATTTTGAGCCACTTTTGTATAGTGGAAATTCCAGGAAGAAGAAATCCCAAGTTCTTGCATAAAAATTTATAAGTGCCTGGTGATTTATAATAAAGAGTCAGTGCTAACTGCTTCTCCGCGGGTGTCCACGTTGTTCTTCGTTTGTGGTAGCATTGCATGTAGATCATTGTTTTCACAGATGGTGACTTATTGCGTAAAAGTGAACTAATAACACTTGTAGTGCTCGATAACGTGCTTTTTCGTCTCAACCTGGCGACTACAGCACTTTTCTTTTTTAAATTTTTCTTGAGCTGTGCAATTTTCTTTTGAAGTGTCTGTTTTCTTGGTGTAGGGATATTACTTGCGGGACTGGACATTAAAGCTACTTGCTTAATGAAAGACGACGAACTACTACATTCGTCACTTAAATGAGACGATGATGGTGTCGGTGTAGCTAACGATGAAGACCTAAGTGCTGRAGACATTGGTGACTTGAATATTATTTTCATTGCTTCTGAGTCTGGTGAATCATCAGTGTGTCTTAAAGTTTTTCGCAAACTATAGGTTCGAGCATTTTGTGTTTTCTTCACTCTTGGTGAATAGGCCAATTTCTCGCTGTCATCAGAGCTGCTTGATGCATTTTTGGCATGGCTAAGCTTTGCTTTAGCCTTAACTGTAATTTTGAAAATTTCCGTTACAAACTATAATAGCTCGAAAAGAACGGTTTACTTCAGCAATAAGCGGTAAATAATATTACGAGTATGGTCTAAATAATTAATTTGCTTAAGATAAAATGTTAGCTCATAAGGATATATAAGTAAACCCATCCGGGTTCAACAAATGAACTATTTACTATACGGGCATTTGGTTGAGCCACAAACATTTTTTGTTTGCTATTCTTTAAATGAGTATCTTACAAATTCAATTAATGGCAAAACTATACTTTATTTTATGTACGTATGCTAAAATTTAACAACTATATATATAACAATTTGTGAGTGGATGAAGTATTTACGAAGCTCAGCATTTTATTTTTTACTCTCCAAAATTAAATAGACTTGAAAAGTTGGTAACCATTCTATTAAAATTTTTAATATTTTAAAAATTCCTTAACAAGAACCAATAATTTAAAAACTTCGTATGAATTCCTAATTTTAAATTGGTCGCACRTTAAATTATGGGCAAGCTAATGTTAATAATTAAAAAAAACACTTACGCTTGTTAAGATTTTTATATCCAAGCCCTTTTGATGATTCCATAGCAGGCCAATCAAAAAATTCTAAAATACAAGAAATATATGAAAAGGTAGAAGACTTCCTACTTTTAACAAAATACTCATAAATATAATCATCAGATATTTATGAATAAAAAAAAGATTAATACCTTTTGCAACCGCTTTAGTAGATATTGGCAGGGATGACCCTGAAGCATTCATGGATGACCCTGAAGGATTATCTTTTTCCTCTGCTTCATTTCCTACATTAAAAGAAATATGAAAGACGAATGTAACAACAATAAAATTAAGCTTTCAGTAATATGCTACGGCACTGTTTTAATATAATACTATTTTTACGTCATACAGAGCTTGCATTTAAATTAAGTTTAGAATTTCATGATAAAGAAAGTTATGTGTAAAATGAATACCATCTACAGTCAATTTTAGTTCATTTAAACGCTTGCATTTAAAACATTAATAATGAAAACACCGGCTATTATTTTTATGGTATTAAGAACAGTAGTCAAACAAGGTTTAGCAATTTTCAATAATACAATTACTTAAAGACTTAAGAAGAAGTTGAATTATAGATTAAACAATGAGTACTTACCTAATGGTGAATTATATCTTACAGGAACAGCATCTTGCGTCAAGAATTTGCGCGCAGCCCTATGATCTCGAAAACAGCTTTTAGAAAAATGTTTTTCACAAACTAGTTTTGCACCCAATACTTTTTCGTCACTAATTGTCAAAATATTTGGATTAGCACAGTTCACTACCCACAGTTTACAGCGAGATTTATCTTTGATTGGAAATTTGTAGAAACTCAAATGTGGTGAATCTTTTCTAGAGTTTTGGCAAAAGGCGTACACACATCGATGGCTTGAAACCGTAAAGCTCATCATTAAATTTATCTATCACACGTAGCTAACGTACATATACTAACAAAGCAATGCAGCTAAATATTTCGCTTCGTATCTGTTCAAGCCCGAAACGTACAAAATTATACTGTACTCTTGAAATACAAATGTAAATATCGGAAGAGGAAAAATAAGGGAATAGTAGGGTAGTATAATAAACAACTGCAGACCAAATGTTTGCTAGTCCATTCAAACTAGCGCTATTATGTCGTATAAATATCCTTTGATATTTTGTCAAAATACCGACAATTGATGGGAAAATTGCAAACCAAATCTTGCAACCAAACTTTGTGCTTTAGGCCTTTGTATTCGCTGTCCGCCGCGGTGTTCGATGTCCGTAGCACGGTTTGCGCCGCGAATCATGCAGGCCGCAAACACGTAGTGGGAAAGTAGGTATAATATACAGTTTTTTTAAGTATAATAATTGTACTGCTGTATTTTTGCTCTCATATTAAACCAAAACCAATGTGGACTTTAGCACTGCATAACTTAGTCCAGAATAATAATTAAAGGTATGTTTCCCTCACATTAAATGGATTGGGCAAACGGCGGCTTATTCCGCAATTTGTAAAAAGCGATCGGGTTTTTTTAAAGAACGTAGAATGTTATATTTGTTCTCGTTTTGAGTACAAATGTTCATCCTAATTCTTTGGAGAAATGGTATTATCCAACGATATATAACCATATGTGTATATCTGCATTATTTTATCAGGATATTATATGCGCTATGCTTCTTATAAGGGCTGCGCGGGAAGTTCTATAGAAACATCATTTAAAACGCTACTGAATATTTAGAGTTAATTGGATGCTTACCTTACAGATAAAACAATCACTTAAGCTTGAAAGTGTTTTTTTTAAACAAAAACACTAAAAGGCCGGTTGCACAAACGTGGATCAAAGTTAATTCGTGGTTGTTGCCAAGCAACGTCATGAATCCGGTGTTCTGATTAGTGTTGCTATAGCAATGACCGCGGATTAAACTCAGATTGATTTTGATCCACGTTTGTGCAACCGGCCCTATATTTTTTGTAAATATAATTATTGCTAATTGCGGCGTGCTATTTCATATTATTATTTTTGGCCTATACTTTTACACATTTCAGTTATTCCACCTTTTAGTTTGCACATACATGAAGATTTAGATTACAGTTTTCGAATAACACTATTATCAAAATATGAATGCAGCAATTATTTAGTAGTGCTGCGGTTTATAAAATTAGGCGGTTCTCCTTCTATCGTTATCTCGGATGGATCTTTTTGCTTTCTCCAGCATCCCAGCCTTACCTATTTGAGTTCAAAACGATACCCACTGGTAATTTATGGGCGACAAGGGTGTAAATGTATTTAACCGCCGCGCCGGTGAATTATGTCCCGCGTTAGGGCACAAATAGTGTAGTTCACAACCATTGCGAGTAGCAGCTGACGATCAACCCCCTATTGTGTTTCATGTGCCACGCTACAGATGTCGACACGCGGAAATACGCCAGCGCTCCTAGCGGCCAGCACATTTTTTGGCCACGAATTTGGCCGTATGGTGAGCTATCTTCCCAAGAATACGTCAATCAACGCTTAAACTAAATGTGATCTAATCCTATTTGGTTTAATAAGCAGTACAAGTTTTATGGTTTTACAGTAGGCTATATGCATATTAAGTGTAACAATAACTTGTAAAAGAAGGGCCATACAGCGAGCAACAACCATTTGGATCGATTTGGAAATCAGAAAGTGGCACACACGTCAGCAAAATCCGTGTGAACATTTAAAATTAATTGATACATAATTACATAAAAACTGCTTAACATAATTTTTATGAGATAACTAACGACATCTATAGCGATGTTCAAATGCTAATTTGCTCAGCAAATAGAAAATAGAATTAAAATCAACTCGGTTAATCCCCAGTGCAAATTTAAATTCAATAATCGTTTAGTCAACCTTACGAATGCAAATTTACACAGGCAAAACAAAAATAATTAAATGAAGGTCTAAAATGTAACTCAACTTTACCAGTGTCTAAAAAAGAATTTGAAATCAGAATTAGCGTTAGACTAAGTCAACTGAAGATACGAAAGATGAAAAGTACGCAGATGCAGATACGATATCAAATGAATACAAAGTTGTTATTCGTATAAAGGATCAAATGTAGAAATCGAAAAAAAGCATAAAACAAAAATGTACAGATAATTCACTATTTATTAAAAACAAAGGAATACGAACTAAACTGAATGATTTGTTGAATACAAAAAGCTTTTCTAAGTTTGATTCAGATCTCACAGGCTACATCCAAAAAGATGTCACTAGCATTTTAAAATCTTTGTAACACTTGATATTAAACGAAAAAAAGTACAAATTAAAAATGATGAACCCCTGTATACCAATTCTATATGGACTCCCAAAGATTCAACTCTCAGACCGGTCGTTTTTTACATTAATGATCCATTACGCAAATTTACCAAAAATGTTTTAACAGGTTCAATTGAATGCCAATCTAAATTCAGCTTAAAGAATTCCATAATAGGTTTCGCGAAAAAAGTAAAAGAATTATCAGTACCAAATAATGTTATTCTTGTGTCTTCAGATCTGTCTAATCTTTTCACTTCTATACCTCTATGTGTACTATTAAAAATTCAATAGAAAACTGCCACCTATCAAACAGAAAACTGCACTATTGGATATTGTGAAAATCTGCGTATATCAAAGTTATTTTACGTTGAATGGGTTCGCTATTGTCTCTAATCTTGGTCGAAATATTCAAACAAAAGCAAAACAGGTTTTGCCGAAAACGACATCAAAATCTTTTGTTCCGAAAGGAAAAGTAAAAAACAAAACCTTTTAGATCTTTTAGAAATAAAAAAGGTCAGCATCAGAAAACACAACTGGCAAATACGCAAATAGAAATTCCCACGTCCAGTACGCCTTTGACTTTGCCGAAACTAGGAAGTCGGCCCTCATAATCCAGGGCAGAGGATTTTACAACGCTACTTTACAACCCCTGTAAATATGCAACGTAAGCAAAATTTTGCACATCTGAGTTTAGTATAACGCTGTTATCTCTTTGATAATGATCGTTTGAGGTCGAAACGATCTTTAGAATTACCTGATAAATCGAGCGAGACAGTTTCTTTCCGAGCTACCTAATTGATTCACCATTTGTCAACATGAGCACTATATGAGCTTATAGGCTCATTGCGGTCCCTGTCATAAACTGGTTGATAGTCCGAATTTAAATATCCGTTACGGCAAACGGCATGCAAGTCGGCAAAACATGCCCACAATTCTATTATAACCGCTTCTTTCCATTGTTATAAATAATTGCTGATGTTATTATTTCGCTGTTTATAGGTGTATTTACGTTTCAATTACAAAGACTTGTGGTACAACAAGTTATATATGCCATCCTAGAAATAATAAAATTCGTGATTGGCGTCTAATATATATATATTTATTTCTTAATTGCTTATCTATTTTTAAACCAATTTTTTGCTGTTGGAAGAAAAAATATATACGTTCTGCTTAACAAACTGCTTCGGCACTCTGCACACAAATCAGGGGTAATTGCGTCAACGTTACTTTTTATATTTAGGACTAGAACGATTAAAAAGGGATTGTGAATGCTTAGACGAGGTTGAACTTAGTGGTGATTAGTGCCTCTAAAACATATATGAATTTGAGCTATTGCTGTATATTTAATATTTAATAACTTGGAAGTGGTTTGAGAAAACTTGCCTGATCCAGAAGAAAATCCAATTATTGTGATGTAGAGGATAAGGATGATGTTTTTCAATTTCAATTTTGTAATTAATAAACATCGCTTTCATTCGAATAACCTAAATGTAACATAATTGTAAGTAATGTGCAATCGAATCACATTTTATCTTTTATTTTTACGGCAAGATGGCGAGAAGGGAGAGGTGTTTTAATATAAACCAACAAAATCAAGAATTGTTAGCTCCAATAAATATGATTTTTCTTAGGGTATAGAGAACCAAAAAGTATAGCTGACTTCTTCAGCCACAAAGAAAGTAGGAAATCTGATTTATATTGAAACTGAAAAGCAGTATTTAATTAAAAAAAAATAATGCATCTACCACTTGTTCCTTGTTATAAACTTTATCAGAGCACATTAAAAACTTATATTAAATGCCCCTATATCTCGTCTTTCTATCTCATGATCAATATACATGTTTTAATGTAAATAAGGTTCCAAAAAAAGATGCACACAAGCACTAGTATTTACATTCTTATCTGTGGATAGCATGTTGTTTTTTGATACAAGAATAGCATATAAGTCGTTTTATGTGCAAAAAAATAATATACCAACTTTCCCATAAAAGGTATGCAAAAATAATTCTCATTCTCATATAAGCTACCAGCACCTACCCATCAGATTTGGAACTTGTTTCAAGAGTATCAATTTCGTAATATGAAAGATATCAAGAACCATTATCCTAGGGTGAAAATATATTCTCTGTTTTGTTTTTTCTGTATAATATTGTTTTCGATAGAAAATAACGATATTCATCAAATCTGTGTACAATTTATTCCCATTTACATATCCTGTTATTTGAATTTTTTCTAAGTGAAATGATTACGAACTAAATTGTTGAGTAACATTCTGTTTTAGACATAATAAGTTGGTAAACCTAGTTTCAATAGTTTAAAAGATATTAGGAGCTTTATCTTAGTAGATAAAATCTTTCAGACAAAATTTGTGTTAAATAGTGCACACATTTTAGCCAGTGGGTTTTTAACCCACCTTAATACTTTAACCTTTAATTACATTGCATTTTTTTAAATTTACTTTAGCGATTGCGTCCCTTTGCGATAGACAATGCAAATCTAAACTATTTTTATCGAATATCCGCTGGTCATTTCCCTTCCAGGCGTTTTTAGGATACGCCGTCTTTAAAATGACACTGTGCACGTTTAAACGTAGGCAACAGGTCTCAAAAATTAATACCATACTTCTGTGCAATAAATAAGCATCCAAATGAAAATAATTATATGCCACAACTATTGCGAAACTCTAAACTGCTTGGAATATGGTTAGTGCGGGTTTTGCGCATTACGAAAATTACGCGGCAACAGCGCGTAGGAWGCCAACTTGTAATATACGGCTGCCAATCTAACCATTTTTTGTATAATATGTATAGAAGGCTGCAACCTTGCGCGCTAACTGTACCGGACGTCAACAGGACCGTAGTCAGTACAACAAAATACATGGGATATACGGCGTGTATATAAGTGGATGCCAAAGTGCCGGGCGGTAGGGCGGATGCCATTTGGTACGCTAACACAATATATATATATATATATATATATATATATATATATATATATATATATATATATATATATATATATATAGCTACGTGTGTTGGTCAAATTCCCACATACGATGCTTTTGCCCAATAAACATTTCTATTTTCAAAAATTAATATAGTCAGGAAGCTACGGTCCAAAAAGATTTATATACAGGGTGTCCCTGAACATGTGGGCAATATCTCGGGATCTGATAGCTGAGCTAAAAACATCACTATTTTACAGTATAACTTTTTTTGATATATCGTTCGCCTACTGAGATATTCACCCCTAAAGCTCCTTTTGAAAAAGTGGTTTCTCCGAAATATCTTTTATACCGCTTGATATAATTTGATGAAATTTTCGCCATTAATATTTAAAATGGAGGCGGTTAGAATAGTGCAGACACAGTTTTTGTAATTGCACGGGGAAGTTGGGGGTAAACTACCCTTCATCGTTTTTTCTCTTAATTTTAAGGCGGGTAAGATTTTTTCCCCGAAATAGGCGTTTTTCAATTCTCCCAAACTTAAGAAGAAAAAAAGGTACTCTTTATTCATTACCCTAAAGTTAACTGTTTTCGAGAAAAATGTACTTGAATAACATGGTTCACATTTTCGCTTGTGCCCACACGAGCAATTTGATTTTTATAGTAGGCGTACTGAACAACAMTTTTAGGCCGTTGTTGTAGGAAAAAAAACTAGAAATACTAAAATGGAATACATACTAGCTAAAATAGACTATTTTCAAAAAGAAATCAAGTTTTAAATGTTATTACAAGCATTATTGTAAATAGCGAATGGCATAGGTAAACTACTAAAGTATTTTATGACAGTCCAGGCACAATAATCTTTCAGACATTTAATTAGAACTTGTTTTCAAATATTACTTTGACCAACATTTAAGTGTAGTGCAGTGGAGACAGAAAATCAATTGCATTGGGCTTTGCATATAATTATTGTATTTATTAAATAATTACATAAATATAACATTACGAAGAACACTTAAAAACTACATGGAGCTACAAAAAAAAATTAAGAAGCTTCAACATGAGCTCCTCCAACTTCAATGCATTTTCGGGCCCGACGAATTAAAGACTGCCGGATTCTCCAAAACACGGCAGCGTTATTACGTATTTCATCACAGTAAAATACTATACGTTCTATTAGATTATCCCTCGTTTCTACAGGAGTAGAGTAAACTAAGTTTTTCAGGTGCCCCCACAAATAGAAATCGAGAGGGTTAAAATCTGGCGATCGAGGAGGCCAAGCAACAGGTCCTCCTCGACCTATCCATCGATTTGGATACGCATTATTTAAAAATTGTCGCACAGCAATACTAAAGTGGGGTGGTGCGCCATCATGCATGAACCACATGTTTCTTCTGGTTGCTAATGGAACGTCTTCTAAAAGCTGTTGTAAGTTATTTTGAAGGAACTGCAAATAGAGTTCCCCATTTAATCTTGGAGGTAGCACATATGGTCCTATTAAATGGTCCCCTATGATTCCCGCCCAAACATTAACAGACTGAAACTGGAACTGGTGTCTTGCAACCACTGTGGAATTAGGGTTTTCGTCCGCCCAAACATGTAAATTGTGTGAATTTATTACACCGTTTTTCGTGAAACCAGCCTCATCTGAATAAAGAATCGAACTAATAAAATCCCTGTTATTTGTGTGCTGTTCTAAGACCCAATTTGAAAATTCCACTCTAGCAGGAAAATCTTCATGACTTAGAGCATGTACCTTTTGAACATGAAAAGGGTGCAGTAATTGTTCTTGAAAAATTCTGGAAATAGTGTTTTTGGACACATTGTGTTGCACCGCAAGTTTTCTAATACTATTGGTAGGATCCGCAGCCACGCTATCCAAAACGTTCTCTAGGACCACTGTGCGTACTCTTCTTTGGACGCCACCGTTCAAGCTATCTTTTACAAATTTTCCTAATAATTACAAATTGATATAAATATGCCTTTATGGATAATTTTATGTCCCACCTGTCTCCCTTAAACGTCTATCAACCCGTTCAAAAGTTTTCCGATCAGGAATCCTATGTCCTGACCATATCGTTCTGCGTACAACCTCACAGCTTCTGTACTATTACCAAGGGCTAGACCATACACTAAATGCATGTCAGCATATTCAGGAAATGAATATTCCATTTTAAAATGATTGTTGGATAACAATCACACCAGGAAAATTAAATGGAGTGACAGCTAATAATATTTTTTAGCGCCTACTATAAAAATTAAATTGCTCGTGTGGACGCAAGTGAAAATGTGAACCATGTAATTCAACAGCATTTTTCTCGAAAACAGTTAACATTAGGGTAATGAATAAAGAGTACCTTTTTTTCTTCTTAAGTTTGATAGAATTGAAGAACGCCTATTTCGGGGAAAAAATCTTACCCGCCTTAAAATTAAGAGAAAAAAACGGTGAAGGGTAGTTTACCCCCAACTTCCCCGTGCAGTTACAAAAACTGTGTCTGCACTATTCTAACCGCTTGCATTATAAATATTAATGGCGAAAATTTCATCAAATTATATCAGGCGGTATAAAAGATATTTCGGAGAAACCAATTTTTCCAAAAGAGCTTTAGGGGTGAATATCTCAGTAGGCGGACGTTATATCAAAAAAAGTTATACTGTAAAATAGTGATGTTTTTAGCTCAGCTATCAGATCCCGAGATATTGCCCACATGTTCAGTTTACTTTTAAAAAAATATGCACAATATGGCAAATTGTCTCGCCGATCCGAATCCCGAGTGCGCAAGTAAATTCGCGATTGCAAAAAAGCCGAAAAAATTTTTTTCGGAAAAAATTGCGATTCCAAAAAAATTACGGATTTTCTGTTTACACTGCCGTATTAGGTGTATTTCTTGACGTATTTTAAAAATACCAAACGAAAGCTTGAATCTTCTAGAACGCAACGCCGGTTAGTAAACCCCCAAAAGTTTATTAATAATTGTTGTACGAATTTTTTAATGGGTCAAAGTAAGATGCTGTTAAATCCATTCTTGATTAATTCAGTCGTCTCACTACCAAATTTGGGTACGTTGTTGTTTCTTCTTATAAACGACTTCAACTGACTCTACGCTAATTCTATTGGGTTGTAGATGCAGTGGTAGGGAGAAATACGCAACACAGTGTGCCCAAGTTCTTCAGCCGTTTTGTCTACATTAAATTGTTTTTTGTACGTCCGCATATGAAGTACTCATAACATTTCTTTTTTTGTTTATTACTTTTTGTTTGCGTTGGCATTTGGGATGTTTTCATATTGTTGGGAGTGATATGGATCATTATCCATCACGATAATGCTATTATTGGGCAGATTTGGCAATACTTTTTTTTAAACCACTTTTCGAAAAGTTGATGAGTCATTTCATCGTAGTAATCAACCTTGGCATCTTTAATATTTTTCGCCGCTAGAAACAAGACATTATCCACGAATCCATTTATTGATCCCGCATGTAAAATAATAAGCCTCTTGCCCTTACTTGGAGGAATGTTTAATTTGCACTTTGCAGTTTTATCATTCCATTCTTTTTTAGTTGTATCGTGGGTGTCAAACCACGTCTCGTTATTTTCTTCCCGAAACAGTTGAATTTCCTCCAAATATTTGCGGCGCCGTTTTGTAATTCTTTCACTTTCCATTAAAACATTTTGTTTTTCACTCTTTATATAATGAAAACCCACTTCCTTGATGAATTTTCTGAAGGTTTGTTGGGAGCATTCCGCTATTTTACTATTTTCAATTAATTTTTGGTGTACCATTTCCATTGTGAGAGCTATTTTGCTTTCAAAAAATTCATTTTTTTTTATTAAATGAGCATGAGACTCGTTTAATCTGTGAAATTTTCCCTTATAGTAGAGTTAAAGCGTGGCCGAAAGATGCTTTCCGTCCGACTTTTATAGGTAAAAAGCAGCTGTTGTTTGGTGTATGTAACATCCTCTACCATTCGTCTAGCGACATTCATGTCTAAGCGGCACCCAGAAGCAATAACTATATTTTTTAAGAAATGTAGAAAGTCAATTTGCACCTTTTAGCAGTTGAACTTTTTAAATTATGCATCGGATAGCTGACTAATGAATGAATGAAACCGGCTACATCCTTCCGAGATTTTTTTCAGAATCAAGGAAAAACGTTTCATGATCTCATTTTTTGTCAAAAAAATATCTTTATTTTATGGATAAATAGAGTTAAACTAATCAAATATAAACCCAAAATAGAAGTTCTAAAAATGTACTTTTGGGTTTTATTATTATCATTTATGTCTTGGATTTAGCAGATTTTGGAATGCATTTTGGATTTAGTCGTTGTCGGAACAAACTCAAACGGATATAGCCACTTTTGGAACGACATATGAGGAAAAGCTACAAAAACCATTGTTATTATTAAAAAACGTTTATTACAGTGCGTTTTCAATATAGTTTTAAGCTACCCACGATGTTCGCTCGCAATCAGGGATGCAATAAAGACCAAATGTGTCTGTGTCGCCGTTTTCAATTTCTTCCTGCCGTTGGAAAATCCTTTCATAAAACTGCAACCTTTCCTCTTCTCGCCATTGTTCGCCATAATGTGTGGCCAATAGCTTTTTAATGTCGTTGAGCTTCAACGGTTTCACTAATTAAATCAAAACATTTATTTAGGGATAAACACTATTTTTACAAGAATACTACCTATAACGCGATTAGGAGGCACGTCTCTTGCGATGCGACACGTCTTGGTTCTTCTTAAATACTGATTTTGCTTGACCAAAATGTGCCCTGCAGTTAACCTCCCCATGGACAAGAATATTATTTCGATTTTTTGTTAAGAAAAATCGCTTGCTTGGATTAAACTGGAAATGCCAATTTCCAGGCAGCTTAATAACGTCTTGGGCAGTAGCTTTCCAGTCAAAGACTTTTCTTGTCAAATGTATTGCTGTTACATGTTCTTCAAATATTCTGGCAAAACTCGTTCTGGAGGTAGAAATTAAAGTCCTACCATAGCAAAAAGTAGTTCGATTATACTAATGTATTTTGGGGCTTTATTGGCAAACCACTAGCATAACATACAGATCATTGTTACGTTTTTATATTGGCCGCCACAACCATCTGCTGCTAGCCTTACTGTGGTGACGGATTCTGGAACCGCAGACGCAATTTCATTGGAACGTTTCTTCAGCTCACTTTCATTCCATAAAAGTGTTTTTCTTTGTTTGGGCAGATTTTGAGTCACCTACAACTACAGTCAGGTTGTATTCATATAGTTGCCTACTATAATAGGCATGTTGGTCAGGCACCTTAGGCAAAACTTGTTTTTTGGCAATCGAAAGTAAGTACATACAGGTCGTCTCCTCTCTTTTAAAAAATCCTAAAATGCTTTTGCCTTTAGTTTTCTCTGTAATTAATGTTGAAACCTCTTCACGAGAAATTCTTGTTTTTTTTAAATCTTTTTGTCTGATGGCAAACAAGTTGAGGTAACATCAGTTCGGGGAGAGCCAAATCCGATGTTAAAACGAGTATTAAATTTTTTTCGAAAATAGGCTTCTTTGATTTTTAACGCATGTGTTCTGTTTCACTTTGATACATACGTCAGATTTTTTTGATATTAAGGTCAGACCTAAGGTATTTTCTTTCACTTGACTGATCGACAGTGGTTTTTTATCACCGCAGATCTTTCAATATATGCCTGGACAGATTGTGCCCTATCTCGAAATGATCTGGAGCTAGTATCACCTCCTCTATTTTCTAGAGGCGTAGTGCCAGTCGCAAAATTTCTTTTAATAACTTCTTGAACTATGTGCTTTGTTATTAACAAAATATCCAAAAATGCTTTTTGGCATACAGGGATCCTCTTATTTGTAGAATGCTGCCTTACAAAATATTTAATTATCAGAGCTTTATTTTCTCTAGTATGTGTTGTCTGACGCAATCGTTTCGGTACAGTGTGATCCGTATATTTTAACAAGAACGCATCTTGCTTCAGTTTGTTGGGAATTCTATAAAAAGATTCGTGAAAGAGTGTAATATCTACTGTTGTTAAAAGCTTGCAGGAATACGATTTACCTGCGTGATTTTTACAGGATGGTAATTTTGGTGCACCTGGTGCAGAATACCTAGCAAAACACAGGTTCTTGTCGCGAAATGAATTAGAAAATTACGACTTACCTTTGCATTTTTTCGGATTTTTTCCCACATTGAAATATTCCTACTTTTCTTGCGACATGTATTTGGTGGCGCTGGAGAGGCGCTCCACTCCATTTTCCAAAACACGATTTTAATGCTTTTAACTTTGAATTAAATCTCTTGTTAAAAATCACAAATATAACGGGGACAACATATTCTCATCAAGAGTAATAGTGTGCTTTTTGAACTGGTGTAAATAAAATAGCCGCTTGCCGCGCCACATCGTGGGAGATAGCCGAACTAGGTATAAACCACTGTGGAGATAGCAGATTTTGGAACGCATCGAAATTTTCTGACAACGTTTTCCCTATGAAAATAGGTCCTTGTTTATTCTCGGGGCAAAACGGTAAATCATTGTGTGTATCGTGTAGGGACTGAGGATATTCTAAATCGACTTCAAATATATACCCAATTTCAGTTTTGTCTGGAATATTCATGATATTGATTTTTTCTGCGTTATCAACCCACCGCAAGTCCTGATAAGGAAGCATTTGAGACATCGAACCCCCATAAAGATTATTTATATCGATATAGAATAAAAAAATGTTGAAGGTTTGTTTTTTCAAAATCAGGAAGGTATTTATTATTCGTTTTCTAATTTTCTAATTCCACTTTTTATGAAAGTATACATATTTATATCTGTTAAAAGATCAAGTTCTACATCTGTATATTTTAACATAGCATGCCACGCTAAGCCAGAGGCAGTAAAATTTTGGAAATGTCTGTTAATAGCAAATCGTCTGTAATTAAATATATTTTTAAGTAGTCCCATAAACTGGAACAGTTAAACTCTTGCCAAATTAACTGAGCATGTTCGTAATCTTTATCTGAACAGTCTGAATTTGTTAATTTATTGGTAAATTCTTTCTGAGCTGGTAACTGAGGTTTCCACGAATTCATAATATTCATACGGAAGTACACCTTTTCTTAATAAATTAAATTGTTTTTCTTTTGGAAAAACTGAACGGAGACTTGTGATAAATTTTGAGCTTATTTTTCCAAACTGCTTGCCATAAACCTACTCCAATCGAGAAAACGTAATTCTACACTTTCTATAGGATTAACAGAAATCCATTTTGATAGTGAAATATAAAGTTCCTTATTAAAAGGAATTATTCTGATTGCTCCTTCTACAAGTGATAAAAAAATTACATCACATGAAATCTTATAAGCTACTAATGCGTTTAGTAACCCCCATTGTCAATGTATTTTTGTAAGCGATGACGCATTGATCCTCCGAGTTTCTCTCAAAGGTCACTTCTACGCAAGGATTCCCAAGAAAAAAAAACATGATTATCCAGAAGTTCATGATTCCTGACCATCACTCCGTGAAAGACCACATCTTCCCAATCTCTCACCATTGCAGCCCAGAGATGTTCAATAATGTTCAGATCGGGAGATCTCGTCCACAATCCTGGCTGAATGAACGGGGTTGTTGTCTTGGACGAATGAAATTATTTCCAGTTCGTCTGCTGGGTATATAGCACGCACTGATGGAAGCATGACTTCCTCCAGAGGCTAACATATTGCCTGGATGTAAATTGAGGTGGTGACACTTGAACTAATTCACCAGGCCCTGCTTCTGTCATCCACCCCCAATATCCGACAGAAATACGCCCACTTCTTCTATTCGGCACGACGTGGCTAATTTCATATCTTGTGCCGTTTGGCCTCCACAAGTATTTTTTGCAGTCCTGGGAGGTTGAAAATGTTTTTTCATCGGTAAATACGACACAAGACCAATCCCTGTCTATGTTGTTCCTGCAGAACTCCAACCGACGAGCCGCTAGTTCCGGAGTAAAAATATTATGTTTTGTTTTACGTACTATGGAGGGCCATTTTAATTTTTAACGCCTAATGTCATTTAAAACATGTAAAATATGACAGTGCAATGTTAAATATTTATAATAAATCACAGTTGGTTTATGGTTTACTTATTGGAACCGTATTGACATTGCTGAAGTGTACTAATACACCAGTATGCACATTTTATTTAGTATTACATTAAAAATCTATTTTGTTTAATTTATTATATTGTAATAAGCTCTACAAAGTTTGTTTTAGGAAAATAAGCGTTGCCCTGGTAGTCTAGTGGATTTTTGGTATATTTCAATTTAGATATACAGGGTGTACCAAAATTAGCCTGCCAAACTTTACCTGTAGATTATATGGCCAAAAATAATTTTAGAAATTTCAATAAGCATAATTCGAAAAATATGTTTTCTATGGGAGATACCGCCTCTTAAAGGTGCATCCCTGAATGCGGTTGTTATTTAATATCCCCGAAACTATTATAAATAATTAAATATAATTTTAGGAACTTACTAAATTTTTTATTACAAATCAGATAGCATAAGCTTTTCAATTTGTTTTAAAGAACACGTGAAAATTGAAAGGGAGGGGATAAAAGATTTTAAACTTTTTGTCTAGTTTTTTTTAGTTTTTATACAAAAATTGTACTCTTATCAGATTTCAGTATGGTGCACAGCTTGATTTTAAAGTTGTCATTGTAGCATAGGATTGGTATTAATGAATCAGTCTGTATACTAAATTTACATAGTTGATACTGATATTTGAAACTGATGATTATGATATGTCCTTTGCAGCCAAAATCATTGTTTTAACGTGTTGAAAACATGTTTTTTTTTACGCAAATGCAGTACCTGCTTTACTTACCAAGTTGCACAGACTAATCAATATTTTTAATCGATTTTTCGTAAAAACGGTGCATTTTATTGAAGTCTGGTATTGGTGGTGTAAAACGTAGAGTAATTTGTGAATTCCAAGGCAAAATTAAACACGGCCACCCAAAAAAATTAGGTGTAATTTTACCTCCACACCTAAAAATAAACATATTTCTAAGTAAAATTATGTAAATCATTTGATTTACATTTTATTAATCATGAAAAATTTATTAGGTTTTCAAAACACTTTAAATGAGGCAGCGTACAATTTTAAATGTTTAAAATATGTCGCAGTCCGAATTTCAATGTTTAAAATCACACAAACTTAAAATATATTCTAAAATTAAATGTTTAATTAAATTAAATATTTTAATTGTGTGGTGAAGCAAATATGACTTCCCCTTTCAACCCTTTACGTTTGGATTGCAGGCATTTTAAACATTTGAAATTGTGCTTTGTCCTATTTTAAAAAACGTTAGGTAGGTATTAAAAAGTAAAATTCGTTAGATAACATATTACTCCTGA
Organism: Rhyzopertha dominica; assembly: GCA_025024175.1. Classification (NCBI taxonomy): domain Eukaryota; kingdom Metazoa; phylum Arthropoda; class Insecta; order Coleoptera; family Bostrichidae; genus Rhyzopertha; species Rhyzopertha dominica. The sequence goes on from QCXZ01000064.1 coordinate 41,762,364, forward strand.
ACTGTTTATAAAAGTTGTATTTTCAACATTCCCTCTGAAAATTGAATTTTGTTGGCAGTTAACCATGTCTGGATTTCATGCTTTTTAATTGAAGAGTTCGGTGGCTTATTCTCGACTAGATTGTGGTAGGGTGCATTGTCCATAACAGCATTAGCTTCTCTAAATTTTTAAGTAACTGCTCTTCAAACCATCGGAGAAAATTTTCACTGTTCATTTCACCATGGTAGTCTGTGTTTTTTGTGGCAGATGAAAATACCGATTCTGCACCATTGATGAAGCCTTTTTCATTCCCAGCTTGCAATATAATGTACCTGCAATGAAATTCGAAGCATTCAGAAATACACAGTTGACATTTGTATAAATTTAACTTACTTTACTTTACATTCACTTTAGTTCACTTCACTGATCTTACATCAGTATCTTGTCAACAAAGAGCTATTGTCCCATTTTGAAATATCCATGTTTCATCCAAGAAAACAAACTGGTACAGATTTTGACTTCAAAGTTGTTTGTATGAGTGCAAAAACTGATGCGCTTCGATGCCACTAATTTCCATTAAATTGTTGAACTCTGCGACCTCACCGGGGTGTCAAATGAAAGCATCCCGAACAAGATACGCGTACGCGACTTTTTCAAGTTTACTTGGGTCTCTCACGATCAGAACAAGATAGCGTCCTATAACACTGACGCAAGTTTACAGGATTTGACGCGTTTTGTSTGATCGACGGAAACATGGTCTAAAGCGATTTCCCACATTATATGATGCATTTGCGAAAAGCCCCTCCCTAGGGCAGCTGAACTCGCAAAAACCCCCACAAAATTTGTATCAGACTCCGAGGTTTCCTGTTACGCAAAATGCTTTTGATAATGTTGATGATTCAATCGATTATTTTAGTAATGAAACGGTGAATAACGTTAATGTTATAATAAACGATTATGGTTGTATTAGTGAAGACGATGATGACGACTACCAGTATTACAGAAGTTTTAAACAAAGAGAATCAGAGCTAAAAAATGTCGAAGTAAAGCAACCAGCTGAGTTAAGAAACGTGATACCGAAGAGTAATAGTAGTACTTGCGTAAATCGTAACGTTATAAGTGTAGGTGTTGAAAAGTTTATGAATGAAACCGTAGTGGACAAAAGTATGCGACATAGCAGTTCAGTAAAGGAAACAGCTGATGTAATTCTAGAAGATGACCTGATTATTCCGAGTAGATGTGAACTTATGTGTCTGGGTTTGATACGAGATAAATTATCGGGAAGTACGGTTGTAATAGAACCTATTGATGTAGGTGTAAACGGTATCTTTATAGCACGATGCGTAGCAGAAAACAGCCCAAAATGTTCCATTCGCATTATCAATGTTGTAGATAGGGAAGTTGTACTTCAGAAAGGAACTAAGTTAGGTGTAGCTACGACAAATGTTATAGTTAATAACAATCCAATTCACACTCGAGTTCATTTCATCAATCGTTATACCAAAGAGTATCCGGAAATATTGAATGAATTCAATTTATCACATTTGGATGAACATGCTGCTAACCTAGTTAGACAATGCATTTTAAAGTACGCGGACATATTTAGTAGCGAAACTGAAGAATTAACTAGCACATCAAAAGTTAAACATAAAATAGTGACCGAAAACGTAGCTCCTATTGCGAAACCACCGTATAGGGTACCATACCAACAACGAGAAATTTTGCGCAATGAAATAACTCGGTTGTTAGAAGCTAAAGTTATCAGTCCTTCTGATTCCCCATGGTCGGCGCCCGTTGTCTTAATCGTCAAAGACTTACCGAACGGCGAGCAAAAAGTACGGATGTGTATCGACTATCGAGGCTTGAATGCTGTGACAAAACGAGATTACTACCCTCTACCAATTTTACAAGACACGCTAGATTCGCTGGGTAAAGCTAATTTATTTAGTTCATTTGATGTAAGATCTGCATATCACCAAATTGATATGGATGAGCAAGATAAAGAAAAAACCGCGTTTTCAACCCCCGACGGGCATTGGATTTTTAACAAAATGCCCTTCGGCCTTCTTAACGCGCCCTCTACATTTCAGAGATTTATGAATGTAACCCTTTCTGGTTTAACTGGACAGATTTGCTTGGCATACTTAGATGACATAATTGTCTTTAATTCTTTTGGAGTAGAAGACCATATCGAAAAGCTGTCTGTAGTATTTGATCGTTTAAGAGAAGCCAGTGTAAAATTGAAACCCAGTAAGTGTTGCTTTATGTTAGAAGAAATTAAGTACCTTGGACATATAATTAGTAAAGAAGGAATAAAACCAGACCTAGATAAATTTCTGGCAGTAAAAAACTTTCCAGTTCCCAGAAACGTTCGAGACTTAAGAGGATTTTTGGGATTAGTAGGATGGTACAGGCGGTTCATCCCAAATTTTTCTTTAATAGCCGCCCCTCTCACGAATCTAACGAAAAAGAAAGTACCTTTCAATATTGATCAAAATGCTCTTCAAGCTATCGAAATTCTTAAAAATTCTTTAATTTCTAACACAGTGTTAGCACATCCTGATTTTAGCCAACCATTTATACTAGCCACTAATGCTAGCAAAATTGGTATTGGCGCAATCTTGAGTCAACTACATGATGGTTTTGAAAGACCTATTGCTTATAGTAGCAAAAAGCTAACTAAGGCGCAAAGTAACTACTCTGCGACAGAATTAGAATTACTTGCTGTTGTGGAAGGCATAAAACACTTTCGTTGCTATCTGTATGGACGAAGGTTTACAATAGTTACAGATCACAGACCCCTGAAGTGGCTTATGAATCTCAAAGATCCAACATCTAAATTGGCTAGGTGGAGTTTGCTTCTTTCCAGATATGATTTCGAGATTATTCATAGGCAAGGCCGACAACATGGTAACGTAGACGCGCTTAGTCGAGCATTTTACGCTGAGCCTAATCACCAGGAAAACGAATGCGATGTACTAGATAAATTTCTACAGTGTGCTGAACATAAAAATATAGTGAACAATAATGTTGTAATGAAAACAGGCAATTTATTTGCTGCACCGGAAGGTTATTCTCTTGTCCATTGTGTTTCTCAAGATTTAGCAATGAATAAAGGCATTGCTTTAGAATTTAAAAATTGTTTCGGTTCAGTAGATTATTTGAAAGCTCAAAATAAAAACATCGGGGAATTTGCACATTTATCACTATCCGATAAGAATATTTATTACTTAATAACGAAAAATAAATACTATGACAAACCTAGTTATCACAACCTTTGGAGCTGTTTAATCAAACTTAAGTATTACTGTTTGGAGAATAACGATTTGCACTTAGCTATGCCCAAAGTTGCATGCGGTTTAGATAAACTTGACTGGAACATTGTGTATAACATGATTAAGTACATTTTCGCAAATACCAAAATTAAAGTCATAATTTATGAACACCGAAAAGAAAATGTAAACATTAACGTTGTCAATACAGTTACACCATTCACACCAATTTGGGACAAAGAGAGTATTCTAAAAGAACAACAAAAAGATACATTTTGTCAAAGCATGATTCAGGAATTGCAAAACGAGCATAATGACTCGCCGTACTATCTTGACCAGGAAGGATTGTTGTACAAACTAAATGATGGTAATGATGTTCTTGTCATACCTAGGACCTATGTAAGAAAAGTTTTGCACGATTTTCACGACCTACCCTTCTGCGGCCATATGGGACAGATAAAAACGTATGCTTTAATTCAGTCTCGTTGTTATTGGCCAAACATGAAGAATGACGTCGTCAGTTACTGTCAGCAGTGTCGTTCATGCAGCGAGAGGAAGACTTCCCCGCATCTCAAGAAGGCTCCACTACAAAATTTCCCTGAGGTTTTATATCCATTTGAACGAACCAGTATGGATATTTGTGGTCCGTTTGTTACATCGCTAAATGGCAATAAGTATCTCTTAACGTTTCAAGACTACTTTACAAAGTACGTAGAAGCTTTTGTTCTACCTGATCAAACAGCAGAAACCATAGCAAAAGTTTTCGTTACTGAAATTGTCGCTAGGCATGGCGCACCAAAACAATTGTTAACCGATCAAGGTCAAAATTTTGTTTCAAAGCTTATGAAAAATGTTTGTCAATATTTACAAATAGAGAAAATCCAGACTACACCCTACCATCCGGAATCGAATGGTATGATAGAGCGTAGTCACCGTGTTTTCAAAGATATTATGTCGCATTATGTAGCCAAGAATCAACAAGATTGGGATAATTGGGTGCCTTATGTGTTAATGGCCTACAGGTTTAATGTTCATCGATCCACTGGGTACAGTCCCTTCTTTCTATTATATGGTCGAGACCCAGTGCTACCATTTGACGATATACTAAAGCCAGTTGTTCTTAAATACGATATTGACCATAATTACGTGTCGGAACTCATGAATCGATTACACAATGCTTATGTCACGGTAAGACAAAATTTAGCGGATTGCAAGGAAAAGCAAGCCATTCACTACAATAAGAATGCCAAGTCAAAAGATTTTTACTTGGGTCAACTAGTTTACTTGCATGATCCTAGCATAACAGTTGGCCTTTCAAAGAAATTGAGTAAACCTTGGACTGGGCCTTACCGTATAATTGAAATAAAGGGCCCTGTCACCTACAAAATTAGGTTGCTTAATGGCCGAAAAGAGTTAGTTGTGCATGCTAATCGGTTAAAGCCTTGCAAAATTTTTGAAGGAAAAGAAATGGAAAATCAAATGGAGATTCTAGACGAAACTGACTTGACTAACACTCAGACAGAACAGACGGACAATGACCCTGATGACTTTGGTATACATCCTCGTGATGCTACCTTAGCAATAGCTCAAGGTATTATGGGCACACAGCCTCAATTTCAACAGGCTGAAGGCCCTGAGTGTACCTTGGGTACGATATTTCGAGATGGTGTTAGGGTGTCTACCAGACCACGTAGACCCCCTAAACGATTCACTTTTTCAGAGTTCGAGTGAAGTACTGCCTGTGTCCCTGTTTGTATGAACGTTCTTGTAAATTATTAGTAAGAGACAATAATATAGTTTAATAAACTGTCTGTGCTGCATAAACTATCGAACAAACTGTCATTCAGCATGCTCTCAACCCTGATAGTGGTGGTGCTATTGTGCGGGCCGTGCGTAGGATTTATAGCGTACGATTGTGACGACCGAAATGTTAACGTGAGTGTGGTATCGTTAAAAGACGTCGCGCCGTGTCCTGCACCAGATGATGGGTATAATGGGACCAAGATGGATGTTCAAGTGATACAACGGAACGAAGTTAAGCAACAACAAGTAAAAACCTGCCTTATAGAAATTACAAGAATGATATACCATTGTGGCATGCATAGTCACAGTTCCATGGTTGCTGGAGGAGTATCGGAGTTCATTTATCCCATGGGAGCAGAAAACTGCCGTGATGCTCACAAATATGGCACCTTAAAGATCTACCACCAAACTATAGGTAAACTGCAGGCTAATTCAACTACTACAGCCTCCATCACTCTTATAGGAAGCCTTGACAATAATGGGAACTGCAAGGGCGGTGTCTATTCTGAAGAAGGACACACTTGGACAGATGTAGTCATGCTAGCTTCTGCCAAGATTATATTGAAAGATTATCTGGCAAATGTAAAATTAGATGACAACGAAATAAGTCTACTTGGAGGAATAGTTTGTCCATACTTAAACGGTTACTGTTTAGATTCAACCTATGGTGAAACAGTTTGGGAATACTCTCCTCTGGTAAATTGTGAGGAAGGGCTAAGTTTGATGTATGAAGGTATAGCCGAGTTTATAACTACTAAAGAGAAGGAGAAATTCGTCGTAATCGAACAAGAAGATAAAGTATTCGCCTTTTCTCTAAAAGGAACATATACGCTGTGTGGAAGTGAGGTGTGGCAAACGGAGCATCCAAGGTTGTTAGTTTTAGAAATGGACAAGCAAAAGAAATTGCACCCAAAAATGCATCTGATACCACAAAACACCGACCTCGTTATGTACGTGAACAGCAAATTGCTGTATGTTGAGCAGTCCCATAAGAGGGTAGCAGGAAGTTTATATGCCGATACAGTACATCGCAGGTGTCTTTTGCACCGGGAAATATTAAAAAATCGCTTGCTGTTAGCGCCGTTCAGTACTAACGCTCTCAGCACATTGATAAAGAACCGTTTAGGATACATGGGAAAAGTATTGGGAGAAGTGTTGTACATTATGAAGTGCATTCCAAAACCAGCAGAAATCCGAAGAACGACAAATTGTTACAACGAGCTGCCGATCACGATCAACAACCAAAGCTTCTTCATGTCTCCCGTTACTCACATTATTCAGAGGTATGGCGAGCAAATCGAATGCAACTCATTAATACCTCCATTGTACCTGATCGACAATGAATGGGTTAGCCTTACTCCGCATCCTATTATTAAAAACCCACCAAGCGAACTACAAGTGGAAGAAGAATCACATCTTGATTTTGGGCCAATTCAACCTTTGGGTAGCACAGGACTATATACCAACGAGGAAATTTCCAAAGTTCAGAAGTCGCTAACATTTGGCATAGAAAGGAAGGCAGTAGAAAATATTTTGGCAAGAAGAATTGTTGGATTGGATACCGACAACCAAGGGTTTTCAACATTGCAACTATTTGATGCAAAGGAGATTAAAAATTTAGCAAGATCAACATTACAATATGTATGGGGTTGGTTCACTGACTTAGGCATGGTAATGAGCGGCATAATTGGCTTTTACGTCATTTTCAAAGCTCTGAAATATATCATTGAAGTCATTATAAATGGAATAGCGATACATAACGCAGTAGGTTGTGGAATAGCCTTAATGGCAAGTATATGGAACACATTAGCTGTATGGGTTGTGCATCACCGAACTACTAAAAGGCAATCTACTGATGTCCCGAGCCCAACAGAAAGGGATGACCACCAAAACACCTCTGACGAAATTATGGAAGTCATAGTAGAGCAGCCCTCTAATAAATCGAATGGCAACAGTAACAAACCAGAAAATACACCTCAACAAAATTTAAGACGGCCTTCGTCTAACAAGCGGTATAGTGTGTACAGTAGCCAGATATCCCTGTACCCAGATTTACCCCACTGGACGCAATCGCAGAACCTATGAATCCGTCAACTAACATTTAATTACAAGGTTTCAGGTCTCACTCATTCATCGAACATTATCCCTGGTCTATCCAGTTGATCCTGCAGCAACAGACCGGGCTTGCAACCTCCTATTCCCTCATTTAATCCCTTCCTTGACTTACAAATGTTAGAAAAAAAAACGATATGTATATGTAACACCGATGGACCCTCGACCACCACGATGACGGGGATCGACTGCTGCACCTGCTTATTCCGGGGATCATCGCCAGAGGAGCCCCGTGCGTGAAATAACTAATGTGCGGGTCAAAGATTGAGAGTGTGGCTACAAGATTGACTGTAGCAGCAATGCAGCTTAAAGAACAGTGATAGATATACACATATAAACTGAACCGTAGGATTATATTTTTTTTTATTATTGATTATCCAATTGTCTTTATTGATTTTACTTGTTTTCTTTTTCTTTATGTTTTGCTTTGTTTTGGTATTTTTGTATTGTGGTCTACCAGTAGTTTGAGTAAATAAGTACTCGTGAATTTACGGTATCAGATTATGAAAAATTGATACTTTTGGAGTATCGCAATTTTTGTTTTTGGGGGAGTAATGTTGAACTCTGCGACCTCACCGGGGTGTCAAATGAAAGCATCCCGAACAAGATACGCGTACGCGACTTTTTCAAGTTTACTTGGGTCTCTCACGATCAGAACAAGATAGCGTCCTATAACACTGACGCAAGTTTACAGGATTTGACGCGTTTTGTCTGATCGACGGAAACATGGTCTAAAGCGATTTCCCACATTATATGATGCATTTGCGAAAAGCCCCTCCCTAGGGCAGCTGAACTCGCAAAAACCCCCACAAAATTTGTATCAGACTCCGAGGTTTCCTGTTAAGTAAATTGAAATCTTGTTAACAGTTCCGTTTTGATATTTTGATTACAAACTAGAAATTTTAACGTCGTGTCGGGTTTATAGTTTTTTTTTTTGTAAAGTATTGGTAAAGTGTAATTTTAAATTCAGTTATCTACCGTTGCGTTGGACCAATTGAGAAGTCGCTAGGACCAAGGACCGAGGGACCAAGGGCTAGGAAATACTCCAGGGGTATCGCACATTAGATTTATCTGTCTGCTTTAAAGTTTCTTTGGCTGACCTTTGTAAAGAAAGCGTAATGTGAGTTGTCTGTGTTTAACATTTTAAGTTTGTTTATTCATAATATTGTAATCGGTGCAACTTTTAAATTTACAATAAACCGGCAAATTCACGTAAGTCGGTGTTTCATTTTCGAAATTTCAATCTACCCATTTGCCAAGAAGATTCCACAGTGTCTCCGAAGATTTTCTTACCAATCGGTAAGTGGTGGCAGCGATCGTTACCGTCAAGGTATTAAGAATAATTTTAATAAATATTAAAATCAACGGTGGGGCTACAACAAAATCACGGCGGGGGGTCATCTTTTTTGTATTTAAAGCCCATGGAAATTATTAACTCCCACAGTGATGATTTGCTCCCAATAAATAGTTGCTTTTCTTTCAGTTTTATGGAAAGAGTTGATAAGGTTACGTTATGCTTTCTTTGTACATATCGTATATAACATCACAAATTGCAACCTGCTGAGACGAAGACATGTTAGTGATAGGAATTGCTCTTAGTTGTTTCTTTTTTGGACTACACACTGGCTTTGCACTCCTCGCACTTGCTGGCAAATGGCTTTCAGTAGACAAACTTAAGTCTAACGCGTTTGCCACACGCTACAAAGTTCAATGTAGATTTGTAGGTCAGGTGTTTTGTACTGTGCAAAAAACAATCATTGTATACTCACTTCTCTAACAGTCTGCAATGGCAGTAATGGTCCCCCATTCTCTAGCTCCTTCTCAAAGTAAGACAACAAAGAAAGAACCATTTCCTTGGCTCTGCTGCTTAACGGTTTTGGCATGTTAATCCACACGTAGTAGAAAACTTGTTTGTTTTAAGTTGTTCTCACGAACGCACTACGGTTAGTTTTTACAAAAACTGATTTTACAGAACAACGCTAACGTAACCGTAATAAAAGAAAAAAATACTAAAATCACGCAAATTGTCGTAAACACGCTTTGACCTTCAAAGTGAAATATCAATCGACAGCGTCAAGTGTCAAAAGATCCAACAACCATGGTCGCCAGTACCAACATAAATGAAATGTTACAGTCGTTCTGCACCAATGAATTGTCTGCTCCCGGGTATGTTATGGTGGCAATAAAAACAAGTAAATTATTGCGTAACTGCTAAGTTATATGAAAAAACCTATAGTACATTTTACACGTTTTATTAGGTACATGCAAAATCAATACAATAATTTAATAAAAAGCTTGCGAGTAGATGCTGGTCGCATCGGGATCAAATCGTCCACGCCCTGCTGTTTCTCTTGGTCGTGATGTTTATCTTGAGGGAATCCTACAGTTTCGGCGGTGCCTAGTTCCAGTTTGTAACTTTTGCCGTGTTTTCCTCTGTCGATAAGGCAGGTTTTGCCGCCAGCAAATTTAGTGGTTTCTCGGCGAAGGTGTCAGATTAATTTTAAAACATTTATTCAGTTCAGCAACGTCTCGTTATCCAAACTTGGTAGGGGAAGGTTACCTAAAACGGGATACTTAAGGTTTAGACCTGGTTAAAAAAAAACTTCCAGTACGAAATCACGGACAACCCTGAAGATGGATATATCAAACAAACTTTATTCATAAAATTCAAACAAAATATAAAACTTGTTAAATATAGGAAACAAACATCTTTTTTTGGATGAGTAAAACTTCCCATTTTAGGAACACATAAATCTAAAACGGGATCAATGGTGTTCCTAAAATGGGATTAAATTTCCAAACACAAATCGCAAATAAAATAGGTAGATTGGTCGCCTGCGACACCACAAGCCTCGTGGATCCAAATCTGCCAGGAACCACATTGAATCCATGGGTCACCAGTCTTGCTGCTTCGAAAATCTGTTTCACAATAAAAACACACAGGATTCTCTTCAACGTCACAGTTTTCCTTGGTCTTTCTTATTTTTTTGGCGTTTTCATCTTTGTTTTTGGTTTTCCCATCTGCATCAGTATTGTTTGTTGCTTTATCAGTCTTCTTGGTAGAACGATTATTCTGAGGTGTGGAGGTTTTCTTAACTGATTTCCCCTTGGATAGCCCCTTTTCTTTTAAAGATGGCAGTTTACTGGTTGGCACTTTACGTCGTTTCGCTTCTATATTGGCACACAATTCATCCTTATAAGGTGTGCTGGTTAAGATCGCAGCTTTACCTCTATTCGCAGTTTTCGCAGGCCTTCTTGTTGATGCTTTTGGGTACGGTTGAATAATTTGTGAAGAAACACTAGCTTGAAGAAAATCGGTCGAAGGTTCTTCATCATCACTGGAGATGTTGCAATTTGATTCATAAGGACGAGTTGATTTTGATTGTGGCAGAGAATGTGAGGTCGAAGGAGGTGGCGTTTGATGTCTGATTGGAAGGATTGATTTTGATTCTGGCAGTAGCATTTTTGAAGTTGAAGTTAGTAAATGAGCCAATGGTTTGTCATCATCACTAGAGAAGCTGTCATCTGTCTCATGAAGTTGAGTTGATTGTGCTAGTGTGGAAGTTGAGTATGAATTAGATAGGGGTGGTGTTTGGAACCTGACTGGACTTTGTGGCTCTTTTTCCGGCGTGTCTTCTTCCACTAAAGATGATTCATTTTCTGGTTGATCCTCTGGCTGATGGGTGGGATCGGCAGCTATAAACATGTATTCGCTAAAAACGTGACGATTTACAGGACATAATCCAGCTTTTTCAAAACCATGAATTGCATTATTTGGTGTTGCTGCCCTTAAGTAAGCTTTTCCAAATAATCTGTCTATTTGATAAATTGTGACGACTCGACCTGGGTTATTCCTTAGAAATATTTCGACTGTAAAATGTCGAAAAAGGTGCCATAAAAGTAACATCAAGCGGTTGCATACGATGACTGCAATGTGGTGGTAAGCACAATATTGTAACACCGTGATCCCTGGCTTTCTCTATGACCGGTATGTTTTGAGTATGGGTTTTATGACCGTCCATTATAAGCAACGACGGCTGTTCCTTTGACGCATTGGTAAATTTAAAAAAATGGTCGAACCACTTTTCGAACAGATGCAATTGCATTCAACCAGAACGATGGCAGGCAACTATGGATTCAGGGGGTAGTCCAATCGAAAACTCTTCCTTGACGCGTACTCGTGGAAAAATAACCATGGGTGAACGTATGTTCCCGCAGCACTCATGCATATTACCGCAGTGCATAGTGATCCCCGTTCTGCTGAAGTTAATGTGCCTACTTGCTTCCTATATGTTGTGTGCATGCTCTCCATAGTTTTTATGTAGTCAACTAGTTGCTTTTCCATTCGGCGCGAAAACGTTCGTCGCCTACTTCCTAAACCCTTTTTATGCCCAGTAACATTTTTATTCAGGTTTTTCACTCTCCGCTCGAGGGTGCTTTTTGGTACCGAAAAAACTTTTGCCCCTTTTAAATATCCATATTTGCCACTTGAAACCGATCTAATTGCTTCGGTCATATTTTCCTTGGACCAGGACTGACAGGTTGTTTTTCGCGCTGCCATATTTGCTAATAATTATTGTAACTTGATTCTGAAATAAAAAATACCAACAATATTTATACTGCAGTCGAATTTGAATGAAACAATAAAACAAGCATTGTGTTTCAAAAATGGGATATATCCCATTTTAAAACGATTTGCCGTTTCCCATTTTACCGACATATCAATATGTAAACAAAAAACACCGGCAAAATTCCGTATGAAAAGATAACCTCAAAAGTAATAACATGACTTTTTCATAAAAAAACTTAATGTTATCAAAATTTATTATACATTTTTACTACAAAAGTAATACTTATTTCTAATACATAATAGCAAATAGTCAAGACAATAAAATTAACTTTTTCCCAAGAAAAACTTGCATGTGCCTTCAGCTTCAAAGCTTAATTCAGAGCCTCCCGCCTCAATGTTTATATCTTCCATAGATCTCCATGTTACTGTTCCCATGCTCAATCTTTTTCCTCCACCTATTAATTTTTGGCTTAGGGAGCTTAACAGCTCTGTTAATGTAGCTATTATGTGAGGGATTGTTTTTGCAGAAGAAATCGCACCTGATCTCTTGCTTATTTGTTCCAAGAAAACCTCAGTAAAGTTTTGCTTTCTCCTCCCACTGAACACGGTAATAGAACAAACTTGTAGATAGGATGTTGCAAGAAGACTGGTTTGGTTTGCAGAGGCTAACTTGGAGTAATAGAGAAGAGGAATAGGAGTGAACTTGACGGACTTTCCACCTGTTGACATTTTCTGGAATTTGTCACCGAATTCTTCCCTTGTATTCCAGTTTCCTAGTCCTGTGATTTGTCCTAGTACTGACAGATCCTCCTTGTATGTTCCGAATATTGTATGGAATAGTACTTGCTGGGCTTCGTCTCTTATAAAGTTTCCTTCCATTTCCAATTGTATTTGGGAGGCTATTTTATATGTATAAAACCCACAATGGCCTGATACATTGAATCCCTTCAAAAGTTTGTCTTTGCCCACAAATATGGTTGCTGTTCCATCTGCACCAACGATTTTTCCTTCTGCGTTTACGGGGAGCGAATATATCTTTGCTAAAATGTTTATGCTCAGGTAAATTCACTTATCATGGTTGACTTAAAGCTAAAAAAGGGCACAGATAATCACCGAGAGTTTCAAGTTGCTTCTGAAACATACAAAGATACATTCAACTTTATTTTTACTGATGCCTCTAAGGTAAATAATACTGTAGGGTATGGAGTACATATTGAAAGCCATAATTTAAACATTGTTAACAGATTACCTGAATATGTAAATATCTGCACCGCAGAGATGATTGCCATTCACAGAGCTGTAAAGTTATGTGTAGAACATAACCTTAAGAATAATCTGATCATGTCCGACTCATCAAGTGCATTGCAAAAACTTTTACAAACTACAATTAACCCCAACAGCGATCAAATTTCATTGGCTATTCGACATTTAGTGTATCAACATAGTGACAATGGATACCAGTTTAAGTTTGGGTGGATCCCTGGACATACCAACATACTTGGGAATGAACTAGCAGACAAACTTGCCGACCTAGGGAGGATAATGCCACGTCCACAAAATATACTCATCTATAAATATGATATCTTACCTAGATTCAAGACTCAAATTCTTCATGATCATAACTTGGAGTGGAAATCATCGTTCGAAAATGCTGGCAGATGGTACAGGGAAATACAACAATTCTTTCCAAAAGTACCATGGTTTAAGTTGTTTCCATATATTAACCGCAGAAACATCACTACCATCATACGAATGAGAACCAATCACTGTCTTACTAGAGTTCATCTGTTCAAGATTGAGACTCAACACTATGTGATTGTGGACTACATGAAGACTTATATATATAGAGTTTTTCTTACTGGGGTATTCCTTACCACTCAACATTAAGAGTGTTCTTCATGATATCAACCCAAGTAGTATTAATCTATCGATGAAATTTATAACAATCAATAAAATTGAATTGTAAATTGCTTGTTAAGGTGCGGTTAAACGGCCTGTGATAGCGCGAGGCATATACGAGCCGAGCCGTCCGTGTAGGCGCGGCTCGGCCAAATCCGAACGTAAAGCGGCTGTTACACGACGCGTGACTCGACGAGCCAGGAATTTAGCTCGGGACTCGACAGTTTTCGCACCAGAGATGTTACACGGCCTCTAGTTTTTCGAACGTTTTTGAACTTAAAATATACGCGCCAACTTGGGTGATCGGAATATGAAATAGTGCATCAGTAGGGAAGATGAATTCAAAACAGCAAGTTGTTGCAGCTGCTTCTCTCTGCGTTATATACGGAAGTGCTTTGCTACTGCAACAAGGAAATAAATTTAAAAAACGTAAAAAAAGATGGTGGTTGGCGTCACATTTAAAAAGTAGAGAACGGTAAGTAACTTCGTGTAATTTTAATTACATTATTATTTTATTGCGATGTTTAAAACAGTCGATGTCTAATAAAATAATGAACCTATCATTTTATTACAGCTACAGCGGAACAGACATGCTTCAAGACTTTCTAAAAGAACCTTCCAGATATTTTGAAAATTTTTGCAGAATGCATGTTTCGGATTTTGAATTGTTACTAACAAAAATTGGTCCTGCTATTAAAAAACAAGACACAAACATGAGGAAAAGTATTCCCATAGAACAGCGCTTGGCTATAACTTTAAGATTTTTGGCCACAGGTGACAGTTTCACAAGCTTAGGATACTTATTTAAATGCTCCAGACAAACTGTCAAAAACTGTGTAATGGAAGTTTGCGAAAACTTAATCAAAGCACTTAAGGATGAAATAAAGGTAAATACACTGATTTTTTTTAAATCTTTAATGCGTTTTTTTATTAAACTGTTATTATTATTATTACAACTCTGAAGCGAAAAGAGTCTGTCATGTGATCACGTGTCGCTACAATTTTTATTTGACATCCTCAGGTGACAAAGTCTTTTCATAAATTTGTTACTCTAGAAAACTAAAAATTAATCGTTGTTATTAGTTTCAACTGTAGATGTAGTCTGCCAGTAGTCTGTTTGTGGTGATGAATAAGATGTTGATGGTGATGGTGATGGTGTTGCTATTGTATGAAATTGGAACTGCTGTGCAGCGTAATTTGGATTAGGTATGGGTGGCCGAATTTGAGTAAAGTTTGCATTATTGTTACTTTGCAGGGAACCCGAACTCTGAAAAACAAATCTGTATTAATATTAAGCGCTTTTTTAAAACCTGTAATTTGAACCTCATAAAATCGTCGTAACTGCGGATGTTTCAAACGAAACATGATATTATCTATTTCATGCATAGCCACCTCTTGATTAAAATCATCCATGCTCTTAAGTTTTACATACAGTAAATCTGTAAATAATTGTAATCTGTCCTTTTTGTTATTAGTCGAGTTTGCATCAGAATTCAGTGTAGTTTTTAAAATTTTGAGAGCTTCAGCCATATTTTCTTGCACGTCCTCTTCAATTTTTCTTTTTTTAGATTTTTTTGGACCTGTTTTTGTCGGCGTATCTGCACGTTTGTTTTTTGATTGTAAATCCAGTTCATCTATATCCGCATTATTCGATGCGGAAGTAAACGATTCTTCTTCTTCTGCGTTTTCTTCTCTGCTGTTCAATTCCTCCTCATCTTCATTTTCTTCCTGCTCCTGCAAATAAAAAAGATAGACAAATATAGAAAGCATTTATTACGCTTTAAAAAAGTTATGTTAACCCAAAAGTTGAGGTGTAGCATTAGTGATTGCAATTTTTTTTAGCTCCCTAAGGCCGAAGCTGAATGGTTGGTAAAAGCCAATGACTTTGAAAAACAATGGAATTTTCCCCATTGCATAGGGGCGATGGATGGGAAACATGTACTTATAGAAGCTCCAGCACACAGTGGTACAGAATATTTTAATTATAAAGGAACTTTCAGCATCGTTTTATTTGCATTAGTGGATGCCAACTATTTATTTACGTTTGTAAACGTCGGATGTCAAGGAAGGATCAGTGACGGTGGAGTTTTCAGAAATACCAATTTATACCAGATGCTTAATGAGGAAACCCTCAAATTACCTACAGCAAAAGCCTTACCAGGTCGAAACAATGCTGTACCGTACGTTATTGTAGCAGATGATGCGTTTGCTCTTGGCAATCACATTATGAAGCCATACCCTGGTATGCATGATAAAGGGACTCCACAAAGAATATTCAATTATCGTCTTTCAAGAGCCAGACGAGTGGTTGAGAATGTATTCGGAATAATGGCTTCAGTTTTTCGAATTTTTCGAAGACCTATGTTACTAGACCCGGAAAAAGCTTCACTGATAACGATGACATGTGCACTACTTCACAATTTTTTAAGAAAAAGCAAATTGTCGAAATTTTTATACACACCCGTAGGGTCCTTGGATTATGAAGTAAATGGTGAATTAGTAAAGGGAACGTGGCGCAACGAAGTCATTGATATTTCTTCCCTCATACCCTTACAAAATCAACCACGAAGACCAAGTTTAAAAGCAAAAGAAATCAGGACAGAATTTATGGAGTATTTTCAATCTGAGTGTGGAAAAGTGCCATGGCAATAACATTTTATAACAAACTTTTTTATGTATTAAAACTACTAAGTATTCATTTTCAAGATACAGCTGTAGATAGAATAAACAATGTATAAAAGTCTAGTAAAAAAGGAAAAAAACTGACTGACACTAATAACACACCGACTAGACATTTGTTTATTGTCTATTGTAACTGCAGCTTGAAAATGAATACATACCTAGTATATTTTGTACTCCAAACTTAAAGAAAAATTAAATGTTATTTACATTTAAATTTAGTTTACTTACCTCTGAATTGATGGTGTTTCCTGGAACATATATCCCATGCAGAAACGTGTTTAAAGCGTCATACGCAAACCAGGTTGGTTTGTATACAGAGGCAGCGCCTGTGCCGGTTCCTTTTGAAGCACTCACTTTTCTTGACAATTTTCGATAAGTAGCCAGTAACGCATCCTTTTTTTTCTTTAAATCCTTCACGGGAACATTAAAATTTTTGTGGAGTGTCATCCACGCTTCATGGACAGCATTTCGGTCCTTATGTTCTATATGTTTCGGATTCCAGATTACTTCTAATTCTTGAAGTGCTTCAATAAATTCGTAGGTTTTGTCCGTAGACCACTCCATTATTAATTTTTCGGTGACCCGTGACGATGAACACAACACTAACTAACGAGAAAGTCTGCGAGTTCGCACTGGTTCGTGGTTCATGTACCTACAAACCTTTACGAGCCATGACGAGCTATGACGAGCCGGTCCTTTGACTCGTGAAAATTTACCGACACTGAGCGGCTGACGCGATCGCGATATCACAAGCCACGGGTGGAAGTGAGCCACCTACGTTACACGGCGCGTAATTCGCGATATCACGAGCCGGACTCGCCGACTCACGCGCCGTGTAACAGCCGTTTAAGCCTACTCGTATACACGGCGTGTGGATGGCAAAACCGCGAGCCAATATCGCGCGGGTTTTTCGTCCATTATTAGTACTTATGCCGGCAAGTAAACGGAAACACCTTGCTGCTGCGGCAGCAGCTGTAATTTTACTCAGCCATGATTTGAATAAAAAAAAGAAAAAGACGGTGGTGGATGGTGTCATTGTATAAGAGTCACGAAACGTAAGTATATTTTTATTTAAAAGTTAGGTGCGCCATTATTACTATTTTAGCCATTTTTTTAGATTTGCATGTTATTAGCCACAAAATCAAGCATTTGATCTAATTTAAGAAACAAATTCAAAAGAGCTATTAATATAAGTGTACATATATATATTACCAAAACCTTCTTTTCCTTTTACTCCACGATGAATATGAATATTTCCGCTTAAAGATTTGACATGATATTACTGTATCAGAAGTAATAACAATTATTATTTTTAATCGTTTATTATGAAATTAAAAAACAGATACAGTTTAATATTAATGTTAATAATATGTGTTTAATTTTGCAGATACAATGCTACAGATTTGCTGCAGGATCTTAATCAAGAACCCTCTGGGTATTTCGAAAATTTCTGTCGTATGTCTGCAGTTGACTTTGAATCTCTGCTTAACAAAATTGGACCATACATCGCGAAAAGACCAACATGAGAAAATGTATCCCAATCCAAGAAAGACTAGCGGTCACTCTCAGGTTTTTGGCGACGGGCGATACATTTAGAAGCCTGGCATACTTATTCAAGTTTTCGAAATGTACAATAGCTACATGCGTAATGGAAGTATGCCAGGCTTTAATACAAGAGCTGCAAGAAGAAGTAAAGGTGAGCTTGTATAATTTATTCGGGTTGTTTAAATAACTTTGATACTTCCATTGAATACAACTTATCCATATATTGCTCTTTATTAGAAACAGACTCAAAACCAGGATGTGTTTGAGATCGGGAATAAATATACTCTTCAACATCAGAAGATTGTTGGCAATTTGATGACTGTGGTAAAGACTGGACATTTGCAACTTGAGAATAGGACTGTGCTGATGGCTCGGGGTCTGTAGAATGTTCAGAATGTGATGACTGTGATGCCTGAAGGTTTGTATGTCGTTGAGAATGGTACTGTTGTGATGGTTGGAAGCTTTCAGACTGTTGAGAATTTGATTGTGGTGATAGCTGGTAGTCTGCAGATTGGTGAGAATGTGATGACTGTGGTGAAGGCTGAATGTTTGTATGTTGTTGAGAATGGTATTGTGATGATGGTTGGAAGCTTTCAGATTGTTGAGAATTTGATTGTGGTGATAGCTGGTAGTCTGCAGATTGGTGAGAATGTGATGACTGTGGTGACAACTGTGGTAATGGCTGTATGTTTGTATGCCGTTGAGAATGGTACTGTGTTGATGGCTGGAAGCTTTCAGATTGGTGAGAATTTGATTGTGGCGATAGCTGGTAGTCTGCAGATTGTTGAGAATGTGATGACTGTGGTGATGACTGTGGTGATGGTTGAAGGTTTGTATGTCGTGGAGAATGATACTGTGCTAATGATTGATAAGATGATGTTTGAGCAAAAGGAGGATGCATGTTTTGATGGTAATTAGAAGAGGCCGGATAT
Organism: Rhyzopertha dominica; assembly: GCA_025024175.1. Lineage (NCBI taxonomy): Eukaryota > Metazoa > Arthropoda > Insecta > Coleoptera > Bostrichidae > Rhyzopertha > Rhyzopertha dominica. Next base: position 41,781,158 of record QCXZ01000064.1, read on the forward strand.
TGAGGAAACTGAAATCCTGCATATGATTGATTATGGAATTGTGGACGCACTTGCTGGAATCCTAAGGGATGTTGTTTTAGGCGAAACATTAAATTATCAATCTCATGCATGGCGAAGTCACGAGTAATTGTGTCCATGGATTTTAACTTTGAGCAGAGTMATTTTGTATATAAWGTGCATTCGTCTTCAATCGGATCTGGCTCGTCGCTGATTTTTTTGAGAACCTCGTATGCATACTCAACGCGATGTTCAATTTTACGCTTTTTATTGTCTTCCTTTTTGTTCACTTCTTTTTTAGTGTTTATATTAGTTGGTTTCTTGAAAATGCCGGAATCGATTGAATCTGTATTACTGGAAGATTCATTGTCATGAACAACTACTGCCTCTTCGTTTTGTTCCGTGTCATCAGAATTAACGTGGTCCTGAAAAAGTAAAAATATATATWTTTAATTTCAGTTGCACCGAACTTCCGAAGAATGGTCGAAAATAGAAAGTGCATTCAACGAACGTTGGAATTTTCCAAATTGCATTGGTGCGCTCGACGGGTTGGTAAATAATACGCTTCGATTATCTGTGGATTTCAATTATCTCGCGAAGGCTTGGTCTCCTTTGGTTCTAATAATCAAGGTTCTACTGTAGATTTACGTATTTTTCTGTAGAAATCTGTAATTAGCACTACCACAAAAATAAATAACTCACCTCTGAACAAACTGATTTTACTGGGCTGTATATACCATGCAGAAATTTGGCCATTTGTTCGTAAAATGGCCAATTAGGTACAAAGATTTCGCCCGTACCCTTCCCAGTTCTCTTACATGACTTCACTTTAGCATGTAATTTTCTGTAAGTTGCCATTAGAGTATCTTTTTTTTTTCTTTATTTCTTGCAGTGGTATGCTTCCGTCACACAACTTTAACTTTATTCGTGTCCATGCATCGTGGACATTGTTGCGATTTTTGTGGCCTGCATGTTTTGGATTCCATACAGCCGGTTCCTCTTCATAGAGTTGAATAAAGTCGCTTATCATATCATTAGTCCACTCCATCACTATAGGACCACAAATGATGAATTAAAACACACAAAATAGGTAAGTAGTTCCGTCCGGTGCCCTGAACTGTGTGTAAATAAAATGAAAAATAATAACGACAGACGTAACACAAGCTGCGCAGAGGTAAATAAACGACGCGCATTAACACAAGCCGAGCCGCGCTCGCCTTTGATCCGTGTCGAAAAACCGACAAGCGATGGATCGCACGAACTTGGCCGAGCCGTGTCTAGACTGTATAAACGGCGTGTAGGCGCGGAGCACCCCGAGCCGATCCTGGCTCGGCTCGTGCTATCACAGGCCGTTTAACCGCACCTTTACAGTCTTCCTTCCTTACCATGTCCCCTATTTATTCTTCATCCTCTTCCATTTGTCCATTATTTGTAACCCCTGTTGTGATGAGCTTGCACATATCGTTTAATATTGGATCTTGTATGAGTATGTTTTTCTTCGTTCCAGACTCCAATCGTGATGAGATGAGCAACATGCAGCACTCGTCTTTAGTGAGGTTAGGTCAACTTCATAACTGACGAGACCCCCACACATAAATTCAAAATTTGTTTCAAGTTTCAAGGGTTCAGCTATACATTGAACTAACTAGTAAATCTAATAAGCCAAATAATGAGCTGGCTAGTTGTCATATTCTGACAGGGGCCAATAACCTAGACAACAACAACAACATAACCTCAAAATTTTATACGCAAAGTAATCGTTAATATCGTAGCAACTAGTAAAAAATATATCGCCATCATCTCGTTGGTCATAAAGACAAGAAGCTTACGTTAATAGATCGCACTGTAAGGAGTCCGTTGTGGCAGGATCTCCTCCTAGGGGTGGAAGTTTCTGGGGTGGTGCGGGGTCGAAAACGTGAGTCGAAGGACGTGCGGTCGGAATAGGCGCTATTTCGTGGTTTTTTTTCGGGTTTTCCTTGCGAAAAAAGCGTTCGAAAGTCGAGTTTTTTCGACGTCGAAATCGTGGGACGTAGATGGGTTTCATGACGTGGCGTAACTTTTCATGCCCGGGCCGGCCGAGAGAGAGGCAAGATGGGCTCGGCGTGAGTGAGAGAGAGAAAGGTAGCTTTCGATGATCGAGCGCCTGAAGTGGTTTTTTTATCGACTCTACAAATTGTCAACTCCAATGTTATTATTAAACAAATATTGTTTTTAAATATTTATAAATATCCGACTTTCTACTTTTTACAATAATTATGATATAATTTTTTTATTAAATTAAATATATTCAAATTCTCAATATTTGTTTAGTAAATATTCTCAAAACAAAATTGTATTTTTTATTAATATTGTTACTATAGAACTGAAATTTTTTCTTATCGTACGATTAAATGTTAGGTTACGTTTATTGTTCAAATATCATTTTATTTTTTGGTATTATTCAGTGTACATATCTTATCACTTTTTCAATCCCATATTCTTCCTCGGAAGGTTTCACATTTGGTAATTATAGATAGATTTTATTCCGGTGATTTTTTTTTCATTTGATTCTTATATAATACAATTTTTTACATGTTGCAATCTGCTTTTTATGTAATACTTTAACAATAAATGAAGTGGATTTATTTCCTCTTTGTATATGTAACGGCTAAAGCCCGAATTCCGGCTAAACCTAAGTTTAACCGGTTAAAGTTGGACATTACCCGGGCCATGCGGCTAAAGTCCGAATAGTTTTCAACGCTTCTAACTTTAACCGGCTAAAACTGGGTCTAACCAATGGTAGTCGGTTAAAGTGCGAAGTTACATTCAGTAAGCTTGTACAACAATACATTTTTAGGTAATAAATAAATAAAAGTTATAATTAAGAACATTAATATATTTATCAACATTGCACGGTGGATACTTGATATTTGACAGAGATTTCATTTTTTTCGCTTGTTCTGCTAGGTTTGCCTTTGCTTCGATTCTATTATTAATAATGGCATCTTTCTTTGAGCACAAATCACATAAATCATTTTTGTTTATACAGATTTCACATTCATCACTAAGCACCATTTCCTCTCCACTTTGAATATCATCGATACTTTGTTCGCGTTCTTGCTGATTTCTCAGTAGCTCCTCTAATTCCTCTTCGGTAGAAACATTGTCAATTACTTCGGAAGGAAATCCAGATGACTTTAAACCAACTTTCACATCACAGCCGAACATGGCTTTATATGGTGAACGCTTTATACCATCGTGATGGGCTCTGTTTTTCATCAACTGGACAAATCTAAGCCCTTCAGACCATTTATCACAATTTTCGTCTTTCATCCAAGTCATAAGTATGTTCTGAACATCTTGATTCGCCCTTTCCACACTACCTTGAGATTGGATGTGACGCGGTTTTCCATGTATTATTTTTAATCCTGTCCACATGGATGTTAAATTTTCAACAATTCTGTTAGCAAATTCTCTTCCATTATCGGATTGTAAAATAGACGGGGCTCCAAATATGCAAAAAATATCTAACAACACTTTAGCAACCTCTTCAGCAGTTTTGCTATGCAATGGTCTTAGCTGCACAAACTTCGTAAGATGATCTTGGTATACAAGAATAAATTTGAAATTGCCGTCAGGATTGGTTTGCATGTCGATTAAATCGACTTGACAGCGGCTATTCATTTCATTTGATAAAATCGGCTTGACCACAATGCCTTTTTTGCCCGATTTTAATTTCATTTGGCACGACTTGCATAATCGAAGGAATATCATTATGGCTTCCTGAGTAATATTTTTATATTTTTGTTGAGCTTCCTTCACCATTCGGTTGCGACCACCATGTCCAATGGACACATGTATTTCATGAAGTATATCAAATAACTCTTCATTTTTTACGTAATATTTAATCACAGGGTCGGTTGTAGAAACAGGAGCAATTAATTTATCGGTACCACTGATATTACATATGTCAAATCGTTTCAAACGACGATAATGCAACGTTGATCTTTTAGCAGACTGCTTAGCTTCTTTCACTTCTTCAATAAACTTATTATATTGTGCACTATTCATGTAAGACATATTCTTAGGGTCCTTAGCGGACAACATGTTTTCAAATTCTTCATAGAAACTTGATTTAAACACATTATTACCCTCCATTTTTGACGTTAATTCGTCTAAACGCTGCGTCGTCACCAATAAGTAATACACGTGCACAGGGATGATGCAACACTAACCAAAATGCACAACGAACACGATCGATTTGCTCTTTAACCGACTACCATTGGTTAGACCCAGTTTTAGCCGGTTAAAGTTAGAAGCGTTGAAAACTGTTCGGACTTTAGCCGCATGGCCCGGGTAATGTCCAACTTTAACCGGTTAAACTTAGGTTTAGCCGGAATTCGGGCTTTAGCCGTAACATATACATCGTAAAATTATCGTTTATTTCATTTTTTATGGATAGATTAGGTAGTTGTTTCCTATTCAAATTGCGATTAAGCTATGCAAATATTCAACATGTCACACATTGTAGTATAAACGGCACGTATTTATAAAATAAACTCGAAATATTAAATAATTTGCATTCTATTTTATTTAAACATAATGTGTTATACGGGATGTTTCACGAATGATAAAATGACCCTGACGAAATTAAAAATGCAACCCAAAATACATGTGCAGAGGTAACATTTATAATTGTTTACCGTCTTAAGAAATATAAAACATAGAGAGCCATATAAATGAGTACATTTGGACATGAACTTCTATCATTTGCTTTAAGTCAGTTGATATTGTAAAATACATTTTATTTTTGAAAAATTTTCCCCATAGAAAAAATCCAAAGGAGTAAGGTCAGAGCTTCCCGTTGGCCAAAGATTAATTTAACCTATCCTATCCATTTAAATTTTGGAGAAGTACCGCATCAGACATTCGTCGAGTAGATAGTTCGAAAATGTCCTCGAATCCAACGTGGATTTTCTTGCACATAACAATGCATGTTATGTTTGTTAACCACACCGTTATTAGAAAATCTCGCTTCATCTAAGGAGCAAGTGTCTTCATAAAATCTCACATTCAAGTTTTGGTGTTCAAGAAAAGAATTACAAAAGCCCGTTCTTTGGGATAATCCATCTCCTTTAAGACTTGAACCGATTGTAAGTGATACGGATGAAATTGATTACCTTTAATTAATTATTCGGTGTACTGAAGACAGACTAATACCGGTTGCTCTTGAGACTACCCTTTGACTAATATGAGGGTTTTCGTCAATCATTTCTAATACTCTAATATTATTGTCAGGGCCTGTTGCTGCTCTTTTCCTTGACTTTTTCAGTGGTGGCCAATTTGTCCTTAAAGTTAATTCAAGTCTCTTGAAAATTGAAGAGTACACGGGAATAACGATCAAAGAGAAAATCGAATTTTAAAATTTGCAGCTTGACATAATCAAAATACAACACGGTAAAGGAAATTTGTTTTATTAAACATATACAATAAAGTATATACTATTAAAGGTAAACATCTAGAAAATTAAATATTTGAATGAACTTAAAAAAATTGACTCCAGAAAAGTATAGTTTTTCCATTACAAGAACGTGCAAAGTCCAAATTCATCCGTTTGTTTCTGTAACAATAGTTATTATTTTTGTGTAAGTTATATTTGTCAATTGTATATATGTATTTTTTACCTTCTAAAGTAAATCGTCATCATTGGCATTAGCTGCTGTGGGTAATTTTTGGTAATATTCCTGGGCGGCTGTTCCACAAAATCTTCCCAAACACTGAAGGTTTTCATATTTTTCATTCGAAATTGGAATGCGATTATTATATAACCCTTGAGGATCAGGTGCATTTGTATTAATTTTGTCTTTGTTTCGAATCACATAGCTCTCCCATGGGCCATTAAAAGTTGTTCGTAAATTAATTGTTTGAGATTCGGTGCAGGTGGCTGTTATTTCAGTAATGGGACGCGTAGCAAATGGACACTTTGCCTTATAAAATGGTTTCAAGAATTGTGTCCAATTACGTACTAAATTTTGGTCTACTTCAACTACAGAGAAACTAGAAGGTTTTTTCTAGCATTTCGAAAAACCTCGTTCCAGTCACCTGGCATTTCGCACCTGGTTTTTTGGTTGATTAAGGCCATGTTTTTATCACATTCTAAGTAGCTGTGTCCTCTAACAGGAAATGTGATTTTAAAAGATTCCAGTCTCTTCCTTATGGTTGTCATGTAGTGTAAATATCGCAAAACAGTATAGTTTTTGTTTTGTCCTGCGCACGAGTCGCAGAACACTTCCAGAACCTTTACGTCTTTTGGTAAATAATTCTCGATAAAATGGTTTAGAAAGGACACCACTTCGTCTGAACCCTTTTTAGCAATAGTTTGATCATAGTTGTAAAATATTGCTTCTCGTGGACAATACATGAATATTAAAAGCATAGAATGAAAGTTGCCTTTTGTAGTACACATCATTTGTACTAATATTAGGTAAAGGCAAGTTTTTTTGGTAGTCCATCGCAACTGCTGCAAATTCCGTGTGTCGCATTGCTTTTCTTTTAGCTTGCCTTTTTCTATTATAAAATGTGTTGGCTTTCATTAAATGCACTTTATTTTTTGTTGCAATTCTGCGCAATTCTTCTATATTTGAACCTGAAGAGATTCCTTTTTCTATTGCACTCTTTCTTGCAAGAAATTCGTCACAATAACTGCAAGTGTCGGTACGGGGATAGCCAAATGAAATGTTGAATTTGGTGTTAAATATCATTCGGTATTTCGCGTAGGATACTGGGTTGTCTGGGTACATGCTACATGCTGCTATACATGACATGCAGTTTTCTTATATTGAGTTCTTCCGAAAGATAATTTTTTTTGAGTCCTTTAAACTGTAGTGACTTTTACGTCCTTTTAATGACCCAATGTGGGCAAGTACCTTCTCTTCAGTCTCAGCAGATATTTTATGAGGCCTTGTGCTGTGCTTCCCACGCATATCAACAGGAGCTGTACCTGTCGTAGCTAAGGATTTTTTGAGAGTTTGGAGGGTTCGGTTAGTTACACCATGCAGCGACATAAAGGCTTTGTGGCACACTCTAATTTCACTCATCTCCTCACCTTTCACTACCCTGACTTTATATTGATAGCTGTAATCATTCAAGTTCGCAGATTCTTCGGGTTTTCTAGGTCTTCTTCTTGCAATTGGTACAACGCTAATTAAACCAGCTAAATGTTGCATTTGCTCATTCTTGCGTTGCAATAAATTGATTTTTTTTATGTTACTTTCGCGCTCTTCCACTGTTATTTTGCTGAAACACTTGAAACGTTTGCAATTGCAATTCTCACCAACAACATGTGACATGGCCCGAATTCTTTTTGTTGCTTCGTTGATTCTTCCTGTAATTTTTCTTTTCTTTGTTAAAGTATGTCCAGTCATTTCACTAGCACTGCTGTCCGAATTATCAGAATTTGCCATATTTTTTTTTGTGAATCTTAACACTGTATCACTCTTATTTATAAAAGAAAACTCAACATGAACCACAAAACACAAAGTATCTACCACGTGTAAACTACAAAGCAATAAGAAACAGAAAACAGCTGACTGAGCTGATTTTGCCGGACTTTGATCACTTTACCATTGTACGCTTGGACTCTGATCGCTGTTCCAATGCATGCTATATTTCAAAGCGATATTTCCCCGGACTGTGATCATTTCTACAGATGTTTCAATAAATATTATAATAGTGCACAAAATTTGCCACAAGATGGACCCCTTAGCTCAATTCGGCCAAATAAGTGACTTTGATCGTTATTCCCGTGTACCCTTCAATTATATCGGCAGGAGCTCTTCTATTTGGCAAACGTTGTTCGTATAAACGAGCAGCAGCAGAAGCACTTTTCTTGCATTCACCACAAATCAAAATCTTATCTGTTTCGTCAAAATCATTATCGTTCATGAAAAACATTCTGCATATTTGCAAAATATCTCCCAAGTTCACATACTTCATGTAGGTACTTATATAACAAAAAATCAATTTCTTTTTTAACGAACCAACCAACTAATCAGATAATTATGTAACAAAAATTTCTTCCGAATAGATACATTATTTTCAAAGAGACATAATGTTGCAATAATTTGCTTAGTGTTCTATGAAAACAGTCACTTTTTAATACTTACCCTTCACAAATAAAACACTCTTGGTACTAATCACTATAATTTCAAGTTATTCTCTGCTATTTTTCATACGTTGATATTTCAAGCAAGATTTTTTCCCATTTAATATGTCTTTACTTTCTTAATATATTTCGTGAGTTGTTCGAAAGAAAAACTGCAACGTGAAAGCCTAACATACAATTTTTTACTTAAGTTTGTCTTCAGCGGATGAACATCACAAAAAATATTCAAATATATCTTTCACGGCACATCATACAGTATTTCGTTTTCACTTTCCCATATGCACTGTTGTTAGTTCATTATACGATTATATCTTTGAATCCTTCACAAAGGTTTCCTTTCCGTTGCGATTGACAACTCGAACGTTGTGATTTATATCCGTCAAACTTATTTCGATCACAAGTACATATTTGAAATAAAACACGTTTCTTTTCAAAATCTTATATTGTTTTGCCCTCCTTTTACAATTAGGATTTTTTTTCAATTATTCCTCTTCCTCTTCCCCTTCCCCTTGGGACGACGACGTGCATCTGCAACATTTTTACACAATTATAATTTCGTCTTATATTGAACTTTATGCAGACTCAGTCTATCAAATGTTCAATGTTCAAATGATATATTTGATCACTTACGTTGCTTTGCTCTCCTCATCCACCACTGGCGTTGCATAAACAAGGGATTTGAGATGACCCCAAAAGAAATAATCCAGTGGATTAAGATCGGGCGATCTTGGTGGCCAAAGTTGAGGTCCTCCACGGCCAATCCACTGTTGACCAAAAGTTGCATTAAGGTGTTCACGGACGGTAAGACTAAAGTGAGCAGGTGCCCCATCGTGCATAAACCACATATTTTGCCTCGTTTGCAGTGGGATATTTTCTAGCAATTGAGGCAATGTTTCTTCTAAGAACTGTCTGTATGTCTCACCGTTTAGTCGCAGAGCGAGAAAATGTGGCCCTATGATATAATCACCAATAATTCCCGCCCAAACGTTCACTGAAAATTGTTGTTGAAATCCTCGTTCTACAACAGCATGGGGATTCTCATGACTCCAAAAATGATTGTTGTGGAAGTTAATAATAGCTTCCCGTGAAAAATTTGCTTCATCAGTAAATAAAACTAATGACGTGAAGTTGGGATTGTTTCCAAGGTGTTGGAGATACCACTGACAAAAGCCCAGTCGTGTAGGAAAATCTCTTGGCAGCAATGCCTGTACTCTTTGCACATGGTAGGGATACAATAAATCTGCATGCAACACCGATTGAATACTGTGGCGACAGACATTAAACTGTAACGCTAATTTTCGAGTACTTGTTGAAGGATTATTTTCAACTTCTCGAAGAATTGCTTCCTCCAACTCTGGCGTCATTAGGACTCTAGGTCTCCCAGGACGTTCATCGTGTTTATTTAGTGATCCAGTATTACACAATCTAGCATGCAATCTTACAAAAGTTCTTTCTGATGGAACGGCTCTGTTAGGATAACGTGCTTGATAAATTCTTCTGGCTTCTGCAGCGTTTCCATCCGCAAGTCCATAAACAAAATGCATTTCAGCTTGTTCAACAAAATTCATTTTACTAAATTTGCTAAGATAAACTACTTCAAACAAAATTGAAAGCGTCAAACTGGCGTCTGAAAACGTCAAACTGACCCATCAGGTCAGTCATGGCCAGCCATGATTCTGTTGATTAGTAAAATGAATAGGTCTTCTCATGAGTTCATAACAACTTTTAATCGCCATTATTTTAAAAACGGTTGCTCCGAGAGCTTTCGACAAAGAGTATCTTTTTTGCTTAGAATTGCCAGGGGAATAAGTTGCAAGAGTGCTGCTTGTCGAAACATAGCGCGCTAAAAAGTTATGACCGATTTGACACCATGATATTAGTGCAGCTGGCGCCCTCTACGAGTTTTCACAAATTCGATAACATTTTTGAATAGCTCGCCCCGAAAAACCTCCATATACCGAAWTTCAWCGAGATAWGGTTATTAGATCGGAAAGTATTTACAAAAAACCAAAAAAAAAAGCAAAACTTTGACACCCTGTAAGTCGAAAACGAAACAAGTTAGGACATACGTTTATAAAGGTTTTCTTCATAAAATTCGCTCAGGAATGGCCATCTAAAATTAATGACATCATTTAACTGACACCCGTATATAAAAACACATGGAAATAAGCCATTTTATAACTTACGCCTTTGGCCCTCTGTTCGTTCGTTTGCACCTGCAACATTTTTACACAATTATAATTCCATCTCATATACGCATTGATTTTTTTTTGATCACTTACGTTAGTGTTGACACCGCGGCATTCCATCTATAAACAATAAAATTTGATATCATGTTTGAATGAATTTTTTTATCACTTACTCTGCTTTGCCCTGCTCCTTGCCCCCCCCCCCTGCTCTTGCCCCCCCTCCAGCCGATGGACCATCACAGTTCATCTGTAACATTTTAATTCAATTGTAATTAAATACAAAAATTTGGCTTCACGTATGCCCAGCGAAAATTTAACTTACATCCGTTTGCGTGACGGGCGTCTGCGAAAGAATAATATTAAAACACATCGTTTGCACTAGGGATGTTGCAGATGCCGATATTTTCACATCCGCGGATGCGGAGTTTAGCAGGCTCACATCCGCGGATGCAGATGCGGATGCGGATGTATAAGATATTATGTAAATAAAGTCTATTAATGAAGAATTAAAACAATGACAACATAATTATTAACATTTTTATTGTAATCAAACATAATTAAGTACTTATTTTTATCTTAAATATAAGTAATGTATAATGTAACAAATTTTTTAAACTTCACCTACTGTTTTTTATATCACTAATTGAATTTAAAAATAGGAGCATTATACTTGATGAAGAGTAATATTGCCGCCTTTTCTGATTCAAGTCTGTTACGCAGAGGTTCGTAAATTAATCCCGCGCTACTAAATAGTTGTTCGCTAGGAACACTGCCCGGTGGAGCAGATAAAAATCTTCGTACTATCGGCGATAATACCTTAAATTCCCCTCGATGTACATTCCACCAGTTTAAAGGATTTTCATTCACATTTATTCTTTTTTTAGTACGGTAAGCAAGTAACTCTTTTGAATACAGCTTCAGTGCTACCATTTTCTGGCTCATCTTGACTCTCGTCTTCACTCGACGAATCTAACATCATAGCCAGGTCGTTTTGTAAGCATGGCTTTTTGTTGAAACCTGTTGAAGTCCCTGGTCCTAGTTGTTCCGTATCATTTTCCGTGCAATCAGTTATTTTAATTATTTTAGCCCTTTTGGCAGTGGTATTAAGAGATTCAAAATTGTCATTCTAAGTATTTATCATTTTTAAAATGTCATCTTTAATCTTTTCTTCAGTCACCGGTGTGAAAAATTTGTGCTTATAGCGAGGATCTAAGTAGGTAGCGATGGTATATAAATTGTTTTCTCCCAAGCTAGAAAACTTTGTTGAATGTTCGTTTTTCAAAGTCGTAACAGCCTGACGAATCGGATCAAACTCTTGCGATCTTGTTAAATAGTCATCAACTTTTTTTTTCAAGCATTTGTATTATCGGTATCACAGATGAAATAAGAGCACAAGAGCTGCTCAGTTCCCGCGTTGCTTCCTCAAAAGGTCCCAGTAATTGAAAGAAACTTTCAATCATTTTCCATTCTTCTGGTAGAATAGGGTCAATTTCATTATCATTCATGTAAAGACTCAGAGCATCCTTTACCTTTGAAAAACGCTCGAACATGTAGAATGTACTGTTACATCGCGTTACACAATCTTGAAACACTTTCAGGTGCGGTTGATTCAGTCTGTCCTGAATTGATTGCAGTTGTTTCTGGGCAATGGTAGAGTGATTGAAATGGGTCGAAATTCTCTTACATTTTTGTTTTAGTATTTTTATGTTTTCTTGAGAACCTAAACAACTACGGATAGCTAGTTGTATCTTGTGAACAGTACAGTCTATATCATTTAATGCTGCTAATCGCCCGGCTCGTTTCATATTAGACCCTTCATCTCTGATTAGGCAATGCAGTTGCATGTTACTGAATTTTTCAGCAATTATGTCACCAGTGTGACTGCCGTCAAATGTCTCACATTTCAATATTATCGATGATCTATCAAAGTTTTCTGCAATTCCATGGCAAGTCAGGCTAAGCAAAGAAGCGTTTGAGCTAGGATCCGACCAAATGTCAGACGTAAACGACATGTTATCAAAATTTTCGATTAATTCTTTAACTTTTTGAGCCACTTTGCTATATAATTCCTTGCATACAAAATCTGTAAAAAAATTGCGTCCCCTAAAGTTATATCTTGGTGCTAATTCTTGCATCAGTCTACGAAAACCTAGCCCTTCAACAAAATTAAACGGTAAATTTTGAAGTGCAATCATTTCTCCAATGAGTTTATCAATTTTTTTAGAATTTAAATTATTGACGTCCCACTTCTTTTCTTTTAGAACCACTTCCTCTAATGAAAGTTGTTTCTTTGCTTCTTGCAGAGGAGTGGTAACTTTATCTAAAAAATACACAAACGAATAAAAATTTTCGTTATAAAAAACTATTTACTTAAAAGTAATAAACGAGTAAGGACATTTTAAAACACCAGAAAACCTTTCTATATATTTTTGTAAATAACTTTCAAAATCAAATGTCCAACTTATATTGCAAAAAATAAAAATAAAAGGAGTTTATTCCTTATAAATATTTATAATAAGGAAGGATCCCTAATGTTTTCTGGCATTAACATTAAATATAGCGTGAAGCTAAGCTACACTAAGACGAAAAGCTAAACTTTTCAATGGTAGTTTTTGAGGTAAGTAATTCACTATTCATATTTTAATATCATATTAAAAATATATATTTATGTTCAGGTTATTTTATATTGAAACGATTTCAATAAAAAAAAGTATTTTAAATAGATAAATGAATTACATATATCAGTCTTTTTACAATTGACGTTTTATATGACAGCAAATAACTATAATATTGAGTGGAAACTTAGCCATAAACCACAACTAAAACTATGCTTTTATTATACTAACCAAACTATGCCTCAAGTAAATATTAATTAATTAAAGCTATAAATGATGAAACTTACTTGCGTCAGATTTCATCTGTTGTAATTTTTTTTCTTTACTAATGTTCTCAAATGTAGAAAATTCTTCTGAGTGCATCGACTTAAGATGGTTTTTCAAAGACGATGTGGTGCGGCCCTTGCGAGAGTAGCTTTTTTTGCATATTTTACAATCAGCTTTATCCTGGTCTTCTTTATTTGGTTCAAAATAATCCCATACATTACTTTTGGTCGGTGGTGACATTGTTGACTAAATAGTTAGATAAACTATCAATAACGGGAATCACACAGGAAAAATAACGAATTTCGTCATAAAACGATAATATTTCCTACAATAACACGTATTACCGGCGTAATATAATAGAATTTACCTTGTGATCTTATGGATATTAGTCATTAAAAATACCTATCTATCTTTTTGATACGATAAGTAGTTCACTTTCACTTCACAGCGCAAACAAACACGTAATATTAAATATTTATTCACTTGCAAGAAACAAATGATGCACTAGCTGGAACAAACAAACGTGTCGTATCTTGTCACCAATTTCTTCGCTTCCATTGGTTATTGTCACGTGCGACCGGCACGCGTCAATCACCGGCCCCGCCCAATTTCTTTCTTGTCGCTACTTGTATAATATTCGCATCCGCATGAACATTCGCATTGATTAATGCGGATGCGGAAGCAGATGCAGATGTCCAAATCAATGCGGATGTTCCGCATTTGCGGATGCAGATGCGAATGTTCGCAACATCCCTGGTTTGCACCTGCAACATTTTTACACAATTATAATTTCATCTCATATACCCATTGATTTTTTTTGATCACTTACGTTAGTGTTGACACCGCGGCATTCCATCTATAAACAATAAAATTTGATATCATGTTTGAATGAGTTTTTTTTATCACTTACGCTGCTTTGCCCTGCTCCTTGCCCCCCCCCCCCCCCTCCAGCCGATGGATCATCACAGTTCATCTGTAACATTTTAATTCAATTGTAATTAAATACAAAAATTTGGCTTCGCGTATGCCCAATGAAAATTTAACTTACATCCGTTTGCGTGACGGGCGTCTGCGAAAGAATAAAACATATATAAAGACACATTGAAATAAGTCATTTCATAACTTACGCTTTTCTCTTTCTCTCCCTCTGCTTGCACCTGCAACATTATTACACAATTATAATTTCATCTCATATACCTATTGAATTTTTTTTTGATCACTTACGTTAATGTCGGCACCGCGGCATTCCGTCTATAAACAATAAAATTTGATATCATGTTTGAATGAATTTTTTTATCACTTACGCTGCTTTGTCCTGCTCCTTGCTCCCCCTATAGCCGGTGGACCATCACAGTTCATCTGTAACATTTTAATTTAATTGTAATGAAATACAAAAATTGGGCTTCGCTTATGCCCAGCGAAAATTTAACTTACATCCGTTTTCGTGACGGGTGTCTGCAAAAAAATAAAACATATATAAAGACACATTGAAATAAGTCATTTCATAACTTACGCTTTTCTCTTTCTCTCCCTCTGCTTGCACCTGCAACATTTATGAACGATTATAATTTCATCTTATATACCTATCGAATTTTATTTAAACTTAAGTCTATCGATAATTTTCAAATGATATATTTGATCATTTACGTTAGTATCGGTTGATATAATGTTCGAATGAATTTTTTTTATCACTTACATTGTTCTGCCCCCTCCCTCCTCTCGCCTACCCCCAGCAGGTGGGCCGTCATCAGAATGCATCTGTAACATTTTAATTGAATTGCAATTAATTCAAACATAATTTCACAACTGACATAGATATTATTAACTTACGGTTTTTTCATTATTCATAATCACTTCTGAAATAGAACAATAACAATTATTAGTGTAAGTTACATTTTTCAAAAACGCAGTGCAGTTTGATTATTACATTGACTTTTTCATCATTATGCTGTAAATGCATCTAATAAATTGCTTTTTTGTTCGCAAACATCAACGAAGCAAATTTTCTATTTTTTTTTATAATTTGGACTTTTTCTATCCATTTAATTTACTAAAGAATTTTATAAATGGGCAAACTTATTATCTCCGACACGCACGATACGTCTAAACAATGTTAATATCTCATACAGTAGAATATAAGCTCGAGAAAATGTTGAAACAACAACGTGCATTTTCCACCGGTTACGAATGATACAATATTAAATCTTTTTCATATACACCCAAAACTGTTAGTTACATATTGTACTCGATAATCATTTCTTTTACCGTTTATTAAACTTGCTACGTATTATAATATTCAATAAATAAGGTACATATTTAAAAACACGTGCTTACCTGCGGCGTCCATGATTGAAAATGGAAGACGGACGGAAATACGGAGAGGACGAGTAGAAGAACCAACTTCACACCTCAAGATAGCCAACCTTTACTTAAAACAAATCCCCAACAGCACAACCAAAACTTAAAATTTCTTTAAAAACTCACGAAGAGAAACAACCACTAATAACTACATTTTACTGCAGGTTGTTTTCAATTAAGATTTTCCATTTTACACGGTATGCACATTTTTATAAATATTACGTATCATTTATACGATATCTATAATTTTAATCTCAAAATTCCCTAAAACATCATCTTACGTCTTAACCTGTCTACATCGACCTAAATTCCCTAGAATAGAAAAGTTTCCCTAAAATTACATTACATAACTTGGACATCACCAATTTAAAATAAAACACAATCCCTTATTTATACTTTTCTATTATAATTATTTTTTTTCGAGTACCGGTGTACTCCCTTCCATGTACTCGCTAAATAAAACGAACATTTTCAGTAACAAACGACACTCTTATACCTACCAACTGAAATATTATTCCCTTATCATCTCCACGCTGATTCGAAACTGCCGAACCAGCTTTTCCGTGCCGCTGTATTTCTAAAAACATACGTACACACCTAATTTACCACCACACGTTACGTAAGAGTAATATTATATGTCGCACATAAATTATACTATCAGTATACCATTCACGATATCAACGTAAATTGGAAAAAAGACCTTAACTTACCCCTTTACTTAATCTATGTTTTGACAATTTACGCTCTTTCACCATACGCCTAAAAACGTATTTATAAAACGTCTAATTTCTTTTCATGATCAACATTTTATTTGTACCTTAGATAACTATTCGATAATTTTTTTTATTATAAATTCCAACGTATCTTTAACTTTCTGAAACGTTTCAAACATTAAAATAAAATACATTAACGTATAAGTATTTCAATATACTTTTATTTCGTCAATCTCCTCCCGTGTTGTCGCCATTTTTTTTAATTCAATACGAATACGAATACCGATATATAAATAGTTGTTCGCAAACTCGCCGTTCGCCGAATGAACAATATGATGACTTACTGCTTATCGCGCATGACATGACAATCAACTATTTATAGATTACAAATACGTATGCGCTATACAAAAATATAAAATAAATAGTATAACAACAAACGATCATGCCTACTTTTTTAAATACTGCATTTTCGTGTACAACTTCAAACAAGTGCAACTTTCTTATAATCTAAAATAGTTGCTCGATACCTCGACCGTGGTGGATTTCCCACATACGTGAGTAAATAAGAACGATTTCGACAATAACCGTACGTGTATGTATTTTATCTCGACGAAATGCGACATATTTGTAAAAAAAAACAATAATGCCGTTTATTCAATTCCTCTAAAAGCTTTCATATATTCAAATACTCATAAATACATTTATAATAATCAGGAGACAAAACCTTCCTTTACTTTAACGTTAATCGCCGACAAATTAATTGCGAACGGACAATGTCAAAATTATGTTGACGACAGGTCTACTCGAGGAAGAAGAATAACAGTTTGAAAAACTGGTCGCGCGCGCCACGTGGTTCAAGGGAATAAAAGGTGTTTCGCGACTACGATTACGGCCTGTGGTTGTTGAAAACGAGCGTCGTGTGCCAGCGGTTTGTAGAGAATCCCGACTGCTCAAGTCGTAACAGAGTAATAAAAGGTGTCTGGCGTGGTGCAAAATATTTTACATAGGGCTTACGGCCGCGCTCCCTCCTGCTATTCTTCCTCCTAGGGTCTACTCGACCGCTCAATTTGATCTACCCGTAGATCGTCTTTAGAACTATTCCACGTTATCGCATGGCGATTCTTTTCTCCCCGACTGATACATGAAGAAAGAAGTTCCGAGTCCATGTAGCCATATTGAAGTTATGTGATGTAATTAAATGCTCAAGTTTCTTATATTTTTGCATGAATATACGTGCCTGATACATTTTCGTGTGAAAATGCTCGCAGTTGTCAGTAGTTGCCGAGTCGCGTTAGCCGTGTCCAACTTCACACGTATGCCGTCGTCTCCATGATAACGAGTCAATAATATTCGATCATCAGAGCGCCATATTACTATTCCAAAGTGCCCATCCTCAATCAGTATTTTTTTTTAAATATTCAACTGTTGTGAAATCTATTGTATCAGGTAAGTTAGGTTTACTTTAAAACAGAATGTTCTCATGTATCTCATTAAGTAGTCATTTTTCGCGATTGCCGGACTGTGCACTTTTTACGGTTTCTCAGGGAATTTTCGTTTTTGCCTTTTAAACTTTTAAACACAACACCGCACGACTTTCAGTGCGGTAGGCTTTTTTGTAGCCCACGACCCGAGGGACGTGGCGGACCCTTCCCACTTCGCATAACCGTCTCTTGACTGACAACAGCAGGTCGGCGCGTTTCCCCGCGCCCCTATGGGGCGCGCTTGAGGTACCGCGTTCCAAAGGAACGCAAAACCTCTAGTTGGCTATTCGACATTTAGTGTATCAACATAGTGACAATGGATAACATTTTAAGTTTGGGTGGATCCCTGGACATACTTGGGAATGAACTAGCAGACAAACTTGCCAACCTAGGGAGGATAACGTCCACAAAATATTCTCATGTATAAATATGATATCTTACCTAGATTCAAGACTCAAATTCTTCATGATCATAACTTGGAGTGGAAATCATCATTCGAAAATGCTGGCAGATGGTACAGGGAAATACAACAATCCTTTCCAAAAGTACCATGGTTTAAGTTGTTTCCATATATGAACCGCAGACACATCACTACCATCATACGAATGAGAACCAATCACTGTCTTACTAGAGCTCATCTGTTCAAGATTAAAGTAAGAGATTCACCACTATGTGATTGTGGACTACTTACATGAAGACTTGGATCATATTTTTTTCCAGTGCACAATTCGCAGAATACCTAATTTAGATATGCATAGAGTTTTTCTTACTGGGGTATTCCTTACCACTCAGCATTAAGAGTATTCTTCATGATATCAACCCAAGTAGTATTAATCTATTGATGAAATTTATAACAATCAATAAAATTGAATTGTAAATTGCTTGTTACAGTCTTCCTTCCTTACCCTGTTCCCTATTTATTTCTCATCCTCTTCCATTTGTCCATTATTTTTATCCCTTGTTGTGATGAGTTTTCACATATCGTTTAATATTGGATCTTGTATGAGTATGTTTTTCTTCGTTCCAGACTCCAATCGTGATGAGATGAGCAACATGCAGCACTCGTTTTTAGTGAGGTTAGGTCAACTTCATAACTGACGACCCCCACACATAAACTCAAAACTTGTTTCAAGTTCCAAGGGTTCAGCTATACATTGAACTAACTAGTAGATCTAATAAGCCAAATAATGAGCTGGCTAGTTGTCATATTCTGACAGGGGCCAATAACCTAGACAACAACAACAACAACATAACCTCAAAATTTTATACGCAAAGTAATCGTTAATATCCTAGCAACTAGTAAAAAGTATATCGCCATCATTTCGTTGGTCATAAAGACAAGAAGCTTACGTTAATAGATCTGAATTTTCACAATAAATATAATAAAAACTTAAAAACTCAACTGGCGGTGTTGCATTGCCCACGATTTTGATCAAACTGCTCAAGGCTACTCATCAGTGTTGCCAACAGTGGTACACAAAAATCCGCTGTGCCAAGTAAAGAAATCCGCTAAAAATCCACTAACATCTATAATTTACGATATACATATATAAGTAGGTATATGACGCTATATAACATACGGCTTATTATACCTATTATTGTGTTGTCAAAACAAAAAAAAATTTCATGTGCGATTTATGCTTTATGTTAATTATTTGTAAAGACGGCTTACATTATACATATTATGATTTTTCCCAAACCCGAATTTTTGATGACATAAATAAGCTGTTAAAAAAGAATAGGTTTTTTGGATTTTTCATAGGATTTTGGTAGGATGAGACTACTTCTTTTTATGCCGTACAATTTAACACCCATTTCATGTGTGCGCTTATCTTTATGATGACACTACTACTAGACATGCTGTGGAATATTTTGTTGCTAAAACGTTGTTAGTTTAATCAGAGCCACAATAATATACGCAACTTAATCTTTATTTCTTACTACAAGCCATATAACTGATATACATACATACCATAAATTATTGCTATAAAATAAAAAAAAAACGTAAAAATAATATAACACTATAAACATACAGTGTTATATTATTATTAATGTAAATAACGTATTTAGGTATTTATTACACTGTAATTAAAAAATCGATATCAATTTCAGTTTCTGGAAGATCCTGCTCTTCAGTCTGCGCTTGATAGGTCTCATTCGTTTTTATCTTTTGTAGCACTTCATTCGGAATTGTGTAGTAATGACAACAGTTTCCAGCTCTTCTAAGGCCACTTCTTACAGCAATAACAGCATTTCACAATGGAAGCTACATGCGGTTCCTTACTTTATTTTTAATTAAATTCATCATACTGAAAAGCCTTTCTACTTCAGCGTTTGAATGGGGTAAAACCAAAAATGACATTGCACGTTCTGCCAAGTCTTGAAAAGGATTTTCATTAATAGAATTTTTATATGTCAATACTTCTAACCAAAACTCCTTGGTGTCAGCAATACAGTCCCACTTTATCCCACTGACTCTATTTTTGCTATGGCTTCTTCATTTTTTGGTTTTGCTGCTTTTAAAACGTTGTCAACACAAAACACATTAACTCTTTTTAACATATTAAAATTCTCAGGAACTCTATTACAAATTTCACTAACAAGCTTAATTAGAAATTCAATGCATCTGTCTCTTACCAGACGATCCTCTGTAAATCCTGTACTTTTCATTTCATTGATTTTTCTTTCAAAAAGGTAACCCAAATAACAATCTCTGTCAATAAAGTCCTCTATTTTATCTTTAAAGACTTGAAATTTTGAAGTAGGCACCATAATTTTTCTAACAAGCAAATTAATGAGATTTAGCAGGTCATCGAGTAGTTTAAAAGAGTCTACACTATTTGCTTCAAAGCTTTTGTTTACTTTTTGGACGTCCTGCAGAATGGGCTTCAAGAAACATATATATGCATAATTGATATCATCACAGTACAGCCTGTAAAGTACTTCAGCTGTATAACACTTTTCATTTTGTCGAGCAATGCCAAAATGTGTCTTTAATTCTCTCCGCTGCGAATGTATTCTAGAAACAGCAGATTCTATAGAGAGCCATCTTGTTGTACACGATTGAGTGATTTTTAAAGGGTTTTTTCCATCGTTTATAAGCTTGTAGAGTTCTTTATATGCTTTTTGTCTTAAACTGGACCTAGAAAACCAGTCGTATGTGTCTTTTATAAGAAATTCTAGGTTTCTTGGCAAAAAGTATTTTGCTGCTGCAGACACTGCCAGCTGTAAAGAATGGCATAGACACCTAATGAGCACTATGTTTGGATTGTGCTCTTTCAGTCGTATGTACACACCACTGTTTATTCCCGTCATTACAGAGGCGTTGTCGGTTCCAATGCCTTTCAAATTTATAATCTGCAGTTTGTATTTTGCAATTAAAGTTAGAACGGCATGCGTTAAGCCTTCTGCATCACAGGATTCTAATTCATTTAAATCTAAATTTGTATATACAAATTTTTTCTGCTTTTTACTGAAATAAATGATAAGAGAATCTAAATACTTATTTACTGTAATATCGTTGGATTCATCCAACAATAAACTGAAAGGGCTGGATCCTATATCGTCAATCAGTTTTTGGGTGAAATGACTGCCCAGCACATTAATAATTATATTTGTGCACTTGGTTCTCATGTAGTTGCATATACTTCGAAGCAAATGTGTCAAATACGTTTTTACACAAAATGCGCTAGATGGTCTATTTGGTGCACTGCAGTATGTGCAGCTATAAATAGGGCCAACTGACATTCAGCCAATCTTGCTTCATTTAGTGACTTGTTTGGCAAAAATGGTGTCTTAGGTTGTTGAACGCCAATTTCTTCATGCCGCTTGCTATTGTCTCAGTGTTTTTTGCTCTCTGCATGTTGTTTTACACATTTTGCTAAAGCTCCACCAGTCGAATTTACCTTTTTTAGTCAGGGTTTTAAGAGTGGGTCTTTAAGCCAAACATCCCTAAATTTTTGTATATATTGCGGTCGCGGCATCTAAAAAAACGGTTTCATATTAAAGCTTTAATTGTTTTATGTTACGTATATGTATGTATTTTTACTTTGATGATGACTGAACAACGCTGCTGACACTGACGACACCATTCCACAGATTAGAGACGAACACAGAACATTGGAGTTGACACACACTGCGAGCACTGGCACTGTATAATGTAGAATGTAGGTATAAATCTCCATTGCATTTCTGTAAGAAACAACCCGGATAGTAGATATAGCATTAGCATTTCGCGTGAACTACCACTTATACTATTCAAAATGACCTAATAAGAGACTAAAGGACATGCGAACTACAAGACAGCAGCACCGAATTTAACATATCGCTTTTTATTAAAGAGAAACGGTCATCAAAATAAGCTAGAATTTCAACCAGCTTATTAAAAAATCCGCCGAATAATTCACCATACACTAAACGCAAAATTTTGCCGCCAGATGGTATGCTCAATAAGCTAGATTTAGCGGAAAATCCGCTAAGTTGGCAACGCTGCTACTCATACGGTGACACAAAGTATTACGTGAACTGTACAAGAGATGGCGCTGCATGTACGACGAAATAGTTAGGGTATCCCGTTTTACCACAGTATCCCGTTATAGGTAACCTTCCCCTATCTGCCTTTGTCAAATTAATCATTTTGTACGGATGATCCTTTTGCATGGTTTGTTGAATTTTTCCAGGAGGTTGATATTTTTAGTGTGTTTGTGTATTTTCCTGGAACTCGAGGTATCGTCGGTGGCGGCTGCAGCGTTGATTCTTGGTTGGTTTTCCATTTTTTTTACTTTGATGACTAGCTGATGTTTTTTGAACTAAAGAAGTTGAGAAAACTGATGTATGACTTTGCTTTGCTGTTGGGGTTTAAATACAAATTCTGCCTCTACTTTTTCTGTGTACCACCCTACCACTTTTTTTCTTCCATCCATGTTAGGTATGGAATATGTTAAAAACTAAAGTTAAAAATTTTACAGACATTTGATGGCGCATCAGTCAGTGGGCAATAAGAGTGACTTTTTGTGAGCTTTGTGGTTATTAAGCTTTGCAGACGTAGCGTTTTTAAACGTCATTTAAAAACAGTGCATACGAAGTCTGATGAGACGTTTTATGAGACGATAAAATACAGTACTACAACACTACAGTATGAGCTCTCTAGCACAAGGACCAAAAAGAACTGAAAGTACTCTTACACACAGCTAATATTTTATTATTACTAACGCGCACAAATAGTTTATAGTTATTCCTTGCAAGAATCAAGTTGCAATTATTTTTACTATTGCTTTCACTAAGCACACAATAACTTGTTTGCGGTTTATTTACGCACAAGATTTGTCTTTCAATCACTGAACGTTGTCCATTTGTCCACAGTTCCTCTTGAATTCCAGAAAGTCTGTACTTTGCAGGAGGCAACAGCAACTTATTTTCATTATAGGGTAAAGGGTAAATTCTTTGGTAGTTGAATGGATCAGGATTGAGGATAGGAACAAATAATAAGCATGATATAGTATTTTCTACCGACACAACACTCATTTTTGAGAATACCAAAATTTTGAATAAATGTACGTTATCTAATTCAAGTAGTTCGTTTGTTTCATAGACAAGTTTTAAGTGATTTAACATTTCTTTTATTTCTTTTGTGGACATGACTTCCAAATCTGTAAAATTATTGAAAGCTGGGCTAATTAGTCTTTGGGTTTTGTAAATTGAATCTAATAACTTTTATGAGAGAATAATATTGTACTGAATTAAAAGTTCTTCGTTTAATCTATAGTTGACTTTGGCTATGGCGCCGAACGAAGTATTAATATTTTGTTTTTTAACGTTCAAGTCATTGAAATAACGGTCAGTGACATGATTTGCAAAAGAGGAATATTTACAGACTTGCTTTATGTTTCTTAATTAGTAAATAAGCCATTTAAATTTTCATTTATTTCCGTTAAGTCATTTTGATCTAGATTTCCTGTGATATACCTAATAGCGAAACCTAATGCACTTACTAACGCGCGCTTTCGATGATGATAATTAATTTTGCCCACTTGTTTTTCAGTTTGAACACAATTTTCTTTTAATATGTTAATTAATGAAAATGG
Source organism: Rhyzopertha dominica (assembly GCA_025024175.1). NCBI lineage: Eukaryota > Metazoa > Arthropoda > Insecta > Coleoptera > Bostrichidae > Rhyzopertha > Rhyzopertha dominica. The sequence goes on from QCXZ01000064.1 coordinate 41,805,004, forward strand.
TGCGTTTTTATTTTGATTCCTAATTTCTAATATGCAAACTTTAGATAATACGATAAGATAATATTTTGTCGGATAGATCGCTGTCTCTTGAAAACACTGACAAAAAATTAATAATACGTTTCTATAACTGATTTCTATGTTACTTATGTTAAAATAAAAGTAAAATTTATGAAAATGACTTAGCGTTTTAGCTTTTACGAGGTCTTCCAAGAAGTATCCGGATTTTTCAAGTTTTTCGATGTTAAGGGCCAGGTTCGCTGTTAGGAGGATCGCCCTGTAATGAAAATTTCTTTCTTGGTCTTTTTACTTTTCTGGTATGTGTGTTTGTAGGTTGATTTGTTCTGGGTTCTACACCTTCGATCTTATTTTTGTTTACGGCTGTTACGTTAACTTTTTTGTAACAGGGATCTGCCTTGCGGATTTTTGGTTTTCGGAAATATAATACGGGTTCGGTTAGTTCAACATTTGCTCCTTTGTCTACCTTTCTGCGTTCTAGAATTTTATTGCCACTACCTAATTGTTTATAGTATAATTGTTCGTAAAACGTGAGAATTTTTGACTTTCATTTCTCGTTATAATTTTCGTAAATTGTGTTATCAAGATCTATTTCATGCGCGTTTAGGTTGTCATAAGGGCCATACAGCAAATTAAATGGTGTAAATCCGGTAGCAGAATGTACGTACGGACTGGTTGTAAATTAAGACTGCCGATATTATAAGGTTTTGAGGGATTTCGCTTTTATTAGTTTTTTATTTATTTTATTTATTTTAATGTTCTTATTTTCTCCATTAACGTGTAATGAACCCATTTAGTGCGTTGTAATTTGTTGTATAGTGCAAATTAATTTTAAAAAGTTTACAATACTCTTGGAATACATTATTTTTAAATTATTTTCCTTCATCACATACTATTTTATTCGGATAATTATGATGTGCAAAGTAGTGTCTTAGCTTATTTAGAATGGTAACTGCTGAAAAATTTTCTACATAGTATGCCTGAACCTGTTTTAAAAATAAGTCTATAATTGTTAAAAATTTAGATTGGCAAAACTAAAAGTGTCGATATGAACTACTTCAAACGGCCTTTTTGTTAACAGATGGCCAGAGAAATGATTGTACTTATGTTTCGATAATGCCATTATGATTAATATGATATTCTTTAATGACTTTATTTTGGCTTTCCGCATCTTGTAAATCTTTACATAGAATATTACATTTGACAAATTTTACTGAGTTATCGAACAGAGCAGAACACAGTAAGGTAAATTTTCCCACAAGACCTTTATCACGAAAATAAATGCCGTAAAGATTTTTCGAATTGATTACTTCAGTTAAAACGCGTTTGATATTTGCTAACTCTTGACCTTTTCTAAGAGTGACTTTATGGTGGTATTTTTTGAAGGGCCTTTGATAAGATCTTGATTTGATAAAATCTATAAGTATAGTCATTTAAGGGGTTTTCGGCTATAGGTAACGTAAATGTAGGGTTTTCGACAGGTGTGTGTATTGTTGGATTCGCTCTGTGTAGGACTTTGACTTTGTGAATCTCGACGGTTTAATATTTCAACAGCATCATCGGGGGATATGTCTTCGTCTATATATATTTGTGGTAATACTGATTGTTTTGAGATAACACACCACCAATAGCTATGTTGCTGGCGTCGGTTGTTAAGTGAAAGGCTTTTTCAAAGTCTGTATATGAGAGAACTGGTGCGTTTGTTAATAGCTCTTTGCATTAATTTGTGAAATGCCTCTATGTATTGCGAATCATTAATATCGATTTTTGTACCTTTTTTTCAAACTAGTAAATCGCGTTAAAATTTTTGCAAAATTTTATATGAAGCGTCTGCGTCTGTAGTTAACTGTTTTCGGAAGGGTGTACCTATTCTTGTACGGTTTTAGTCTTTGAAGGATTTGGTTATATGCCTTTGGGTGTAATTATGTGTCCTAAAAACGCAACTTCTTTGCATAGAACTTCCGATTTGTCTAATTAAACCTTTCAATTAAATTCTCTAAATTTTGAAAATATTTGTTTAATGAGTATCAGATGATCATGTAGATTTTGAAAAAATTACTACGTTATCCATATAAACAAAACAGAATTTGTACATATATTCTCTTTGGAAAGTAGCTGGCTCATTTTTAAGACAAAAGGCATTCTTACGTATTCGTAATGACTATCGTTAACTGAGAAAGCGGTTTTTTGATGCTTTCTTCAGCCATTTCAATTTGATGGAATCCTTGTGCTAAATCTAATGTTGTGAAATAAACACATTTACCGCGATTGTCGAGGATTTCATCTATGCGCGGAAGTGGATATTTATCTTCTATGGTTTTTTCGTTGAGTTTTCGATAATCAATTACTAATCTCCATTTTCTTTTGCCTGAAGCGTCGAGCTTTTTCGGAACAATCCATACAGGGCTACTGTATGCAGAAATTGAGGGTCGGATAATTTTGTGATATAGGAGTTTTTGGATTTGATTCTGGATTTCCGTTTTTAAGTGGTATGGATATCTGTAAGATTTGCAATAGACGGGTTCGTCATCGACTGTGCGAATTTGATGTTTGACGGCATTTGTGGWTGTACMGCGCATTTACATACATTTAGGATGGCGGATTTGTCTTCTGGATTTAAATGGTTTGTTCAAATAATAATGTTTGTGATGCCAAACTCGTTATTGACGTTTCTTGGTTTGGATTAAGAAACAACGACCTACACTCAACCATTGAACAGGTATTGTTTAAAAAACATGTTTGCCGATTTGGGATTAATTATGCTATTGGAAGCTCCGGAATCGATGAGAATTTTTAGTCCTGAGTATTGAATGAAGGGTAGTTTGTTTGATGTTTTCATAATCATTCGTGGCGTGGTTGAATTCGTTATTTTCTTATTAAAATATTCCGCGGAATCATAGTTATCTGCGTAATAATTTTCTGGAGTTGGAATATTTATAGTCGAGTTGTTTGAATGTCTCTCGATATTATATAATTCTTCTGAAGTAAAGGTCGGCCTTGATTGTGGCATGAATGTATTTGGGGGTTGGCTGATATTGTTGACGATTGTTATTTCTCCTAATTTGAGAATTGGTATTGAAATTTTGTTGGGGTAGTCTAGGCTATGTAGCTGGGTTTCTTGCATAGTTATTTTGCACTCTGTTGGTTATTCAGAAAAGGTCTTGTGAAAAACGGGGTGTAATTTTTGTAATTATGGAAATTTTGAGGCGGTCTAATTGGAGGTGAATTCTATTTCGTAATGAATTATTTGGTTTCGACTTTCGTCCCATGAAGTTTATAAAAGAAATTTGGGCCTTTTCATTATCGAATTTTCTACATTCCTACGAAGCCTGTTCGAAACTATTTACTGGTAAATTTAAAAGGTGTGAACAATACGGCTCTAATACACCGGCTTTGAAAGTTGATGGAGCTTAACTACTATACATGTTTTCTTTACTTATTCTAATGTCCCTTTTGGGGTATGTATACTCACGTGCTTCAAAAGAATTTGCAGTTTATGTTTGATTGTTTCAAAATATTGTTCGTAACTTTGATTATGTGTTTGAAAACACGTGTTAAGATCGCCAGGGGTTCCTCTAATCGCGGATCTCCGAATCTATTTAAAAGGTCCTCTTCTAATTTAGTCCAACGATTGCAATTGCAATACATTCCTTGCTTCGCCTACTGATTTTGATCTTACTTGCTCAAACAATAATCTATTAAATATGCAATTTTCATAAGGTTTTCTTAATAATTCAGTATAAGTTTCTATTAGCTTAATAAAATAGGCAAAATTTTTAGAACCACCGGAGTATTCCGGCAACATGTCTTTTGCCATGTTGATTTCAAGTTGGCTCACGTTAGCCATATTTCAGTACACCGTTTAAGAATCCTGTTCGCAGGGCCAATAAAATTCGAACACCTCAAAGTTTCGTTTAAAAAAATATATTAAAATTACACGTAAACTACAGTATGAGATGTCTAGTACAAGGACCAAAAAGAACTGAAACAAAATTAAATCCCAGCTTATTTATAGTACGATTACATTAAGGTTATCTAAAAGGATACGTGCAGGTGCGCTCAGTGACGTCTAAATGTCTTACTCGGCGACGGCCATCTCGGGGATGTGCAGGTGTACATAATTATATGCACGGGGTCATTATAAAATCAAATAAAACATATGTATACTTACCTGCTTTTTTTCTTACTTCAACCCTCCCCTCTTCGACATTTAAATATATAAAAGAGAAAAAATATATAAAATTTTATTACATTACATTATATTCACAATACTTCCTTAACAGGGTTGTTGAACTAGCCGTAAAACTTATCCCTTATCTTCCCACGTAGATTCTCTCTTGTCCAGAAGTTCAAGCTGACCATGTTCAAGGATTTGTTCTCGAGTTAAATGAAGCACCGCTTGCTTGAGGTAGTCATCGTAGCTCTTCTCCGTCATATTCTTAAAAAATACGTCCAGGATCTACTCACCGTTGATATATTTGTCACACATTTCCTTAACAATCATAGATACATCAAGTTCTTCCTGTCTGGGTTCGAAACCTTCGTCACCATAGACGAGTTTTCGAGGCAGTTGCTCGTAAAGGCCGGCTCCACACATTGGKGCCAATATTGGCGCCAACGTTGGCTAAATGTTTGAACTGTTGTTGGTTTAAGCGGCCACACATACATACCAATATCAGTTTCAGTCGAAAGGAGCCAACATGTCGAAAGCAGAAATTGCCGCAGGTGTGTTTGCTATTTTGAGCATAAATAGATACATTTTAACTCCAAAAAAAAAACAATCACGTAAACGAAGATGGTGGGCTGTAACATTACATAGATTCCGAAATCAGTAAGTATGAATTATATCCTATTTCACCTGATTATTGTGTTTATYTAWAATTAATATATTTTAGGTACGATGGACGTCAATTACTAAGCCAGTTAATAGAAGAACCCTCTGGACAGTTCGAAAACTTCTGTCGTATGTCTTCAACAGATTTCGAGTATCTTCTTCAACTAATCGAACCAAAAATAAAGAAAAAAAATACTTTTTGGAGAGAATCCATACCTGCAAAAGTTCGCCTAGCAGTCACGCTTCGATTTATTGCCACAGGAATCAGCTTACATTTCTTGTTCAAAATTTCCAGTCAAGTTATATCTGAAATAGTGCCTGAAGTTTGCAGAGCAATTTGTGACGCTCTCAAAGACAATATAAAGGTAAGTTGTGTTTGATTATTGTATATTTAAAGAACAAAAGAACATAGGCTTGTTTAACATAAGAACTTACATAAACCAAAAAAAAACATATTAAACTAATAAATATTATTGATTTCCATATTGCATGGTCTGATGATCTTCACACAGTGAAAAAGCTTGCTGGATGATGCCACTAGTAGAAGCATTATTCTGTAAATATGAAATGTTGTTATTCATTTGACAGTCTTCTGTAGGGTACATGTGCTGTGGGTGGTTTTGCACAGATGATTGCTGTCCTTCCGAAGGAGAGGGTTCTGAAGAATAAATTAATAAAGAACTTGATCTTGAAGACGATCGCAGATCGCGAACTTTTCCCTGCCTTCCTTTTGTTTTCTCGTACATAAAGTCGTCAATTTCGTGCATAATATTATCTCTTTCTTCATTAAACTTTTTAATTTTTTTAGCCAGCAACTGACAAAATAAATCCACTTCGTCAATCTCTTTACATGGTGATCTTGCTCTTTCAGGCATATTTTTCAAAATACCAACAGCTTCATCCATTTGTGTTTTTGCATAATCCACCTCTGTTCCTCGTCGCCTTTTGATAGATGTCTTCGGAGTTGAACTCATAGGTGTTGCTTTAGATGTTGAAGCGGGCGTAGTTGCAGCTGTTTCGATATCATCATCATTTGCATTGGAAAATTGAGTCTGAAACAATAATAGATAAATTAGATTATTATGCAACTGTTTATCGGACGCTGCAGCGTGGCCTAAACACGTCGCTGCGTGCTATAATTATTAAATAACTTAAAAGTAAACATTTTAATTAGATATTATTTCCTAACTAAATACTATTGAATGTTTTTTCTTATTGTTTTCAGCTGCCTAAAAATCGCGAAGAATGGCTTATGGTGGCTAATGGTTTCAATAATACATGGCAATTTCCGCATTGCTTAGGAGCCTTAGATGGCAAGCTCCTATTAGTGGGTCAGAGTTTTTCAACTATAAACATAATTTTAGCATAATACTACTAGGATTAGCAGATAGTGAATGCAATTTTTTATTTGCTGACATTGGGACGCATGGGCGTATGAGTGACGGTGKAGTCTTTTATGATAGTCTACTTTATACTAAAATTCAAGAAAATGAAATATTTCCTGAAGACGCTGCGCTTCATGTTAGAGATGTACCAGTACCATACATTTTTGTCGCAGATGCTGCCTTTGCCTTATCTGAGAGAATTATGAAGCCTTATCCTGGAGTACCGTCAAATGGTAGTCAACAGAGAATATTTAATCAGCAGCTATCACGTGCTAGAGTTGTAATTGAATGTACATTTGGCATATTAACATCTGTATTTCGAGTGTTTGAAAAACCAATGTTGCTGCAACCAGAAAAGGCAACACTCATAACACTCACTTGCGTAATACTGCACAATTTTTTGAAAAAAAGCAGAACCTCCAAAAATATGTATATGCCTGAAGGTACACGAGAACGTTTCCTACAGGAAGGGCAGAATTTGCTAGTGCCACTGACTCAAACACCAAGACGAGCAACACAAAATGCGAAACAAATTCGAGACGAATTTGCATCTTACTTTTATGCACTTAGGCATTAAATAACTTGTTAATAAAGCTACATACTATAGTAATAAAATAAAGAGTTCAACTCACTTACCTCGGTGTTTATTGTGTTTGTATCTGTTTTATTGTAAACTGCCGCTAAAAAACTGTCCATTAATTCATATGCGAACCAGGAACTTCTAAAGATTTCAGACGCCGATGCACCAGATCGAATAGAATCCTGATATTTTTTACGATACAGTCGATAGGTCGACATGAAAGATTCTCGTTTCCTTTTTAATTCTAGTGTTGTGCAGGTCATACCAAAATTATTTCGTATGCGTTCCCATGCATCGGCAACAGCATTTCGATTCTTGTGCTCCTTGATCCTAGGATTCCACAAATGTGGTTCTGTTTGGTAGAGTTCTAAAAACTCTAGAACCCTTTCATTTGACCATTGACATTGTGCTTGTGACGAAGACTTTTCACTGGACATTATTAATAATTTAAAACCTTAACTATCTTCTTTACAACTGCCACAGACCAACTGAATAAAGAAAAACAACCAAAACAATCCCAATGTGTGGTCGCAAAGTCAAAACATTGGCGCCGATTCCTTTGATGTTTCGTCAAAAAAACCGACAAGCTTCGGATACGCGCCAACACTGGGGCCAACGTTGGCGCCAACGCTATTTTGTCGATCCACACATTGGACCAGCGCCTTCTTAATATCCTGGCCGTCAGGCAGAATTTGTGACGTCACCCATTGGGTCGGGCAATAGCCGGGCGCTTAGCGCGAACGTTATCCAAATCGTGACATTTACCACAGAATTTCAAACTATTTTATTACTCCATTCCACACCACCCCTGAGGTTGAGTACAAGGTGCGTTTTTTTTTAGGTGGTTTCCCCGGTAGGCCTAGTCCACACGAATATGAGTAATTAGGTTCATGATTAAGTACATGAATGTCGAGTAAATGTGGCACTAGATTAACCAAACATCTTTGTTGTACACCACAACACATTTAATTTGACACAATTTATGCAAGGTTGCAACAAAAGGATTGCTAGCCACGACTCTATTGCTTGAAAATATTTAACTTTCTATGTTTAGTTTCAATTTCACGAGAATTATCTTTTGCATTGCTTTCCTGAATTAAGTTTGTTTTAACAGCAGTATAATTTTTTAAAAGTATGTTAACCCATATATTTATGCAGTAATTACTTATTTCAATGAATGACCTTTCACAATCTGTACACGATTCTTGATTTTCAACGTCCAGTTTTTCTAGCAGCAATCCTTTAAGTGCACTTTTCTGATTCGAACAGTCTAAAAACAGTCTCTCACACTCATACTGTTCATCAATCAATATATGAAATACTTTATAAACATATATGGAGAGATCAATAGATAATTGGGACGGATATTTTAAACCTCCTCTGTTTAACAAATTTATATATTTGGCTTCATCTGCGAATTCATAGTCCAGCTGTTTTTCTTGGACTAAAATTGTACGGCACTCAGGGCATTTTAATTTCTGAGAAGCTTTGTCCGCAACATATCCCGCAATGAAAATTATAATCTGTAATGTCTCTGAATCCAGTTCGATATTATTATCATTTAAAACATCATCTATTTTGTCAAGTACAATATGTACATTTGTGTCGATGTCGCTTGAGTCATCTATCTCATTAATCTGATGTATCACATCTTTAACGTGCAACCTGTCCGTAACGGTGCAACTCAATTTTAATAAACTTGTGACTTTCAATTTCCTTTCTGATTCAACTATCTGCTCAACAGAAACATTATAGTTGCACCCACTCATTCTTCTGTATTTTCCGAATCTTCGTTCTAATTCGTCGGTTTGAAACGTCCCTAGCAACACATACGAAAATTGTAAATTGTTAAGTAAATGAAGACACAGCTTCAATAACGTTTCTGTAGTATGCAATATAGCAAAATGTGTCTCTCTGCTAAGTTTACACGCACGTTTTGGTCTACCCTCAACTTCAATGTCGTTCCAACTTCTCAGCCAATTGCAAAATTTAGATAAGTACTGAGCGTTTTCTTGATTCAAATTGCGTATTGGTTCTGCATATATATCTCTCAAATGGGCACCTTTATAAGGATGTTTAACATTTACTGTTTGCCACCACTGTCTAATAACTGTCAGCCATTCTGATGTGCCCGAAGAGTCGTGATCGAACATATGTGACAAGCAATTAATTGCAGCTATCGTTTTCTCATCAAATATTTGCAGAGCATGTTTAACATTCTGTCGTTCTAATGCATTCGGGAAACATACTTTATATGTTAAACCAGGCGCATGTTTTATTACGGAAAGCTTCTGATGTTCATATATTTTTTGAATATCTGTGAAGCGACTTGTTTTTGTAGTTTCAAAATCATTAAATGATGGATATATAAATGTTTTCGTCTTTTCATTGATCCAATTATTTCTTAAATTCTTTATTATATGTACTGTGTCAAAAAGCAGGAATATTTGTTTACTGGCATCAATTGGGCTCTGTACACAAGACTGTATATTGTCACCACCACATAATAACTTAAATAATTTTACATTCACTTTGTTATTGTCTGTTACAATGCAAACAACTTCGTACCCCGTTTCGTGCAGTAAATTTAGAACCTTTAGAGTTGAGTCATATAAAAAATTACTTTCTAGTTTCTTCACTGGTATTAGTGCCACAACATCCTTGTTATTAGACAGCAGCGATTTTATCATAAACGTCTGGATTGTTGTAGCTGCTGTTATCTCGGACGAATTATTAGCGACTCCTATAACTTTATTTGCTTTGTAAGTAATTTTTGGCTTAACATATATTTCATCAAGCAACAATGACACGAGCCTTTCGTGTGGTTGAATGTTGGAATTTTTCTGCTGTAGGTATTTTTTCAATGAACTATTCATGTTTGTACCAATATTCGACAAGTTAAATGTTTTTAAATACGTGGGGTGTGGTAAAATAAATATATTCAGTTCCCTCAAAAATCTGTATGCTGAAGGAAATGAGAAAAAAATGGAACAGGATAGTTGTAAGTATTCGGGCGAATATCTCACCTGTTTGGACGAACACAGTATCAACTGTTCATTAATAAAGTTTAGAGTAGCATTTACCCTTTCATTATCACTAAGGCTCATGCAATCTTTCAATTGTGTCTGAATTGCTGCAAGTCTCTCGTCAATACTAATTTCAGCATCCTTCATATTGTTTACACAATTTAGCAGATTTTCTAATTTAGAAAATGTGTCACATTTATGCTCGACACCCAATAACCACTCAAAATTTTGTAGATTAAGCTGTGTTTCTTTGCAAAATATCTGAATTCTCAAATTATTATCTATAGTTACCGTCTTGCAAATGGTTGGATTGTTATTAAAGTCAATTTTCAAAAAATATAAACTGTTATCAGCGCTATGTACGATCCACTCCTTGTGGTTAACTTTCGATAAATTTGCTAAAATTTCGTTAAAGTCGTTAATCATATCATTATGAAGCCATTCATCGTATTTGTTATTTTCCCGCTGGAAGTATTTTCTTTTTCTAAAGTGTGGATCGACACGTTGTGGGGCTGGAGCTGTTGTTAAATATTTTGGTAAACCAGGAAAAATTGACGGATAAGCACCGTCTGCCAAGCCAATTTTTTTTCGCGGAACAATTAATTCAGAACCATCTGGGCGAGTCACACGCGTTTCTTTTATTAAAAATTCTGCAGAAAAATGTTTCATGCAAACGACCGTATTTTTTGTAACAATTAAATCATCGCGAGGAATTTTCTTTCTCCAAAGTTCTTGTCTCGTTTTATCGCTTGGAAAAGTAAAAACGGGTACGTATTCACCCTTATAATAATTTGCCTGGCATCCCGGCACACAACAGCTTTTAGGCATACCTACTTAAATTTAGGTACGTACCTGCCGACCTTTTCCACGAATAATATCCTTTAAATATGCCGCAAATCGTCTTTCACGCGCACACACAGTTGCCAGGTAACCGCCAAATAACCAATCGGATCACAGAATACACCTGGTACACGTATACACAAGGTAAACCACACACGTGTAGCAAAAAGCGTTCCGCTTGGGTAGCGTGTTGCCGTAAACGGTAAACAAGGCATTCGAGTCCCGACCCAATGCATCAGCTGGTTGCAATGTTGTCAGGTCTGCCTGACGGCCAGGATGTTGAGAAGGCGTTGATTGGACGCACTATGTTGGAGCCAATATTGGCGCCAATGTGTGGAGCCGGGGTAACGATGAAACACACGCTGCTCAGCCTGGCAATAGCATCCGGCACGTTTTCTACTTCTGCATAGCAGGCAGCCAACTCTGCAGACGACAGATTTATCTTGAATGTAACAAAGAGTTCGAAGCGGAGTTCATTTTATACCCACCTATACCTAGATTTTTAGTTAGTTAAAAAATAAGTTTGCGATAACCTGTTGAAATAACTTGCATTCGTATTGATACTCGAACGAGGTGACGTGGTCAAAACCAGGTCATGCGCCTAGAATGATTTCGTGTGGTTCGCGAAGCCAGTAGAATCAGGTATGCAATTGCCGATTTCGCTACCACAAAACGGTAATTGATTTGAAGCAAAAGAGACCAATCTAAAACGGCAATAATTACTTGTTTCAAAAGAGACCAACCTAAAACGGTAATTACCTTGTTCCAAGAGACCAAAGATAACTACTTTCTAACGATTCGGTTCCATTTTGTTGCACCGTGTTGTGATAGGTTATGTTATAATAGCAAGCGTTCCTGATATATGTGATAAATTAATAAAGGATGTTACATAACAAGTTTCTAAATAATACTTTTTTATTGTATGGAGTTTAAGAAGAGTTTTAGACCAACCTTATACAGAATGTTCTGCACATAAACAACAAATGAATGTTATTTGTTGGGTATGTAATATCTTCTGAATTGAAGAGGATAAAGAGGATAAAACAAGTGTCATGGACCCAACGGTCACACATTTCACATGCATATCAAATAACCGTTGTATCTAATCTTCCCATATCGCAATATAGGCAAATATTCCTAATTCATCAGATTTTTCTAGTAGAAGGTTTCTCAAAATCTTTCGACAACTGTTCGGATCTTCCATGCCTGAAAAGGATTTTCCATCTACCAAATTATTGGCAAACTGAATAATGTGGACCCCACGGTTACAATCATTGGATTGCTTGTCGTGGTTTAAAACTGCCGAACGACAACCTTTTGTATTTGAATTGACATTTTCTCTATAGAATTCCAAAAATTTGTAGAAATAACGGTTGGTTTCAGAAAATGAGCTTCGAGCTGGAATAATAAAGTATCAAGGTTTTTTCGGAAATTTTGACAATTGCTAAACTCTAGTGGTTAGAATTTATTAATGTGGGTATAGAAAATATCCTTAAAATATTAAGCAGGTGGATGTATACGAGGGGGTGGTGAGAAAACAGAATAAACAGCACTTTGAGTGTTTACGATGGCTGCTTTATTCGATTAAGTAGATCGAAACATTTCAGTTACGAAATTACTCGACTACTTCTTATGTGCATCTTCATTTGCTTCATATGTGAGAGTATAAAAATATTCAATAAAAATTTTTCGTACTGAACAATTAACATTGCTGTATCTGCTAATTAAACAATTTAAATTAGGGTCTTTTATGTAATACTGTTCATCCGATACCATGCCGTTATCATTCAATTTTAATTTATGAATTGTTTTTGATGTCAGTTCTTAATATTTTTGAACGCTTTTGTCTTGTAAGTTGGTCTGTCTTCGGTCAGATTGTAGCTTTTGCAATTTCACGTGCTCAAAATAAGTCTTTTTTGTCCGTTTTCTTTTGTTCAGGGGTCGTTAATTTCATTTTTTTAATATTAGAAGCCAAACGCTTCTTTTTTATTTCCAAGCACATTTCTTTATATTTAGACTAAATATATGAACGTACAATTCTAACAAACTTACTACTTTTAAGTTAGTTCTGCAGTTTAAAATATTATTTTTTAGAATTGCAAACTAGGATTCTTCGGGAGCATTACTGAAACGAACAGGTGTAGGATCTTTTTCATTAGGAACAACGGCTGTCCAAAATGGAACATATGGCATATATTCTTGTAACACTAATTTCATAAATTTTGAACCATGAAATTCGTTAGGAGCATCGTCCGATATTAAAATAATTTCTGACGTAACCTCATTGTAAATGTTAAAAAAAATGAATATAAAATTTACTTGAGGGATAAATGGCATCATTCGAGGGTACATAGTCTTCTTGCACAGCTCCGCATTCACGCATTTCTTCATCTAAATTGACATTTTCACCCAGAATGCCTAAATCAGTAATTTCACGGATAGTAAGCTGTACATCTACAGTTAATGTTCTGCAAACTAAAATTTTAACGAGAAACCTAAACCACTGCGTTAACACCGATATGTACGAAATACCGAAAGCGGCAGCCAAAATTCTTTTAATAATCTTTTAGCTTTCCTATTTTCAATAAATTTATTTATGTCTTTAGTTATAATTTTCATGTAATGACAGCAACAGAATTTTAGAACAATAAATTTAACTTACATGATTCAGGTTTTAGCATACTTGGTCATAATAGCAATTGAGGTAATCCACAGCAGAATGCATATTATTCCAGTACTAATTGACAGCATTTATTAATGCAAAGCTAACGTCGGTGACAATTGCATGAACAGGAAGCCAAGTTATTTGCAATGCAAAATTTGTAATGTTTCGAACACTAAATAACTCTTTGCAAGGGGTAGGCTCCAAACAGTGGCGAAGGAACGAAAAGAAACGCCGATGTATAATATAATGAATACCACCAAAAAGTTACTCAAATAATGACAAAAAATATTCGGTGTAGCTACACCAGCGACGTAACTGTATTACAACTATTAATGACAAAACAACGTAAAGAAACAAAACAGTCGAAAAATAGTGATGCGCAATCGATATATATCGAGGCACTCGTGCTCGCCTGCTCGAAACAAGGATGATAGAACGCAGCTGTTCGTATACGGGCCGTTCACGCCAAAAAGTTCTCCCACGTCCAATCCTTACTTACTAGCTGGGAAGTGGGAACAGCAGTCGGCTCCGGCCCAACTCTCTTTCCAGAAGGCAACAGCTGCGATTAGCAACTCAACTGCAGAAACCACACTTCGTGGAAGACAAAATCCAACACTGGATAATCGAATTTATCGATTATCGATTACAMGCGATGGTGCTACGGCGTCTAGCTCAGTCTATGCGCGCAACTGCCACGCCTTCTCTCGTCTTTCCCCGTCCCTTTGCCCTTCTGCCACGGCCACCGTTAACAGGAATGTCGCCCTGTCCAAGGCCAAGCGTGGTTGCCGGACGCCGAACACATTACAAATTGTCTAAATTTTGAGAGCCACATTCTAATATCTGTAGCTGTATGTTGCGAACAAATAAATTCCAAAACAGGTACTGCGTCATTGCTGGTTTGAACGGGGTATAAGGCAACTACTGAAATTGAAGAAGACAGTCGCTTATAATGTTTCTAATTTAGTCTACTATCTTAACCTTTAACTACTCGCGCCTTGAATTTTCTATCTACTACTCGCGCGGTGTATTTTGTACACCAGAGGTATTACTGCGAGTTTGAGTGTATACATGACTACATTTGTGCAATAAAAACTCTCTATGTTCATAAATGCTTTTTTTATGATAAATACAACCTTTTAAAACTTATATATTGACATAACATTTCAATAATAAACAAAAAAAACAAACTTTTAAAATTATTATTATCACTGATGGAATATTTTGATAAAGAAAGTATAAATTCTTATAATTCCCATACATTGATTTAACACTTTATTATATAATATAAATGAATATAAAAAACTAACAGTTCAGTGTTACATCTTCAGCTACATTTCTTCCGAATTGCATTGACTGGTTTTGCAATAGTTGCATGTCACAACACTAGTCATGTGTTGCTTGCATACAGATTTATTGCAACTGCTGCAGATTATTGTTGTTACTCGGTTTTTCTTTCTGCCGCAGATAAAACACCGTGCTCGTATTTTTGCAGGTGGCTCCTGTAGAGTTTCTTCTTCTGGCGTCTTGTATTTTGCAAGGAAACATTTTATATCAGTTGGCAATGACTCTATACTGGCACGTTCAGAAAGATGCGGTTTCATCAAAGCTAAAGAAAGAACTTTCAAAAAATTTCTTCTGTGCTTATAAGCTGCATTGACATGAGTAGTATTATACAACAGTTGGCCGTTGATTCCTGCAATATTTATCAGCTGGTAAAATATTGCCAGTGGCCATCTCCTCGTTCTTCGAGACACAGAATAATTGTTGCACATTTTATCAACAGTATCGACTCCGCCTTTGGTTGCGTTATACTCTAGTATTATTTCTGGTTTCTTTGAATCTGGATCTATAGCGGAATCCTCGTGCATTGTAGAAATTAACACAACAGATTTATTTTTCTTGGGAACGTACGAGACCAATGTTACATTTTTTTGGAATCCAAACAATGACGAACCAACAGCTTTTTTTTTTTTTTGGGCAAAAATTCCGGTGGTATCTCGCGTTTATTTTTCTTCATGGTTCCAATCATTGTAATTTTATTTTCTAGTAACTCTTTTGCAAGCGGATAACTTGAATACCAGTTATCACAGGTCAAATTTCTGTTACTGCCCTTCACTTCCTCTAGCAACCGGTGAACAATTGCAGTTGGTGTATTTGGCTTGCTGTACGGCCCATCCGGTTGTTTTCCGCAATACACTTCCAAATTTGACACATAAAATGTTTTTGCATCACACATTACAAAAACTTTCAATCCGKATTTTGCAGGTTTATTTGGTATGTATTGTACAAAACTACATCGCCCTCTAAATGCTATCAACATTTCGTCAATAGTCATAAATTCACCCACTGAATAGTTATTTTTGCAATTTTTTGTGAATTCGTCTAAAATCCAACTTATTGCAGCCAATTTATCTGTTTGCTTTCTTTCGGGTCTTGTAGTTTTGTCATCGAGTCTAATAACAGACAGCAAAAATAGGAATCTATTGTAGCTCATGCAAGCCCGAAATATTTCACAACCTGTTCCATCGTTTGTCCATAGCTCCAAAAAATGGGTGTGATTCTGTTTCTTATATCCAGTTAACAATAACAAACCTAAAAATGCTTGCATTTCT
Source organism: Rhyzopertha dominica (assembly GCA_025024175.1). NCBI lineage: Eukaryota > Metazoa > Arthropoda > Insecta > Coleoptera > Bostrichidae > Rhyzopertha > Rhyzopertha dominica. Next base: position 41,820,961 of record QCXZ01000064.1, read on the forward strand.
GTTTTTGTGACATCTTTAGCATCACGTTCTCTCGTATAATTTGATCGAATATTTGAAATGTGTATATTTGTGTATTTAGTAATATGTTCTATCATATTATCTGTAATTATCTTTGTAAAACCATCCAATTCACTGTTTATGTCTTTTGCTCCTTGTTTTATGCCAGGAAGTATTTTTACAATGTTCTTTGCACTTAATTTAGCGAGTTTGCTTTTTATTGGGTTTTTGTGCCAACTAATCAGCCGATCTTTACTAATAAATGCGTTTTTAGTTTCATTCTCCTCTTCCATTTCATCAGAGCCGCTACCTTCCATTTCCGATTCAGAATCATGATCACTGGCCTCTATGTGTTCGTCAGTGGAAGTATCTGCATCGTCTTCTACCTCTATTTCCTCTTCAGAATCTGTATCGCATATGACTTGAGCGAGTTCCTCTAACTCCGCTTGCGTCAACTGCTTTGGATTTCTAATTTTTACTTTGTCCCTAAAATAAGATAATATATTTTTAACCAAATAAACACATTCTACCATGAAAATAGCAGTATTTCCATGCAAGTTATTGTTAATGTATTCTGTCTTTTATACTTACATTACTGCTCGCGCTGGTGTATTTCATGCACCGGGCTGTAGAAAAAGAAAAATGCGGAGAAAAAACAACTTTACCCTAACGCAATTAAATCAGTACTGCACATGCATGTAGTAAACATATTAGGCATAGGTTATGTGATGTGTTAAGGGTGGGGGAACGCAAATAGTGTTTTGGCAAACTTTCTTGGAATATTGGTGTACTTTTTACACCGACGCGAGTAGTTAGGCATCCGTAATTTAAATAAAAATTATACGAGTAGTTTAATAACAATTACAAATCTAAAGGGTCCGTTCGTCCTGGTTTCAATGACTTGCTGAACTCTGTTGCATTAACGATAAGGAATTTTGAAAGACAATAAAAGTTCAAATTGTTACTTACGTGAGTTATTGTACTTACATCTTTTTTAAAGTAATGGGGATGCCTGGTTGGTAGCGTCGCAACCTCTCGCTGATCACGCCCGAAAAACAGCAACTTTGCGTTTTACGCGGTTGTCATGTTTTTTTTGAACAGATCTAATAGTTGGAAAATGGCAATGATGTTGCGAGGGTATGCGACAATATATTCGTTTCGATTCTGTCGTCGGTTGTCTAACTACACAAGCCGCTGCATCTAAATGTAACACAACAAAGTTATCTAAAGTAGGGCGGCTTTTCAAAACTTGTAATTGTTCGGGGTTAAAAATGTAAMCGGTAACGAGTCACCTACAAATTGTAAACGACGCGTTTTGCTTATCTCGCCGCATAAGAATGAGATCATACGTATCATCGCGATGACGATCATTATATGCGAACGTACCTGATAGAAATTTGCGTAAAGTAGATTCTGACTTTATATTTTGATAATATAAGGTTGCTTACGATACATAGAAGGTTTTACTAAGACTAACCTTTCCTTGATATAACGTTCGTTCAACACTTCTTATGTGCCTCGCAAGTCGCGTTCTATAACAGTAATCTTTAAACGAAGAAAATATGTCAAGCCTAATGGGGCAACTGTGTATAAAATTATCAATTTGAAACCTTACAGCCTGCATGACAACAGCGCACATAAATTATAATTTCAGAACTTTTAATATTTTCCCTATAATTTTTGATGTTTAATATGCCACCATTATTAACCTAAAATAAAAGCATAATTAGCCAATCTTCCATTTTGAAACATTGTGTCCACAACTCAAAAAAACCTTCTTTAAAAGTAACACCGGATCTTTTTAAAGAATCGCCAGGACTTATATTCTTGGCTGCAAGTGGTAAAATTTCGAAATCTTCATTTTGTAATGCAATGCAGTGATTTTATAGGTGTATGGACAACAATTGATGTTTCCGAAACTTTATAATCACTCTCTCTAACGTAAATGATTCTTCTCCAAATAAGTTTTTTCTAACGACACCTACTTCGGGTTCTCGGATACGTCGAATGGGAGATATCTCATTTCACCGAACTGGTTTCCGTAGATAGCAGGCATCTGGTGTGGATTCTGCTACAGACAAATTATCGACTTAATAGGTTTTTTCTTAATAATTTTGCTAAACTTAAGGCTACCCTCGACATGCATTTCGGACGAGATATCTCTACTGTAAACGGCGGTTAATTCTGTCTCTGACGTATTTCGCAGATTGCTTGTTAGTCGCTGGCACTGCATTTTAAGCTTTTTCCGATTATTTGAAGAATTTTTCATACTTAATTCAGTACATAACGTACCAAAAATCGAGCTATCGGGGTAATACGATTGATTCAAAAAGTTTGGCGAAATATTTTCAGCTCTCATAACATGTAGCAACCTCTTGCACTTCGATGTACTTATGTAACTTGAAGTTGGGCTTTTATTAATGTGTTCGTCGTCGACTTGTGTGACGAACAAAGCACGTATATTACGTGTGTTCATTTTCAAAATCTTTACAATAGTATGCCTATGTACATGAGAACAATCCCCGAACAAAAAATTGCTACAATCGTTGATAACAGTCATTTTCATCTAAATTCTCGAAATATTTGAAACCATTGCTAGAACATTTTTGCTCTATCAACCTTCATTTTCACTGTAATTATAAATAATAATACTTAGCAAAGGGTTATTCAAAAGAACAAAAATAAAAATAAGAATCTGAAGAAAATTCCAGGCACCTACCCAACACTACAGGATCTTACAGCATGCAAAACTGGGATAATAAATTCCTTTTAAAAACTTCTCACTGCTGTGTCGCTGATATTCACATAGGAAATTGTGGCACTCTATATCACATATAATATTGGATAATAATATAGTAAAACAGTATGGAAACAATAATTCGATAACCGTGATAAGACCTTTTATAGAGATTTTAAACTCCCTTTCCCTTTTACGAAATCTAGTAGGAATATACATCATTGGCGTCGTGCTTATCGATGTGACTAGCATAGGTACTTGATGTATGATAGAAAGTGATAAAAGTTAGTAAAGAAAAATATGTTTTTGTGAAGCAGCCGCAATTATTACTATTCCTTTTTACAAAGATGCAAATATTACAGACATGTAGTTATTATTATTATAATGTGTCACTCCACTTTCCTCCTTAAACCTAAGAACGGCCTGTTTTTAAGTGATTTTTTTCTTCATCATAAATTACAGATCGTTTATAGAAAACACTCACATATAAAATTCTTACTACTGTATCGACAATTCGTTCCCAACGTGGTGCCCTCTCGCTTGTCCTTAATTATTTTGGGCGCGTTATTTAAATAATTAAATTAGTACTTAATTTCATTTTAATGTTTACGAAAAGAGTCTTATAAAATATATTATTAAAAAGTATTTAAAGGCATTAGATTATTCAAAAAGTATATTTGATGTATGTATTAATAAAGAAAAATGCGCACATGTAATACACCAATCTTAAAGATGTTTGGATATAGTAAAACTATATTGTAAACAACTACCGAGAGACTTATACAACAATTTAAGAAAATTAAAGGAACACTAAAAGCTGAAAAGCAAAATAGCTATATACAAAAGTCATATCATAGTTCTAATGAACAAGGGAGTTATTATTGTTTTAAAGGATTTGCCATTTTTATGGAAAAATATGTGCCCATTTAGCGACCATTTTTTTCCATTTATCTGAGAGATGAGGAGGATCAAATAATGAAATCACCTTATGGTCAACTATAATTATATTATCATTCACTTCATCTTTTAAAGCAGCATAATGCTTAGTTTCATATATGACGTTTTCTGATGCCTTGCTATTGGTGCTTCCCTGGTCACATACACAGGAAATAACATTTAAAGCAGCTTCAGTGGCTCTCTTTATGATCTCCTTGTAGAAAGAGGCTAACTTATCTGCACTCATGGAGGATTTGCAAAAGGCAAATAGATTGCTTCCATCTTTTGAAAATGCCTCGTAACATGAATATATAAACATTATGTTACGACCCCCTTTTTTAGGTAAGGTCGGGTAACGCTGCCACTACCTCCATAAGGTGAGGGAACCATAATTTGAATCCTAATTCCTGAGAGAACGGACGATTTCCAACGATGTTACTCTTCGGAGACCAGTGGGACGCTGTTAGTGTTTGGGAAAATAATGCGAACTTTCGATTTATCACTTATATTAAATTTTCAGCTAGTATCTACAGATTTTCACTTTAGCGACACAGACGATTATATTGTTAAGTGACTTGTTACAAAAAAATGAAATGAACATTTGGATGCAGGAGTCGCGAACGAATGAATTGCGGAAAGAAATTATTATTAGAACAAAAATTACGAAAAAATCTTGCGACTTTAATTTGTTCGAAATTCAAATATTACTTCGTTCTTGGGAAGCCCCACGGTAGTTTAGATTTAGAAGAACTAAGGTAAACACGCACGAGAATTTAAATTAACTTAACTTTATTTTAAGTGTTCTAGATTTTCGTCCCAGACACTGACTGGTATACTTTCTCGTGTTATTTAATACGAGAAAGTCGTGTTGGTCTAGAATCTCAATAGTTTTTCCAAGAGTCACCGTATTGCCACAATCTTCTAATACCCATATAAATTCAGCACTATCCACGGATATGCTTCGTTTTTCAGTTGTCGTTTTCCAAAAGGCATATGGGTAGTAGTTCTTTTCGATTCTCCCTTGCCCTTCCGCCTCCCGCAAAACTTTCCGTAAACAGGAGACGCAATTATTCAACACCAACCACCCCTCTGCATGAACCAAAATATCATTGAATACATAATCACTCTCGCAAGTAGCGAGCGAATACAATGTTTCTAAAGTTTGACGCAAATTCATGTCCGTATTATTGCTTCCCCGTTCGTTCAAGCAACCGCTTAGCCAATCCATGGGAACGAGTGAGTATCCTCTCATCATTGAAATTCAATAGAGTATTTAATAATTGCAGGGTTAACTCTCCTGGCATGCATCTTTCTGCGACTTCTCTCTCTATTAGTCTCTATTTTTACCAAGTATTAGACGTACTCTTATGATGGAGTAAAGCTTTTGATATTTCCCTACATACATCTCATACAAATAGCCAGGAACATGCATGTTATGGCCCTGGCCAATCTTAACCTCATAGCGCCAGTTGTTTACATCCGATTCATGAATTAAGAAATTCACACCCTATTCTCTCCTCTACTATTTTGACATTTACTGTATTACGACGAACAATGGGAGAGGGCGTAGTCTAACTGATTACGACTTTACGACATCCGAGTCATCGTTCGTTCCTATCATGAGTTGGTGCATAATTCGAAGCACTATGAAACTCGAGCGAGTGAGTTTGGAGGTGTTCCCCGCCGCCTCATGCCTCCTCGACCGGAAGTTGCACCTTGCGGTAGGGTATATGCCATGTCGCCTATGAAAAAATTAAAGAGCTAACTAACTTCATTTGAAGTGTGACACGCTGTGTACTCATTGTTGAAATAATCGTGATTAGTTGTGGTTTATCTGGCACATAAAATATCGATTTCGTTATCAATCTGCTCGTCATCAGGGTACGAATAAGGTATTGTGACAATTACACTTGCTCTGGTTAAATCATAGATAATATTAACAATTATTTGATGCTTATCACTTGAGTACCTTCTATCGCATAGCTTTTTGCTCGTTTTACGATAAAGCTCCCTCACCTCTGTTTTGTGTATACTCCGTGGCCTTCCTGTGTTTGTCGCAAAAAGTCACCTTGACGGGCCCCTGGGTGTGAAGACTGTATCATCGCGCAACCTTCTCCTTTCTTTTCCATTATTTAATAGTGTATAAAGCAATAATAAAACGAGCTCTTGTGTGAATTGTGGAATTGTTAGCAGTTCTAATAAGCTTAATGTTAATAGCGATTGCTGCCAAGGACCGCTTCACGCGGCTTGTACTGGCCTTACTGAAGGTGATATAAAAATGACGAGACCTAAATCGCGTTCTTTAAAAATTGTTTACAACAATTGTTCTCAGAATATTAATCAATTTAAAGATATTAAAACTTTAATTGATACGTTAAAATCTGAATTTAAAGCTGATTTGAATAATCAAATTACGAACTTAAGAAAGTAATTTACGGCTGAAACTGATGAACTCAAGAAATGCAACGATCAGGGTAAAATCCAGGCGTTGACTTTTTTTGAAGAAGTTTGCCAGGAGGTTGTAGAACGGGAAAAAAGAAAACGAAATATTATTATGTTTGGCGTACCGGAACAAGCTGCGGACAATTCATCTAACACTGCAAATAATAGCGATTGTGCTATAATCGAAGAGATTATGGAGACTATCCAGMCAGATTATGACACTTCTGACATCCAGTGTATGAGGCTTTGTCGCCCTAATTCTGCCAACAGGTTGCCTCGCCCTGTCATAGTGACCCTCAACAGTGAGAGTAAGGTTCTAACTTGCATTCGTCATGCCAAAACGTTGAAGAACACGGAAAAGTTTAAAACTATTTCGTTATCTTTTGATCGCACTCCCAAGCAGGTTGAACTTCATCGTCTTGTCAAACAGCAACTAAATGAAAGGATCGCTATGGGTGAAAGCAACCTCAAGATTCGATATTTCTACAATACTCCCAAAATAGTTAAGTTAAACTAGTATCTGCACCCAATCACAGATCATCAGTTAACTGTCTATATCAGAACGTCCGTGGCTTGCGAACGAAGGTTACTGACTTTTACAACAACGTTTCTTCCACTGCTTATGATTTTATTACCTTGACTGAAACGTGGCTGGGTGTTGATGTGTACAGCAGCGAACTATTTACCAATAACTTCATAGTTATACGTCGTGACCAGGAGAGGAAGTGAAATAAATTTGTCTAGAGGTGGTGGTGTGCTGTTGGCAATAAGCAATGAATTTGCGTGCAGTGAGACTAACTAAAGTTAGGATTAGCAACAAAAATTTTACTTTATATGTTTTTGTTGTTTATATTCCTCCGTGGATCACATTTATGGATTTTGAGCTCCTTTTTTAATCGGTTGGGTGACATTCCTGATATGCATAATGATAATGTAATTTTTCTTGGTGATTTTAATACGCCTAATTTTAGTACAAACACTGTTAGTAGAACTACCACTGTCCTAACAAACTTTATATCGTTGTGCAATTTTAACCAATATAATAATGTCCCCAACATGTATAGTAAAATTCGAGATCTAGCTTTTTTCTAATCCCGCTCACTGAATTGTAGAAAGTGCACCTGCTCCACCTGTTACACAAGATTTGTATCATCCGGCTTTGGACATATGTATAAATTCCTTATCAACGTCAGACTACAACTTTAAAAAGGCTAATTTTCCGCTTCTTTACAATACTCTTCTTACAACAGATTGGACGCCGTTATTTGATATTACAGACATCAATTCAGCATGTACCAAATTTTACGATATACTCTATGGTGTGTTTGAATTGTGTGTTCCTAAGCGTTCTTCTTATCATCGTCGTCAATACCCTCCATGGTTTGATTCTGTAATTATCAAATGTATTCGTTTCAAACAGAAAATGTTTAGAAAATATAAGAAGCATAAAACAAGCTTTTATCTCAATCTATTCAGACAACATCGTAGTATAGGGTTGGGGATTAAGTCCGTTCGGTTTTTTTCAAAGAGCTTTATTTGAACAAACCAGTAATTATAACAATACATTAATCAATGATATATTCGCCATTACTGTTTACGACCTCCTCCCACCTCTCGACCAATTTGTTGATGCCGTTTCGCCAAAAATCGCCCGGTTTAGTGTCGAAGAAGTCGTTGAGCCAGATTTTGAGGTCCTCTTCGCCATCGAAGGAAACACCTCTCATTTGGTTTGACATGGAGCGGAAAAGGTGGTAATCCGTTGGCGCAAGATCCGGAGAGTACGGTGGATGCTGAATAACCTCCCACTCAAGCTCTTGCAGGGCAGTTTTGACAACTTGCGCCACATGGGGCCTGGCGTTATCGTGAAGCAGGATAACTTGGCCTTGTCGATTGGGTCTTTTCAGTTGAATTGCTTCGTTTACGCGGTGCAGTTGGGCAATGTACCGTAGCGTTCATTTCAAGCATTTCCCAGTGCACCACGCCTTCCCAGTCCCACCAAACGCAAATCATGGCCTTTTTTGGGTGGAGATCCTGCTTGACTCTAGGCTTCGGCGTGTCTCCTGGGGCTACCCACTCTTTTCGTTGCTTCATATTGMCGTACAGGCWCCATTTCTCMTCCCCCGTGACTATTCGGTACAAAAAGCGCTGTTTATGACCACGTGTTCCTCGATGGCGGGCGAGGTGTTGAGCAGCGATTTGAAGACGATTTTCTTTGTTGATTTCGCTAAGCTCGTGAGACACCCAGGCTTCGAGTTTTTCGGAAAATCCCATTGAATGAAGATGATTGAGGATCGTCTTATGATCGCAGTTCATTTTTTCGGCCAATTCACGACTTGTTTGTCGACCATCCTCCTTCAAAAGCGCCTTGAGATGCTCCTCATCGAATTCTGCAGGTCGTCCGCTGCGAGGCGTGTCGTCGAGGTCAAAATCGCCGTTTTTGAACTTCGCAAACCATTTTTGTGCTGCGCGCTCGCTTATGACACCTTCTCCATACACGTAGCATATGTCACGAGCGGCTTCAGCTGCTTTTTGGCCGCGATGAAATGCGAAGAAAAGTAGGTGTCGAAAATGTTGATTTTTGCCTCCTGCGTATTCMATTTCTAAGCCTGAAAAATAGAAAACAAAATGAAATTATACGAAAAAGCAAATAACACAGTTTTGTAGAGCAGAAAAAGCACTTTCTATTGAATGCAAACACTTTGCCAAACAACAAACAAATCATTTAAATAAAGCTCTTTGAAAAAAACCGAACGGACTTATTCCCCAACCAAATAGAAGCAAATCTTTAATTTATGCAGCATTCAAAAATTACCTATTATATACTGAAAACGCAATTTATAACGATCCGCGCAAATTTCGGTCGTTTATTCAAAGGAAGAAAGGAAACACCAGAATTCCTAGCGTCATGCGCTTTAACGATCGTGAAATTTCAAATCCACACGACATTGTCATTTCTTTTGGCGCCTTTTTTAATAGCGTTTTTGGCAATCCGACCCTACTTTTAACTTAAAAACAAAAATCTATCCAACGTCTGTCTTCTTGAATCACTTTACTGAAAATGAAATCTTAAATGCACTAAAGAACTCTAAAAATTCAATAACTGCTGGTGTAGATGGAATACCTAGTTTTCTTTTAAAAGATTGTGACTCAATTGTTACAACTCCTCTGTATTCACTATCTTCCGGAAGCTTTGCCTAAATCTACAATAGGGATCCCTTCTAACCTATCTAATGCTATCTATGAATTATTTTAACCTATATCGTTACCACTTAAGTAAGAGTAGGGTAAGCGAAACAAAGGTTACCTTACGGAGACATCTCAATTTGAGCCTAGATATGGCTTCAAATCTTTTACGTGCCAGATCCCGGCATCTGAACCATCAACATTGTTTAGAGAGTATGTTAAATGGGAAATTTTCTTCCTGACGACACATAAGACGTATTTGGGAGAGAGTTTGGAACAAAAGTGCCGCGTAGCACCAGACAAAATTTTATTACGACGCCACAACCTTTCTCTAACCTTAAAGATAATATCTCTATTACGTAAATTGTAAGACTTCGCGTTTCGTATATATGCAGCATGTAATTTATTTTTAACTTGAGCGTAAATCTCCGAAAGATCTTTTATATTGTTCACATAAATATCTTTATTATTAGGCAACAATTTAGGTTGGACGTAGTTACTAATTCGCAGTAATATTTGCCACTTATAGGTACGTTTCTCGCAAAGATAAGAAATGAAGGTAAGAATCCGGTGACTTCGTGACACGCGGTGTTTAGGGCGTATTGTATTTGACAGATGTTTTCATCTCAGAGACGCTGATTTTCTTTCACGTAGCTTCTAATAGTAGTCCCGATGGTCTTATTGTAACGTTCTACAAAGCTGCACTGCGGGTGGTACTTTGCATTAAACAAAATCTTTTGAACCTCATACTTCTTCATCAAACGTTTGAATTCCGATCCCGCGAATTGCGTTCCGTTGTCACATATTATGAATTGAGGCACACCGTAGACTAGAAACACCTGGTTTTCGATAAATTCAACAATAGTGCTCGCGCTTGCCCTCCGCGTGGGTAAGAGAAGAGTGCATTTAGTAAACCAATTGGTTACTACTAACAAATAACTATTCCTCTTCGAGGACGGCGGAAAATTCCTCATGCGAGGACCTGAAAAGAGTAAGTGACCATTTTTTCAGCACCCATTAGATCAAAGCGCGGCGTGTTCGGTGACTTTTGCGCTCCATATATTTGACACGATCTTACGAACTTCAAGATATCCCGTGTCTCGTACGTGGCCAGTAATAAAGTTCTTGAACTAGCGCTAGCGTTTTATAAAATCCAAAATGGGCAAAATGGATTATACAAGATATTCTCGCGCAAGGCTGTGTACCACGGTTAAATTTTCCAAAGACACATTTACTAAAGCTATTTCTCCTAAAGGGATTCTAGAGAGGGCACCTGGAACTACTTTCAGTTTTCCTTTCCGGTGAAATAAATCGAAAGAATAGTGTGACAACTTTAATGACCAGCTTTCCCGTCGTATCTTTTAAGCGATTCAGCCATAATAACGAATGGTGATCCGTGATTAATTTAAAGTGCGTACCCTTGATATAAGATCTGAATTTTTCAATACAAAATATAAGAGCTAGGAGTTCGCGCTGAGTAACGCAATAATTTCGCTCGGCTCCTGACATTGACCTAGAACAAAACGCTATGACAACTTCCTGGGCATCACGTTCTTGTGTAAGTACGCCCCCTAAACCTGTGTCGGAAGCATCACACTGTATCGTGAACATTTTAGAAAAGTCGGGCTTATTTAAGATAGTGGCAGATACAAGAGCCTCTTTAATTTTTACGAACGATTCCTCCGCTGCTTCTGTCCAAGATATTTCTTGCTTTTTGCGCTGGCCTTTTAGAAGATCATTAATTGGGGCCACTAGAGTAGAAAAATGCGCAATAAACCTACGGTACCACGAGCTTTGACGCTTCTAGGGTGCCCAAAACGTTCAACTCGCAATGGCCAATACAGCTCTGAACTTGCCAACAATTATCTTTGTAATCGATGAAATGAGGCTAGCCCTTTCGGCAACTTTTTCCAAACTGGTTCTTTCCAGATTTGTGACCAACAAAAATTCTAAAATGCTCGGATTGGTATGGGAGCTTGCGAATGTCAACGTTGAGGGCACAGGAGGCCTGTGCAGTGAAAAAATCCCATATCTTAAGGGAAACCCTTGAAAAAGTTCAATCGCAAATATCTCGGAAACGGTTGGTCGTAGAGCGAAACGGACGAAATGTCCATACCCCTCCCTGACTTAGTACACCCCCTGTGGGGCCCCGGCCTCTTTCTATTGAGTATGTGTTAGAGCCCTTTCGGCAACTTTTTCCAAAATGGCCCTTTTCAGATTTGTGAACAACAAAAATTGTAAATTTCCTTTGACGGGTCATTACAGAAATCTGTAATGATTTTATTACAGATTTTGCTGAAATTATCAATTTTTACTAAAAATAAAACAACTTGTGGCATTTTAAAATGTTTATTTGTAAAGAAAAAGCAGTTAAAATAATTGTTACACATCATTTAATGTTAACATTAATAAAATGTACACTAAAATACTAATGTACACTAAAATACTAAGAAAGGTAAAAAACTATTTATATTGCAAAAATGTAGTGTTTGAGTCTATTAACATCGAAATATACAAAATACAAATGTATAATCAATCAAAAATATGCCTGCAATGATCGGTGCAACACATATGACATTTTATAAAAGAAGCAGTAAGATTATCGAGCCGAATTGGATGCAGTTTCCAAACCAACTTCTAATTACGAACGGTGGGACCTTAAAGGAAACGGGAGACCCCAACGATCCTGCCTCTGCAGCTAACCAAGCACCCGCAGTATGCAATTGCGCCAGGTCAACGAGGTCACGATCTGTAGGCATCCCGGTTTAACTGGGAACGTCGACAGGTGTGTTCTTTAACTTCGGGGTTGATTGAACCTCTCGGATCCTTGTAGATAACCTTACTGCTGTGAGTGAGTGAAATTCTGTTGCAAAGACTATCAAGACTTTCAAAATTTTGATTGAAAACCACTAAAAGTTATAAATTTGTGAGAAATATGCTACGATAAGGTCCTACCTGAGTATGGTTTTTCAAAATTACCATCAGAAATCCTTTATAAAAAATAATATTGTTAATATTCGTGTGAATACAATCAATTATGCATTGAAACTAAATAAAAATCTGTCACAAAAAATGACATGAAAAGATCCTACTTCAGTATTTCTGGTGGTATTTCGAAATTACAATGTGTATTAAAAACTGTTTGAAAAAGCAAGACTAACTAACCAAAAAAATTATTAAAATTATATCATTCTACTAAAAATTGTAACTAACTGGCACATTTTATCTATACATACTGGAAATTCTACGATACTAAGTATATTTTGATGTTTACCGTCAGCTGTCGTTACTGATTTTATTGTCAGATGTGAATCTAACTTCACCCCGAACTGAGATAATAAAGGCATTCCATATTTGCCTATTATAGAATAGCTGGCTCCCGAATCTAAAAGTGAGATTTCTTGACTATTATAGATATTGATATTTATATAAGGTCTGTCATTCGGTTTTTTAACAAACACCGGTGATATCCCGGTATGCGCATTTCTCTGTGCATGGCACTTGAATTTGGAATTATAAATAATTTGAGACCGAACAAAACTAGAAAAGGGCCTAAAATTACTGAAAACGAAAGGGGGTGGCTCACGGGCACCACGAAGCACCCCTGCTGCTAGTTTTTTTTTTAACAAGTACTGCACGTACGTATAGTACTATCTGGTTTACCACGCCTAAAACAGAATTTCTTCCGAGCTAACTGGCAGTACTGATAGGTATGATTTGCTTCACCACAATTCCAACATCGCGTTTGAGTTCTATTCGCGCTTGAGTTATTCGGATTAACTCTTTGTGACGTATTTGACGGTCGATAATTACTGTTTCGGAACATTCTCAATTTTTTCACCGTTATATTTACTATTCAAACTCGATACTCCTTATAAACTATTCCTGTGGGAGGCATGCGCGTCGTTGATCTTCTTGCAGTACTGCACTAAGTCGTTAACAGTGTTGATAGGCATTAGCGCTTATTGAGTGACGTAGTGAGGAAGTAAATTGCGCTTATGTATTTTAATTTAGTACATTCTGCCACAAACTGCCCTAACCGGCCAAATAAATTCTCCATGACGGCAACATAAATACCAACGGGTTCGGAAGTTTTTTGAGTGCGCGATCATATTTCTTCCCAAACTACGTCATCGTAATCTACAGGCAGAAATTCTTGTTTCAATATCTTTACAAGTGGGTCCCAGTCTTGAAGTTTTTCTAACAGATCTAAACCACAACAAAGCTTTACCCGCAAACAAACCTGTTGCTGTTTTAAACAGTTCTTTCTTATCAACTTGACGTGATACCCAGAATTCGTCTACGCGTTCAAGAAATGACATAACGTCCGAATTTGCATTTCCCGTGAAATGCAAATTCCATTTGTACACAGGGACCGATTTATTTTTTGGCTGTATGATGTTATTAACAACCGGTGTCGACGATGTAGAAGGCATACCGTTAATGTCCATCAATGAAGTTTTAGAACAACTAGGAACTTTAACTTTTTCTTGCAAAAGAACTTCTAATTCCACGCAACTGGCACCGCCTCGCTTTTAAATGATCTAATACCCTCTGTGTTTTGCGCATCTTCCGGAATCACGATTCTTTTAACGCGATTTGTAAGATAAATGATCCGCGATCGTATTCGTTGGTACGTTGAATCGCTTTCGGGACCTTCAAATTCAGAAATTAGTGCTGTAATCAACTCAGTTGTATCGGTAATGATTTGCTGTTCCTTAACTTCATCATAAGTCGGGTCAGATAATTCTTCTACTTTCAAATTACGGTTACGATCTTTTTCTAACAATTTTACAAGAATTTTCAGTTTTTGATGCACGTCCTTACGTTCCGTTATTTTACCTCTAATACGCAATTCGTAGTCGAGTTCATCAACACGCAAATGAACGGGCTTCATATTAACTAAGTCCATCTGTTCCCACTTGACGAAAGAGGCGATGGAAATCGCAACGTCCTTATCCTGAGGGATAGCCCGACGATAGGCGTAGAGATATCCTTAGGGATTCGGCCTTGCAGCGATCCTCCGCCTGATGAAGAGGGATTCGTGTTCCAAACAGCTAAGGCAAGATAGTGTGGTCGCCGGGACGATGTAATTTACATGTCTGATGCGTCAGGGGGTCGGCTACAGAATGCCGACTTCCGGAATGCCGGTAGTTGTCAAAGCGCAACCGTTAGAATTTGGTTACTTGATGGATAGGAACCATAATAGTGGCCAAGACTACTGGGAATATTTGACTGTAAGACTGATTGACTAACTGGAGCTAAGTTCAATGCTACAATCTCTTGACATTTCCTCTGTAAACATTCCTTTCGGGGTCCAGATGACCAAATAACAGCTCTCTATTTGCAATAGCTAGCTGGCCATGAATCTGATAAAATATTTATCGGTTCTACGTAGTATAATTTTTCCATTTTCAATGGTCATATATTAAAGTTTCTTGTTCTCAATTGCGTACTTATGAGAAGTCTTTGATGTAGCTAGGACATTTAATTTCTATACTGGCAGTGTCATTGATTAATCCAACTGAACTGGCAGCAAGAAATTGTTGATTGCAGTACAAAAATAGACCTTTAGTCTTTAATTTTCAATCTAGTTAAAGTGTCATTTTTTTGCGAAGTCTTCATTATCACTGCCCCAACGCATATATTTATTGCCTCTGAAGGAAGAATGAGCAAAACTTTTAGCAAGAATGTCGTAATTGTTGGGATTCCGGCGAGATACAAGACGACCAAAACTGGAGGCAGTTAATCCATGTGCTCGTTCTTCTAACCATCTCGGATTAGCAGATTGACCTATGCTATCCTTTTCTATTTTATCAAGTTCTGTTAAAGTTTTTGAAAACAGTTCTCCCATTTGATGCTCTTTATAGTCATAATTGATAACACCTTTTTCATCAGATTCACTGTTGACTTGGCCATAATCTGAATCGGGACCAACAGACTTGTTCTTCATTTTTTGTGGTTCATCATCTGCTAAAAGTATTCTACAAACTCTATCTCGTTTCCTCTTAGGAATAAATCTGCGCAAAAGTAATTTTCACAATTCTTATGATCACCAAATATCTACATGTTCTGGGCAATTTTCTATGTCTCTGGGTAATCCTGTCAATTGTTCATCAAACGAAACATCCTTCGTTTTCCTGAAATTTAGGGCTTTGTTTATTCCTCCTCTCATTCGCACTATGTTAGATTTCAAACTTTTCCGCAACTTCACAGATGGTTAGTGCATTCGAACTAGTTGTTGTGGTCCTTAAGGTTCTGCTATCAGAAGTCTGTCGCCATCTCCTACCAGTTTTACATACTTCAGTCCTTGCATATCAATACTTCGTTTGAAACTTTCAGCACTTATATAGGATTCCATCGAAGTAGATATTTTTTTCACATTTTTGTGCATCTGTGCTCTGCACTGGGATTGCTATGTGCCTTTACATAATTGATGCAAAATTTATTTCACACACCTATCTATAGCAATTTTCCTGTTTTAATCCTCAAAAGTACTCTTCCGGCGTATCTATTCAAAACTAAAATCTTCGAGTAGCATCTAAGATTTCCCTAGTGATAAAAACAAWAGGGTGACAGTTTCAAGAAGAGACAATAAATACAGATMATTTACGCGCACAATGATCCATCTGCAAATTATAAAGAAATTGCAACAAGGGTGGTACATCTGCATAGTTTACGAGCGCGAAGCTCTGTCCCGCAAACCATTAAAGGTTAACTCCCTCGGTGCTAAAATTGTTAAAATTTGATGCAACAAAAATTCTTCGTTTTTGCTGCTATAAAGAAAAGAACAAATGTTTTGCGTGTCAGAAAACCATGTAGAGTAGTCCGTACAAACAGCCTTAAAATAACTACGTCTCCGTCCAATGAGATAAGGTGAGATATAGAGGATTTCGGCTGTTTTCTAATGTGAAATGTGTTATGCCCAGTTTCGTCCATGCAAATTTCTACGGAATTATTTGTATCTGAATATCCAACTGTCGTCTCCTGAATCCTGTTATGTATTTGATGGTGGTGCTGACTCCCACAAACTGGCAAGGGTAGTTGGTGAAGGGACTTTTCATCGCCGCCGTTTCATCGCAGCCGGTTCATCGCCGCCTGTTCATCGCCGTACCTGTTTCATCGCCAGCCAGTTCATCGCTAGCCGATTTGTCGCCGGAGAAGAATTGATAACAATAAACGAACAGTGTTTAATAAACTGACCATCGATTGTTACGGTATTTCCGACAAGTAAATTCAGAAACTCCGGGTATAGACTATTAAATCTCACATGTACTGATAATATTGCAATAAGTAGTGTGGTATAAACAAATACCAAATAACTAAACTAATAACATTTAAACTATGTACCTGTCTGTCTTCTTGGAATATACCGCAATTGAAGACTATCTATCTGTTCGTCCCATTACGCTGCACAATGGGGAAGTTGCATGAATTTTAAATCGCAGTATATAGTTGTTAGCCCGAAAAAGAATCAAATTTGAGGATATAATCGTGGAAAACAAAATTAAATCAGTCCTCAAGTAAGCTCACAATATGAATTAGAAACCTGAAGTAAAGCCACCGTTTTAAGACGGACTCTGACGTCACGTGCCGGATGGGTCTGCGCACGGTGCGTATCTTAGGAACGGCTTGCAGTGCATATAATCCCGTTGCTAGCAAAAACAACGCCGTCCATTCAACTAATGACTAAAATGGAGAAACGCAAAACTCGTTGCCTAGCTTCGAGACTATCCGCACCTAAGATCTGCACCGTACGGCAAGTGATGTCAGAGTCCGTTTAAGAGGCGTTACAGTTACAAATTAATTATTCATATTTTGAGCTTGCTTGAGGACAGATTTAATTCTTTCTGCCGACATATATCCCCAAATTTGATTATCTTACGGACCAGCGGCTTTCTGAAAATTGTGCAAGTTCTCCATTGCACACAACTAAATCACTATAATCACAATAAATGTTAGTTTCTTTATGTACAGTAATACAAAATTATTAAACAAAAAATTTGGACATTTAAGTCAATGGGTTCAGATTGTTGAGATTGCAAACAAATTTATTGCTTTATAATATACATAACATGCAAAATTACGGACATGAAAAAGATTACTTGTTTGGGTAAGTACCTGGGACGATATTTGCTCAGTTTTTCAGGTGGTTGATGTCCTGCTATTAATTGCTCAAAATACGCGTCCCGGCCTTTCTGGACCCTGGGGTAGTTTATCAATTAATTTGCATATACTTGGATGGTCAACCCCTAACTTCATTTGTAAACGACGATGCGCTGCCTGGGCATGAGTATTAGTGCGATCTTCTTCATTTTGGACGCGATTAAACACATTTCTATGTCACAGAGGAGGGCGCCGTCTTTTTGGACGACCTATGTACGTGTCTTCAAACCAATTTAATAGTTCTCCCGATAACACAGCTCCCAGCGCATTTACAAATGCAACCAAATCTTCAGCTGATACAAACGATAGAGTAATAACTATTTTAGCTTGTGGGGCAAAATCTGGATTGTTATTGTATTTGGTAGATTACAATTCAGAAATGTGCTTCCCATGTTCCTAGCTAAATGAAAGACACCCTTTCAAATTTACACCTGGAAAACATTCCGACATGGCTACAATTGCGGCTCGCTCAAAATTGCAAATTAGGACTCAAATCTGGCAGTAACCTTTTTATTGCTCCAAACATCTGTACATATGTTCTAGGTTGTTGATTCGGTTTAAGCGAGTAAATAAGTGGATGAACTCCGCCGTGCATATTAACCACTACTACATATATTTGGGAAAACAGTTTTGGTGCAATCGAAAATGTTCCATCAACGTATCAAGTAGACGACGTTTATAAGTGCTGAAGCCAACTTTCTCGACCAAAAATTGAAATCCTGTTATTAGCATTTTCATCGCTGTCATGTAGTTAAAAGGTCTCCCTTACTGTTGTCGAGGTATATACACTTTATACACTAAACCGACACTACCAAGTCTTATAGGCAAAGAGGATCAACAGGAGCAGCCTGCCTTTCCCTCCGTTTCCGACAAATCACTTTCTTTAATGCACAGTTATCTGGCAAAGTACCCTGGCCAGCTAGTGTCAAATTTGTTAAACACTCGTTTATTACTTGAGCAGTATTTTCAATTTTTGTTTAGGCACTACGTTTAGTGCTTGTTATTACTCTTGCCCTTCCACATTAGAAGCTGAAGTATCGTGGGAATGTACATTTACTTGCTTCTATTACTTCTTCCTTCCTGGTATGAAATCTAGCTTTACACCACCCCATCTGCTCACAACGCTAAAGTAGAACAGTTTAATCGATTTTGCTCCATTTATCAAAAACATACAAATGCCCATTGTAAGTATACTTTTCTGTTTGCTAAAAGTTTGTGCTTCCATAGCTTCTGAGACGAACTATTACACCCGCTCCGAACCTTCTTTGGGGAAGGACTGAATTTGCGTTTAAAATTTATTAGTTAAGAAAATTAAATACTCTTGGACCTTGCACACCTAGTTACCTACATCATTTAAAGATTTAAAGTTCTCAGAAATTGTTAAACATTATCAGTTCCAAGATAAGTGGACACCCGTCTTTGACAATGAATTGGCACGGCGGTAAAACGCTGGCGATGGATCGGCGGCGATGAAATGGCCGCGTTGAAACGTCCCCAACCGAGGATAGTTATGCCACATCCAACWGTGTTGTAAATGGCTACCCCATTAMTTATTACGCYCATTATATACTTAACGGTCTTGGTCCTTAATACGTCGTAAAATTCTATAATCCTGCTCATCACCATGCCAATATCCGTAAACCATTCCCATACAGAAGGTAACGTGGATCGAGCTATACTTTTAATTTCGCTTGGGTCAAACAATTGCAGTGTGGAGTATTCTTGTTCGTCAGTTGGCAGACCCGCATTTTTCCGTGCTATTATGGTATTTACAGTTTTTCTTTCGGTCCCAGATGTCAGCGTTCTCTGTACTCTACTGACTTCTTCGTTCGTGTATAGAACCCAACGGTAAGATGGTTCAAAATATAGTCGCTACTGTTCTTCCAACCTGTAACCTAGTGGGATTTCGTTGTTTTGCAACAGGGTGTGGTGCCAACCCAATCAACGCATTGTCAATGAGATACAACGGAGGCGTTAGAGAATTACATTCTACTTGTTCATCCTGTTCCTCCATAACATGCGTTATGTTGGCCATAAAATAACTTTGGTTATTAACAGTTATACGCAATTCATTACAACAAAATTCGGTTCTCTTAACCTGTGCCATTATAACCTATATAACCTAATTGATTACGTATGAGCGTACTTAGTACGTTTGAGGTAAGTGGGCCTAATAGAAGACGGTTCTTGAGGATTTCTCGATGCAGCGTATAACGGCGGTTGATAGCGCCGGTGTAGACATTGTTTAGGGCACGCTTTAAGCCTGTTCTATTTAGAGAAGCTTGCTATTAAAATAGGGTGTGAGATCTGTTTTGTGTTAATAGGGCCATCTTTGGTGCTGCGGATTCTTGTAATTCTTTATCAACTATGATGAGCCTGGGATGTTCGCCTTGCCATATTGTCCCCTGCACAGCTAATGTGTATCTTTTATAGCCATTGCGAAGATTTTCTCAAATGTTCCACCACTATGTATTTTTCTCCCGTTTTTGTCTTGATAGCATCTGCTGGGCCATCATATGCAAGGGTTAACCCTGCTTCACAGGAGATTTCCGGTGAGTAATCCCATACGGTTTCTTCGTACATTGATTCTACACAACAACCTTCCAGATTAGGACAGACAATGCCTCCTTGAAGAACAATTTCGTTGTTTTTTAGTTTTACCGTGGCGAAGTAATCTTTTAAATGTATCTTAACCGGTGCTTGTACCGTGACACTACTCCACGTATGGCCATCTTCGGTGTAAACTACTCCTGCACATGTCATCATCAAGTGATCGATCAATGTAGTAGAGCCAGTGGTGGCGTTCAGTATGAGATTGCCAATAATTTGGTTATATACACGTATGGTTTTGTATCGGTGAGCCTCTCGAGAAGATTCGCTTCCTCGAGCAAATATTTGCTCCTATAATTCTCTGGATACAACTGAACTGTGACTATGCATTCCACAATGCATTATCAGGCGAGTGATTTCAACTAGGCATGTTGCACACGTACCGTTTTTGTAAGTAAATTTCTTTTTGTTTGATGGGGTATAAATCGTCCAGACTTTGAATTTTGGAAAGACATTGTTTGTTAACTGACTCTATTTTTGCTTATATTCTTCCATTCTTGCTTTCTGTTGTCGTACGAGTACAATCTACATTTATTAATGCACTGTTCGATTGAGTACATTTCAAAGTTGTTTAAATAGCTCTCCTGTATGGTTCTAATAACCGAACTTGAAATGTTTTTGATCCTAAACGATTGTATTCTATAGATTTAAATTTTAAGTAATTATTGGTCATTTTCATGCAGCGTGATGTACTGCGTAAGACGTTAAACGACTTTAGTTCTCTGATATAATAATTTTCCTCTTTTAGTTGTACGCATTTCTGCAAAGAGTCAAGAGTTCTTCATTTCTCTGATCACCGTATTTTTGTAGCAAAGTGGCTCTTATACTTGTTATACTTTAAATACGCTATAAATTCTTTAGCATCACCTTTTTTATTTTAGACCTGATTGAAAAATTAATAGCGTAGCTGGTGTTAATCGTCCGTTCAGGTGTGTTAGTAAATTATCAACTTCGGACAGGTTTTGGCCTGGATAGTATTCTGGGATAGCCTGCATGAGCATTTGAGTTTCATTCTTATCTGCAACTGCAACAACGTTAGATATAGCAGGATTCATTCTCTACTTTATTGTTAGTGTTATGGTAATTCGGCGAGAACCTGGATTTAGATTTAAACTCATTAGTTAAATCGAAATTTTCTAAATATATTTATTGTTTTGCTTGATCAGCTATAAATTCTGTATCAATATATGAGCTCGTTTAACCTATTTTAAAGTTTATAAAGCAATTACTTAACGATGAAAAAAAAAGAACTTACAGCACCAAGATGCGCATATCGATCCTCTAGCGAGATTGTCTCTAAATGGTTTTGTTCTTCGCCTGTTTGATCTCATACGATGACTTGATAGCCGCCTGGCTCCGAATTCTCCGAGGTAGAAGTCACTCTGGAGTGGGGCAGCCTCACTAATGGAATTTTGGGTGCCAGTTGTGAGATCCTATTCGCAGCGCCAGTTATGTTCCACGAATCGAGGAATACATTTATTTTTGTTTAATTTATTACTCAGTTACAAGAATAGTCTTATCGTAACAGATGACTGATAAAGTACAAGGTCTTTATCTTGTGAATGCTGATAGCAGAATTATCGCCAAATGGTGTTCACGATTGTTACCCGGGGATTTTGCATCAGCAGGCTAACGTCACGGTACTCTGATGCTTGACCTGGCATCCGCCTATTTTGAATGCGTTAGGAGATTCTTATATCGTAACAATATAATGCGATATATCGTATTTATACGGGCTATTCAATTTCCGAATACCTTAGCACTGATATTTTATGTTTAGCACATTTTATATCAGTTCAATTAGACATTTTAACAGTTATTTGCGTGAAACCCATTGCATTAATATCAGAATTAAAAGGTACTTTTGGCAATTCTGTCCATTGCAGCAGCTTTTGTTTCCATGATTGATTGCTATCAAGAAACTCAGTTTTTTCGCAACGTCATTTTTCAAGTGGTTCTATTGCGGAAATTGAATTTAAATCTACTGCAGAAGTGCGAGAAACTATTTAAACTGATCGGTTTATATATAAAAAAGTTAGGTAGGGTGTCCAATTCTATTACTTTATTACTGTATGTTAATAATAAAAAAATGAAAAAACAAAAATATAATTAAATACTTATATTGAAGTAATAAAGTAATTGTACATATGATATTGTAGTTGTTTAGGATAGAATCCCCGTTTTCGCTTTTGCTTCCCGTATCCCATTGTCCTATCTCTTATCACAACCGACTTTGAGTAGTTGGGATTTATATGTATGCCAAATTTCAAGTTCATATGTTGTTTTTTGATCATCGCGTCCATACTAAACCAGACACACAGAAAATAAATTTTTTATTCAAATGTTGTTTTTTTTTACGTTTCGGCCATTTTAAAGCGATTGAGCAAATAAAAATTTTTGAAATTATTTTCGCGATACAGTACTTCCCATGCATTGAATGTGGAAGTAAAAGTAAATTAAAAAATGAATAGAACTCCTAAACGTTTAAAAGGAAAAAGTAATGCTGATATGTGGGGAATAAATACAATTGAAACAATGTTATAAATGAAGAGAGCGGTTATTATTGCAACATATGTAACACTAAACGTACATATGTACATACAAAGGTATAAGTATAGGTACAAAGTAAGAAACTATTTAAATGTTGCAAATTTTGATTGTCAGTTACTACACAAAGAACTTCAAAACCACAATTTTGAACAACGTTTATTACTTCTTTAGTAATTTCTGCAACTTCAGTGCCTTTTATGTTATGTACAGGTAATAACTCTACAACCTCTTTTGCGTTTCCAAATGGTGATATCATAAACGTTAAAACCGTTTTTGCCAATTCCACAAACCGCCGCAGAACCAGTTATACATTTTGCTCTGTAATATAACCTTGAAGTAATATAAATTTCATCTATCAATAATATTACAACTTTTTTCAATGTACTTAGGGATTTTGCAACATGCATACGATAGTTTTGATTACTTTGATCTGCATTGGGAGATACATTCATGGCACATGATAATGACTAAATATCTTTTATGTGGCAAAATAAAAAAGTTACGAATTAGCTCATAACAAGAGGGAGACTGACTATATAATATAAAAGCCATTACAAATGGAACCGCATGAATATTTGTTTTTTTTTAATAACCTGAGTTATCTGATCAATAATCATATTTAGAGTTGTCATTTTTTCACGTTTGTTTTGCTGCTTTCTCTTGAGCTGTGGTTAAAAAACTTAAAGCTTTCTGCAATTCATCTAATATAGGTTTTATATCTTAACAATAAATTTGTTAGTTGCGACCACCTAGAAATCTTTAGATCGAAGAGAAGAATCCATTTCAAATCATTGGACGTCAACTCTATACCTTTTACATATACCTTAGCTTCAAGTTGGTCATTTATAATTACAGTTGTATCAATTGTTAAATGACTCAAAATTCAATTTAAAGATGTAAATTTTATTTTCAAACGATTTCATTTCCCACCCAGTCAATTCTTGCAAAGATCGCTTTAATAAATTAATAAAGGCCTGGATATGATCACTTTTCAGAAAAGCATTTATTTGCTGCTGTTGACTCTTGAAATTGTTATCTCGTCTTTGTTGGGGATCAGTTCTTCTAGCTGGCTCAATTTTTGTAAGATATGAAGGTAAATTAGGAAATATAGTAGGAACCGCAACTGGTGTTAGGCGAGGATGCCGTAATAAAAGTAAGTTGCAGCTTCCATCACTTTGAAGATGTCTATCAAAGGCGAATAATGTAATCAGGTCGAAAGTGTACCTCACATACTACACTTGATTTTGATGGTTTCCAATATTCTGTAGGTATGGCTTAATCCATTCCATTCTTCTTTCTTCATTTTTTGGAAATTTAAACACTAACGTCACGTTTACCTTGCACGGTAGATAAGGACGAGTCATAGTTGCTTAGACAGCCAGGCACACAACATCAACTTGACATTTTGAATGATTCCTCAGCACATAATTTAATTTAACGAGAATCTGCAAAAAAATAAAGAATAACAAAATCACGATCTTTATATGAAAATGTTTATTACTTACCTTCGTTTTCTTGAGGGGACATCGAAATCTCACAAACGAGTGGACATCGCACAATCACAGTCTAAATGCAACCATAACATATACTTAATACTTAAGATCTATATAAACAGCACATAACATTCATAACTAAAGAGAATGGGTCCTCTCTTTGACATAACCTATAACTGTAGGTCTGTTAGCATTGTTACCACATTTCACTCAGCACGGCTAGTAGTAGTAGTAAAGCGATGTTTCAATAATAACAATAACATGATTTAATATTTACTTTTACAATATGAAGAAAAATGAGTTACAGAAAGTTACAATATTAATAAATTAATTTAATTTTGTTTTGAGAATTTTTTCTGTACTGTAGTTAGTTAAAAGAGTGGAAAGTGTAATTTTTATAAATATTTAAGTATTATTTGTTTAGTAATATTGCGTTGAAGTTAATAGTTTTTGGGGTTTATAAAATTTGGAATACTTTAGGACTAAGTACAATCTTTGTTTTTTGATTATTTTTACACTACCGTAAGGTGTGATGATTGATGCTGTTTCGTTAGATTGATAGAGGTGCAGAGCTGATGTTGTAGAATACCGTTGACGGGTAGGATTGACGTATGGTGTGATGTTGTGTAGGTTGTCAGGATGGTATTCTAAGAAAGTTGAAAAAAATTAACGTGTATGTGATTATCTTAGGTTTTTACCTTTTTGATCTTTTAGGGCAATTAATGCTATTTTGTCATTTACTGTGAAGACATCTGGCGAAGGAAATGTAGTGGTTGTATTGTTGGAAATCTTATTACAAGCTCGACTTATTTTCTTAAATCGTTTGGGTAAGTTTGTAACTTTTCACACAAATCAATTACTTAATGTCGCCTATTTGAATGTTACCGAAGCAGACTTCGATTAGGCTATCGACATTGTCGATAACGCATTCGTCTTGTATCCCTATCAAATCGGTCGTGTTACCTATTTCAGTTGTAGGCAGTCGACCGTTTTTTAATAATTTCAACCAAATAACGAACTCATGTTCATTTTTAACCCTCGTGTTCGTTCTTAAAGGTTTTTCTTCGAATAATTGCCATTGCTGACTGAATTTTGTAGTTTGCGCTACGGTCGTAGCACGATCGGCATTGTTTGAAATCACCACTTATGACGACACATTTCCAACGGAAGGGTCTGCCGCTGCGGCATACGTGTTGCAAGGTTTTATCTATCAAATTGAACAAAGTGGACGTTACCATACTGGCTTCGTGGCGGATCGTCAGTTTACCGTTCCGTAAGAATTCGGCCTAATCGAAGATGACGAATCTGGCAAAACGGGGACGGGCAGTAAGAATCCGCTGTGAATCGTGCGACCGTTTTTAAGCAACGCAGCTGCTGAATCCGTAAATGCTACGGCTATGGTGTGTTGTTCTCTGCCTTCGAAGGTCGTAATTAACGGTTATATAAGAAGGTTTAACTGGTACCTGCCGCTTCAGGTAGGTAAAAATATCTTTGATTGCATTGAGTACTTCACGTTGATCGTCGTTCAGTTGAGCTTGCATTTCTTGGGCAAGTTATGCTTGTTCTTGGGGATCCAATGGATCGTTTATTGCCAAAGTTATGTTCTCTGGGGGTTCTGGGAGACGGTAGTCTGCCAAGGGTCTTCCGTTCACCATTAATGTTGTCACCAACTTATCGGGAGAATAACAGGAGTAGGTGGACAAGTGTGCTCAACGTTGCTCAGTCTAGGTCGTGGGCTTAAGCAAAAGTATATTGAAATAAGATATGCGGAGGACGCCAGAATCCTGGAGAGCGTTGAGTAGTTTATCCTCCGGATTTAAAACGGATACTCACCTCGATACGTTCCTGTAGGTCGATAGGGAAACACAGAAGCCCGGCTGTTTTTGTTTAATATTTTAATATTAATTAATTACTCACAACTATTAGGAAACTAAACAAAAGGCATAATTCACTAGTAAGAGCAAACCTTAGGTGCAATATAGCACGTAACGCTAGTGGTATATTTATAAGACACGCTAGATGAATGAGTTACAGTGGATAGGTATAAATAGTCAAATGAAAGCATAAACAGCCACAAGCGATCGCGGATGCGCACCAGCGGACGACAGCAGCGTAATACTTAAATGGCAGGTACTGTTATTCAAAAGTACTTTCCGTATCTCTTTCAGTCAATTCCAAAAAACATGGATCTAAATGCGGCAGTGCCAATAGCAGCTGGAGATTACAAATTCGACCCGTTACAATGTACATATTGGATGTGGGGTAACGCTTTTGACTTCAGCCACGTTCTCGTCGTAAGAACGTCGGAAATCTTGGATGAAATGATTGCGAAGTCTTTCCCATAAACGAACGGGGTTATCGACTTCACCGAATATCAGTATGTAGGCGAACATGATCCTCAATTGCCTGGCCATGTCCCTCGCGCCAACTTCATCCAGACACCTTATCCATTCTTGGTTGTCTGCGAGCAAGTTGCGTCGACGACACGCTTCCTCGAAAGTATCACAAACTTGGTCGTTGACGATGCGTACCATTTCAAATAATTCTGCACCTCTCAATCCTATGTGAAAATTCGTTCATCGGCAGCCGTAGAATTTGCCAGCTGGCCTCCGTCGGAGTAAGATAACGGCCCGAGATGTAATTATCAATCTCGTCGTAAATAAGCTGTTGTTGTCCGTTTTGTTGAAGTATTTGTAGCTGTAGCTGCCGTTAGATTTTAAAAAAATATATTGAAATAAATATTTTATAGTGCCTAAACCGGTGCAGGCCTCGACATTGTATTTCTTTAGTAAATATGCATTGTACGGTACTATATACTGGTTGGTGACCACCTATCGTTTTCTTCTTCGATGATAGTTAACGATACCGCCGTTTATTGTCGTATTTACCAATATTTGGGAAAGTTTTTGTTACAATTTCCATCATCTAACACACAAACTGGGTTGGGAATTCCGCACGGTCCATGAATCATAAATTTACCAACTAATTCGTATAGCAAAGGTTCAGAAATTGGGCCAGGTAAGTAGGCTCGGATTAACAAATCGATCGAGTCCGGCATTCGAACTTCTTCAACTTTTATTAAGGCAAACACTACGTATTGTTGCAGTAATTTTAAGCTTCTGTTCATTATATTGAAACCGTCGTCAACAGCAAGCTAATACGTATGAGTAAAATTCGCATGCGGATATGTATCGTCTGGTATGTCTACCATCTTGATTGGTATACGGTATATTTCTACTCCAGCCTATTGATAACTGAGGAGATCAGTTATTTTGCTTACTCTTACGCTCTGCCTTAACCCTGCATCGTGCTCTATCAGATAAATCCACATTTCAGTCCTTGGAGGATTAGCAGGATCGTGGGGCATGATCATTGCAATTTCCTCAACCTCGGGCAAGTCAAAATCTCTTTTAACCTGTCTGTGTTGTCCTACAAATTTAATCGTGTAAATGGGAACGGGCTGATTGTTCGTCTGATGTATTCGACGCTACTCTTTGTAGACGTCTTTCGCGTTTCGATATACACGTGCAAAAACATTTTCTCGATGCAAAGATTCGGTTATTTGACGGATGATGCCGGAATCTGCACGAAAAGCTCCCGCGTTATTAATCGCGTGTTCGATAGCAGCGTCTGGGTCAATAAAATGTAACGAACCGTACGACTGGGCCTAACGTCGCATCGGAATTACATCAGAATAATTAACGTATACCTTACCTTGTATGGCATATACACATGTACTGTTTCTTGGTATGTTGCATAGATTTGTTTTTACGCTACAAAAAAAGGAGAACTTTTCTCATGAATTCCCTCGATGGCATGTTCCCTCCGTGAAAGAGTCCTCGTATTTCTGCTGGATATAGTGGGATGACAGGCGAGGCCACTTTTACCCATTTTTGCAGCAAACCGTGTATTCATGTCTTTTAGTTGTTTCGTGCAGAAAGTATTTTGCTTGACAGTACGGACATGTACGATTCATATTGCCCGCAGAATGTTCTGGTACAGCTTCATGGTTMACAGCGGCTAAATATAATGGCATGTGTTCCGCTTGACGTATTTCGTCTATATGCCGTTGTGTTTTCTCTATCAGCAATATCGGCATCACGATTACGTCTTATCTGTTGGTTATCATTCTGTACAATATGTACCTCGACATTGAAAAAATCATCATGTGGTCCCGCTGGCGACTGAACATGTACTTGGATATTGCCCGCTTCGTCTTGTGAAAGCAGATCTATTTGGCCAATCAGTATGTCGCCTATTTAATCGTACATCACTGAAAAAAGGAACAGTGAATCGATTGTGTATTGTTTAACTTAAAAATATTTTTTATTTATAATATATATGTTGACACACTGAAAACCATACTGGTAGGCAAAAATTATTTATTTGTTTTTTCGCTCAAACATGACGGAGGAAAGATTTAAAATGACACTTAACTTTTAATACACGATTGCAGTTAGATATTTGGTAAAACCCTAAGCATTGAAAAAGATAATAATTTTTAATACAGAAATTACCATTTAGTACAAAGGAATGCACACAAAAATTAACTATATTTTGAAAATAGGCAGAACATAATGTATATGAAATTAAATATCGAAGAATTTTGAAATATATTAGAAAACGATACATTTTTGTTAAAACAACCATTATTGCAATGAAGACTAAATTATAAATATCAAGTATAAATACTGTATGTATAAGAAAAAGATAACAAATTTTACGATTGTAAAAATTGCAACTTCATATTTTAATTGTGACTACCTCTTGTAGGATGTATTAAATTTTTACCAGGCTGTGATGTGTCCAAGATGCTGACTTTGTACGCAATTGTATACTACATAAAAAGTTAAGTTAGAAAGGTTTGCTTTAAATAAAAATTAACAGGGTTGTTTTCTTTGTTTCTTTCGTGTAAAATAGTGGCAAAGGAGATGCGAGGTTTTAAAAAACTGCAAGTTATTTCAATTGTCGTAAATGTAATTACCAGAAATGAGATTCAAAAGACAGTGTTTATCTTGCAGCTTTATTTATTATTTATAGTGTGGGGACTACTCTTGTATTTAGTTTCTTTTACACTGGCGTTTAAAAGCAATTAGCTGGAAAGTATTCTCCACATACCACAAATGATGCTCGAATGGATGTAAGGCTGCGATACTGCACGTCCAAATTGTTTGTCCGTTTTACCTTTTCGTTTCGCACATGGCATCTTCTCTTGGGAAGTGGTGAAATGTGATATTTGAGTCTTAAATATTTATTGCTACAGTTCTTTACTGCACATTTTTTTCTGTGTGATACCTTCGGCTATGTCGAAACTGACAATTTTAACACTTTTAAATAATTATCAAGGTACAAAATTAAAGCAAAATGTCTTACCTTCTTCGTATTCAACTTCAATGTCACAATATACTACATATAACATTAAACACAAAAATGCTACAAAAATGCTAACAGGTTGCAAAATAATAACACTATAATATATTAAATTATCATATAAGTAGGTACGTTGGGAACTTACGACAATTTTTTGCTAGATATCAAAGCTTGACATCAACTTGATTTGAACGCAATCCCGCGTGCCTGCTTTAGCCGTGCTTCACACACACAGCACAGAGTGCCATCTATGAATGTTGTATCCATAACTGTATTGTGCATTGTTGGTTACAGCAATAGCGTTTACGGTTAGCTGATATGAGAGTGTCCGCTACCTGGTTGCTATACACATTTACAACAGCAAACCGTGTCTAACGGCACGACTTTAAAGGTACGTTTCAGGTGTCATTCTGTTTGTCATTTTGAATAACACCTAACCATAAAAATGTACCGTACAAAAATAAAGCAAACTGTTAAATGTATTATTTACAGGGGCTATTATGTGTTAATTATCCTTATTTCATGCAAAAGTCAGAATTGAACCATATTTGGAAGTATATTGGCATGATAATTACTTTATTTTACAATAAAAAATAAAACTGCGCAGAAGCATGACGGCCAACAAATTCTGGTTGATTTCCACCTCTAGCTCTGACATGTCCAGCGTGTCGAAGAAATGACGGCTATGGTCGCGCGGGTCATCGCATTTTCAAACCCAGCAGTTCCCAAGCAGCACGCAATGGTGGAATAAACGTAGAAATTTATTACATCATAGACGAGAAAAAAAGTAGAACTTAGACGTTTGATTGCACTTCCGAATGTCCGCGCCGTCAACGTTTTTATATTAAAGATGATGTATGTCTATAATACGTGAATGGCAAACATTGAAAAAAAACATATTTCATATAGGTATTTTGTAATATTATATATACCCTTAATATACGTTCATGTAAAACGTTGATTAGGCTTCTGTGGTCCACGTTTTAATTTTGAAGATAATATATATTTATAMAATGTAAATGGCAAACGTTGAAACAACATATTTCATGTAGGTAATTTTATAATATTACATATACCTTTAATATACGTTCATCTAAAACGTGTATTATACTTCCATCATCCACGTTTTAATTTAGGAGACAATCTACGAGGCATGTTTTTTAAGTAAGTACCGTTTTGCGATTCCGCCGCCGCAGCGCTACGGTCGGCGTTCCGCGCATGCGCGCTGGTTACCTACATCTCTTGTCTACGCACTGACGCCATTACAGTTTGATTCTTCATTGCATAGGTTGTTTACTGAGTGTTTAAGATACCTCCGACAATCGTGAGTCCCGCCGATTGTGAAGTACGGGCTGTTATACGATTTCTTAGTGCTAAAGGCGTAAAACCGATCGATATTCATCGTGAGATCTGTGAAGTTTACGGACAAAACATTATGGGTGATGAAATGGTAAGGAAATGGGTGAGAGCATTTAAAGATGGCCGCACAAATGTCCATGATGAAGAACGGAGTGGGCGTCCTTCGGTCGTTAATGAAGATTTGGTGCAGAAAGTGAACTAAAAGGTGAGGGAAAACAGACGCTTTACAATTTCATCATTGTGCGACTGCTTTCCTCAATATTCTCGTAGTGTTTTGTATCGCATTGTGACCGAGAACTTGAATTACCGGAAATTGTGTTCACGTTGGGTTCCGAAAATGTTGACGGATTTGCACAAAACCCAACGTTTAGGCAGTGCATTGACTTTCCTTGAGCGGTACCAMAATGAAGGTGAAGACTACCATTTGTTCCTGCACTTGAAGAAACACCTGGGTGGTCAGCGTCTTCAAGACGATAATGAAGTCGAAACATTTGTGATACAGTGGTTAACAAGTCAGGCGGCAGAATTTTATGAGGAGGGTATTCAAAAACAGGTGCCACGTTATGACAAGTGCCTCAATATTCACGGAAATTATGTAGAAAAGTAGATTAAGGTACAGGCTTTCATGTAAGATAAAATTATTGCGATATCTTTGCACGTCTTTTTTTAATTCCAAAACGGTACTTACTTAAAAAACATGCCTCGTACATTTATAAAACGTAAATAGTAAAGATTGAAAAATATATTTTTTGAAGTATTTCTTACCTATAATTCCATACAACTTTCATCTGCGTTTATGTAAAACGTTTATTATTTGTTTTTGTAATCCATATATATATGAGCCTTGTCTCAGTGAAGTTGGCTCAACCACTCAAAATGTAATAATGTAAATTTACACAATGATAATGCAAATGCCTTTGCAATTTGTGATTGTTTTGTATATTTATTCATCTTAGGGCTACTAAAACAATTTGTAATGTATTCAGCTTCAAGTTGGCTGCATTATTTAGTATAGATAACTTAATTTTAACAACCACATGACAAAGACAAAAGGCAAGATGTTCATATTCCTGAAGTCAAGCCTGAGGTCTGAATCAAATGAAGATATTAGACGTTTTAATTACCAGTTTTTTTTTGTTAATTTGTTTCAAACTGCAAGCTTGATTTTTATAATACTGTTATCAAACGGTTTGACTTTTGTCATATATTTGTTGGAATTAAATTGTACTAAAAAAACACAGGCAAATTCAAACTGAGTACATCTGAAATTGTTTTCATAGCAATACTGTAATAATATGGGTCGATATACTATATCACAAAACAGAGAAATATTAGTTTCATCATATAGTAAATTATTTATAAATATTAAGTTTTGTGCAATATGACCAACTTCAATGAGACATGGCTCGTATATCGTTTTTCATATTTAAGTATATAAAAAACATTTTTATTCATTAGATACAAATAATATATAAAAATATACGAGTTTTTATATTCTAAGCCCGTTAAAAGTTTACTTTTAAATAAAGTTTCGGCAAACAATGTTGCTTTTTCAAGCTTTTTTTTACAAATTCCAATTAAAAACTAACATTTTAAAGAAAATTCGTAAACGCATAACGGGATTAGAAGAGAAAAGACTTTCATGTACATTAAGATGGAGCCTGTTACCTCCATCAAGAAATTTATTACTGTTACTGTTTTTGTACATAAAGAAAAGTTCTAAATATTTACACAATTTGTATAATGTGTGTACTTATGTTATATAGATTTTTTGTCACTGGGTTTCAAGTCACTTTAGGTAAGTATTAGTGATTTTTTAATGAAAAGTTCGGTTTCTAGAAATATTAAATTTGCTGTATAAATATAATAAGTGTGATGTACATTGTCCATTAATAAATTTGCAAAAATAATTAAAAAGTAAGTTTCAATACTTATATTTTAGTACCTTATAGCTGAAATAAAAGTTATTGAACATTTCGAGAATGAAAAGGGGCATAGAAGGTGTTAAACAACAAAAAAACAAAATACAGACATAAAAGTTTCTTCACCAAAGCATATACTCGTACATATTCTACTTTAACAATGAACTAAATTAGTACTCGTTTCCTATACAAAAAATAAACTTACTTTATAGTTAAGAAATACATAAATAAATTGGCACTTTTTTATTTCTTTAAAGAATAAACGTATCGACTTTTTGACTGTTTTAATCAATCGGCTACAGCTGATTTGATGACTTTGTCATCATAATCAGATGGATGGCATTTAGAAAAAGCTTGTCTGGTTGCCTCTGAAAATATTGCATATATAAATCATTTATAATTTTTATTGGTTATAAATAGTATTACCAAAAATTACCTCCTTCAAGAGTGTGTCTTTAAATGGTCTCTTGGTGCGGCCTTCCCAATTATTATATTTCATTGCTACTTTGTTGTTGATCGTAAATTTCAACATGTTCATGACTGCATATCGTACGGTTGAACCTCCAATGCATGCTAGTCTTGCCCTCTAAAATAAAAAACAATTGAATTTTTAGGTTTTCATGTGATGGAATTTTATTTGTATCTTATATACATGTTCCTTTTAAATGGAAAAATGTCCAGTCTACATGCACATACTGCTTTCAGATACCTGAACCCTTTCTCATTTGAAGCGGACTGTTTTTTGTATTTCTGTGTACAAAATAATGTATAAAATTATAATACCTAATATAGTTGTTGGTGTTTATTTTGTGGAGTCCTTCTTTGTTAATTTTTCTTATAGTATTTATTTGCAGGTTCTGGCTCCTTATTTTTATAAATTAAAGACACTTTCTTTAATAATATGACGTTTCGACCTATAATTTAGGTCTTTGTCGAATATTTTATTTAATCTACTAGACCTAAATTATAGGTCGAAACGTCATATTATTAAAGAAAGTGTCTTTAATTTATAAAAATAAGGAGCCAGAACCTACAAATAAATACTATAAGAAATATAATACCTAATGTTTCAAAAATAAGATAACGTTTTTCATATACAATTTGTTTGTCCAAAAACAATTTTAAATTTTGGCAAATAGATACTTCTTATTTAAGCAAAATTTGTTTGTGTTTAATTAAAATAGTAATGATATTAATTTAGCCAGCTTTTAAATTATTTGTCTTATTATCTGTGTAGTGTCACAAACGTGATAATAAAATTATATACAATACTTACCAAATATTCATAATTATCTTTATTTTTCAAGAATTCTTCCAATGCTTTACATTCCGACTTGCTGCTCACAGGTAGGGCTGGAATTGATGTAGGAGGCTCTTTAATGGCAGATATACTCTGCTTTTCTTGTATTCTGTATATGTTGTTCAGCAACAGGGAATGTTGATTCTGTGTCTCAATTATTTGTTCTATTTTTTTTAAATTAGATCGGTTTCGGGGCGCGTTACTGGGGAACTAACATTGCTTCGTATCTTCGGAGTTGTTACTGGGGAACTAATATTGCTTCGTATATTCGGAGTTGTTACTGGAGAACTAACATTGCTCAGTAGTTTCGGCGTTGCACTAATTTGTATTTCGGCATCGGTATCAACATTTGTGGTATCGTCTTCATCAGTACTAAATTCGGACAATGATTCTTTATTTTTCCTAAATATAATAATCATAATTAGTAACAATGCTCACTTATTACTTTTCATTGAATATAAATTTTTAACTGGCCTAGTTTTAGATGGATAGTTTTCTAATTTTTGATTGATGCTCGTTATCTTCATCATTGGTTTCTGTATCGGAAGAGTCTGGTTCTTGTCTTAAAGCATAAAATTTGAGGTTATTGAACTAATAATAATGATTTGGAATAAAAAATATATGTAATATACAGGGTGTTCCAGGAAGAAATGATAATATTTTGTAGGATGATAGTACATGTAATTTTAAGTGAAGAAGTTCATATAGACATCCTATTCTGCTTCGTTTTAAAGATACAGCCCTTCGAAGAGTTGACTGGAGACCAGTTTTTTTAAATATCTAAAGAACGTGCTAATATTTAGGGTACTTTGGAAATTATTATAGTCCATACAGACAGTTATTTATAATTTATATTTATTTCAGGATAAATAATGGCCTTTATGGATTATAACAGTTCCCAAAATATGAGCCGTCAATACTTGCAGTTTTTTTAGTTATTTAAAAAAGTGGTTTCTCAGTCACATATTTAAAGAGGTGTATCTTTAAAACAAAGCAAATTAGGATATATCCTTATATAAGCTTTTTGCTTAGAACTACCTATACTATCATCTTACAAAATATTTTCGTTTTCTCCTGAAACACCCAGTATAACTCACCTTTTATTACAAACTCCATTCCCATCCTTTCTTTTGAAGGGTTCACATACGTCTTGTCCATCAGATGATGATGCACTATCCTCGATAAATTTTTGTAATAGACTTTCAGCCAACTCATACTTATCTACAATGGGACAATTTACAAAATTGCAGGTTTATATAATATTTTGATCATCAACCAACCTGTCACATGCAGAATTTTTTCTATTTTATATGTTAGCCATGTTAAACATGGAACCTTCCTCGTTACAACATATTCTTGTATTATCTTTGCATTGCTGTTTCTTGGCCAATAACATTTTGTTCTATCATTTATAAGCCATAATAATGGTACAATGGCACATTCTCTTTTTGGGAATTTAGCAACAGCATACATGATGCACGAGCTGCACCTACGCTAGCGTAGGTAGACCTTATATTTTAACTAATAACTAGAGAGCGGATAGTTAGGCAAATAAAAACTGCAAAAAAGGCACAAAAAAAGGCAAAAAATATCAAAAAAAGGCAACAAAAAAGGCATAATTTGTTTGAAAAGGTCATTAAAAAGGCAACCTGATATTTTCAAAAGGTTTTATTATAAAGTTTTTTTATGTTCTGTATTTGAATGCCAGGATGTTATTAGATATTTTTCAATATTATTTGGTAACAAATGACGTCTATCAGACAATATTTCTTTAAATTTTGAAAAGGAACGTTCCACGTCACAAGATGTGACAGGCGCATATTTTAAACAACACGCTTCTTCAGTGCTGAACTGTGTTGTTTTAGGTTCACCTTCGTAGATTTTTTCACTTCAACAAGGCAATTTAAGTCTGGATTTTTTTCTACCACATTATTCAACTTTTTACAAATTTTTCCTCCGGCATTGCCAGGGACATTAGTAATTTTTAGTTTAATTTCTTCAAAGTTCCTTAATGAATCCGCTAAACTGACTCCACTTTTTTCTAACTTTGTTATTGCTTCCGGTAGATCTGAATAGTGTGTCTTTATAAATATTAAGCCACTTTTCACAGCTGCATTGCTAAAGGCGGTTTGAGATTTCGATATAGCTTGGGCCGTCGAAGACTCAAAAGTATTKACGACCTGAAAAATTATAAAATAAAAAACTACAAATATACGAGTACCTAACACATACCTCTTTAATCTCATCAAAATGTGTAGCATAAAAAATGGCTGCAGATATCCAGGAACCCCATCTTGTTGTTACCGGTTCCGGAGGTAAAGGTATGTTGGGAAGTTTCTCCTTATAGAAAGCTACCCTCAACGGAGCTTTGAGAAAAATCTGCAAATTGGTATATTTTTAAATTTATTAATAATCTTAAAGTTAACTTACCTTCTTTGTAGAAGAAATTAGTTGATTAACTACGCCAAATTCTTCTCGAATAAATTCACATACCCTATGTAGGCCATGTGCCAAGCAAGTAACGTGAATCATTTTTTCATAAAAAATTTTCATAATTTGACCTGCCTTAATCATATACGGTGCAGCGTCAGAAATAAAAAGTAGTATCTTGTCTTTTTTAACGCCTTCGGGATACAAAATTCCTAGAATGAGTAAATTTAAAGTTATTATAACTGCATAAACTTACATAATGTAAATCTTACTCATACTATATATATATATATATATATATATATATATATATATATATTAGCACTCCGGGCCTAGTAGGCCCATGGCTTGGTTCACTGTCCTTCTCCAACCCTTCTTGTCCTTAGTTTTCTCTCTCCAGTCCGTTATGCCAGCCTCTCTCATATCCTTCTTCACTTCTTCCTGCCACCTCGCCCTTGGTCTTCCACGCCTCTTTCTTGCACCCAAACTTCTTTCCAATATTTTTCTCGGCAGCCTGTCTTGATTCATTCTCGTGACATGTCCCATCCATCTCATTCTGTTGCCCTTTACCACCTGCACAATGTTTGCCTCTCCATATATCTGTTCTAGTTCTTTGTTAGTTCGTCTTTGCCACACACCTGCCACTGTTTTTCCACCATAAATTTTACGTAGTATCTTCCTTTCCCATATTTGTAATGCATTCTGATCTGCTTTCCCCAATGTCCACACTTCACTTCCATACAACACTACCGGTCTAATTATAGTCTTATATAGTTGCTTCTTTAATTTTCTTGATGAATTACTGCTATTGAGTATTGGTCTAAGTGCACAAATGCTTCGGTTACCCATCATCAATCTTCTCTGTATTTCACCCTGCATGCCAGGTGCTCTGCGGAATTCCGTTCCTAAGTATACACAGCAATCTGTTTCCTTAAACACATATTCTTTTCCTTTCACCGATGTTACTTTCAAAGTGTTCTGATTGTTATATTCCTTGTCAGTCCATGTCATGTAGTTTGTCTTACTTTCATTTATCTCTAGCCCAATTCCTAACGCAGCATGTTCCAATCTACTTATTACTGCCTGTAGTTCCCCTTTCGTTCTTGTCAACAGAACCAGATCATCTGCGAATGCAAGACACTGATGTTTCTTATCATAGACTAGTCCAGTTGTGTTTAATTTAGCTTTCCTAATTACATACTCAAGTGCACAATTAAACAGTACACATGATAGTGGGTCTCCTTGTCTTAACCCTTCCTGAACAGTGAAATTTTCTGTAAGTTTACCATTTACTTTTACCCTATTACTACTCTCACTCAGAGTCATCTTTATAATTCGTAACAATTTGCTGTTAACTCCTATATGCTTCAATGCTCTGAAAAGTTCATTTCTTTTTATTCTATCATATGCCTGCTTGAAGTCAACAAACAGCACAAACGTCTTCTTCTTGTATTCGTAGCTTTCTGCTTGTATTTCTCTTAGTAAAAAAATCTGGTCCACAACTGACCTTCCCCTTCGGAAACCACACTGATATTCCCCAATCTGCCTCTCTATGCCAATAACAAGTCGATTTTTTATGTATGTTGCTAAGATCTTGTAAGCTATGTTTAGCATTGCTATACCCCTATAATTATGTAGCTCGCTCTTATCTCCCTTTTTATGTATGGGTAGTAACACAGCTTCAGTCCAGCTTTTGGGCATTTTCTCTGTTGTCCATATATTTTGCAACAAAAGGTGTATTTTTCTAATTAACTCGTCTCCCCCGTACTTAAATAATTCTGCTACTAATTCATCATTCCCAGGTGTTTTATTATTCTTTAGGTTCTTTACTATTTCTTTTATCTCTTCGAAGGATGGTGGTTCTTCTTGTTCTAACTCTTTATTCAAAATATTTTCGACTTCACTAGTACTTGCATCATTTTCTGTATCAGCTCCTCCATTTAGTAATTTGGCAAAGTAGGTTCTCCACACAGTCAGTATTTCTTTTTCTCCACCCACTAAATCTCCTCTATCATCTCTGTAGTAAACTGGCCTACTAACTTTTTGACCACTTATATCTCTTACTCCTCGGTAAAGGTTTCTTATTTCCCTGTTTTTGTAATTTTCTTCTATTTCTAATATGAATTTTTCGTTATATCTTCTTTTCTTTTCCCGCAGTATTTTTTTTACACCTTTTCCTTTGCTCGATGTAAGTTTYCTTGTCTGCCGTTGCTTCCGTCTTCAACATCCTAAGTCTCCCTTCTTGTCTTTTTTTTATCTCACTTTCACATTCTAGGTCATACCAATTCTTATATTTACTGTCCCCTAATTTTTGACATATTTCTGTTGCATGTCTGATCTTATTCATAATGTCCTTCCAAAGAACCTCAACATCATTTATTTCTGGCATACACTTTAAGATTTCCTCCAATTTGACCCTGTACTGCTCCCTGTCTTCCTCTTCATTTAGTACAATGCGTTTTTTAATGTGTCCGGTTTTCCTTTTATTGTTCTTCTCCACTGGTATTTCCTGCTTCAGCTTTATACCCACCAAAAATGGTCAGTATCTCCGTCTGGTCCTCTATATGTCCTAATATCCTTAATAAACTTTTCTTGGTCCCTTTCAATCAATACATGATCAATCTGATTAACGTATGAACCATCAGGTGCTCTCCATGTACCCTTATGTATATTTTTTTTCTGGAAGTATGTACTCCTTATTACCATCCCTTTCTCTTTAGCAAAGTCAATTAATAATCGTCCATTCTCATTTGTAGCCTCGTGCTTACTGTATTTGCCAATTGTAGGTCGGTATATTTCTTCCTGCCCAACTTTTGCATTAGCATCCCCCAGTATGATTTTGAGATCATATTTTGCCAGTCCCTCATAAAATACATCTAGGTGGCTGTAATAATCTTCTTTTCTGTCTATACTGGCCTCTTCGGTTGGTGCATGAATGTTTATCAGTACAATTTTCTGATACCGACCCCTAATTCGCATGCAGCACATTCTGTCTGAAATTGGCTTAAAATCTACTATCGCAGTTTTCAGTTTTTTGTTTACAATAAAGCCCGTTCCCAACATTCTATTTGACCGTCCACTATTGAAGTACATATAATCTCCTAGTTCCACAATATTTGTTCCCATTTGCTTTGTTTCCTGCACAGCTACTATATCAAAATTTACTTTATCTATTTCTAGGACCAAATTTTTTAGTGCACCCTCTGAATTTAGCCCCCTCACGTTCCATGTTCCCAGTCTGATATGCCCAAATCCCTTGCATAGTTTTGCCACYCCCMGATTATTTTCCTTTATCAACCTTAATCCTATTTCACCTTTTCCGTTTTGTTGTTTTTTACCTTTGWCTTTCATAGTTGTATCCCTGTACCTATCTTCTCTACTCGTGTCCGTTGTCATTGCTTGGTCTTTGTCCATAGTTTTCTTATCCTTCCTGCCATCTAGTTTTTTTGTTCCAACTGACCGCTTTCATTGTTCCACCTCCATATAACACCATTTATAGTTAGTTTCATGTAACCGACCTTTGCATTCCTCTTTTGTTGTCTTTCAACCATTGCCCTCTCTCTTATTTTCTTCTGTATACCTCTCTCACGCTGGGTTAGGTCATCATTTATAAATACAACTCCAGACTTCAGCTCTTTGAGTTTCTTCTTTTTATTCATTATTTCCATCTTCTTCTCAAAACTTTCCAATTGTGCCACAAACATTTGCTCCTTAACTTTATATGCCTTTCTAATTTCAGCTTTGACATCGACTTTTTGTAAAAGAAACTCCTGTATTTTCCCTTTTACTTGACTTTCCTCCTTGTCAGGTATTTCTAATCCTGTAATCAGAATGTTATTCTTCCTTTTTCTTCTCTTCTCTTTCTCGTCCTCAATTTCCTTAGCCTCCAACAGTGCAACCCTTTGTCGTAGCAGTTTCATTTCCTCTATCATATTCTGGTTTTGCTCACGTAAGATTCTCACTTCTTGACAAAAGTTTTCCTGCCCTTTTCTCAACACTTGGACTTCRGTCATCATAGCCTGCATCATCTCCTTAATTTCATCCATATTGTCTTCTCTATTTTCTCTTGGTTTTAGTGTTTTTACAGGTGTTCTCTGTATCTCTTTACTTCTCTTGAAGATTTGTGTGCTATTCTGTTCTTCCTTTTTCTCCTCTCTCTTTCGTTTACCCTCGTCGGCACTGCTACCGTCTCTGTCTGTGCTCGAAAAACCCTCTTCTCTACTATTATATAAGTTGGCCATGCAATTCGTTTAGCTCGCCTGCAGTTATGTGTTTACCGCTCGTTCTTTGATGTATGTTTGGTTGCCTATACTTTCAGTAACGTTGCCTCCAATGAAGTTGGTTATAATTATCCCTTCTTTTCTGTCGGTACTATGTTTGTTTACATTTGGCACGCGGTACGCGATTTTCGACTCAAAAGGATATAACCTATATCTTTTCTTGGATGATTTTAAGATTATTTGGCCTCCTTGCACTAGTGTCCTCCAAGACATCCGTATTATAATTCTATGCTTCTTTGTTAGCTCTTTGCACTCCACCACTTTGTATACACTTTATAGCTCGATAAGGGACTTAAAAGTCTGGTTTATCGGAGCAAAATTCCAGAACAACCACTCAGCAGTGAAAACGATTTAATTCCATCATACTATCATCTAAAAAGTTTGCTATTGTTTTATGGTTGGTTTTCTCAAGTTCTTTGGATGCCAATCAATGTGCAACTCCAGGTTCATTTTGAGTTAATTTGCCCACTATAATATTGGCAATATAACGCCCCTTGACATCTGTTGTTTCGTCGATTGATACCCATACATAATTGTCACCTATGTCGTGTCTAATATTTTTCAGGGTCTATAAAGATATATTAAAATTAAGAAAAAGTTAAAATAAAAGAGATATCAATGGACTTGCCGATTGATAGCACACGTCCAAGTAATTTTTTCGAAGCGTCGACTCATCGGGAATAATTTCTTGTGTTGTGGTTTCTAAAAATTCTCGTAACACCGGATTGTTCAATTTGTTTAATGGAATTGATGCGGCAATAAAAGCTTCACATAATTTTAATGAAAACATTGATTTTGAAGGACCGGGTTTGCTCTCTTCTAGAACATTGGTCAAAAGTTGTTGTCGGCAGCTTTTATTTTTTATATTTTTTGTGTGTAACGCACTATTTAAATGTTTTGTTACATGGTACTTTTTGTGGCATGTAACTAAAACAAACAAATTTTTACATAAATATAAAAATGTAAAATGGGCTATAAACAAAACGAAAACAATCACAAATGGTACTTACGGTTGTGGTACAAATTTTACAAAACAAACAATTTCCATCCAATATTAAATTTTTATCAAGTTCAGTCCACTTTTCCATTTGACTACACTTCGGCATCGTTGTTAGCAAAAATAGGTAGCACGCTTATTTACAAAACCACAATGTGCACACCACTCGTTCAAAACTATGAATGAGCAATAATCCAGAAAGATAGCAAAAATATTTAAGTATTTATGCATTTTCGGCGAAACAGTCCTAATAATGTTTTATTGATGCACTTTCGGCGAAAGAGTGGTAATGATATTTGCTTAGGTTTCCGAACGCATAAAGAAATAAAGAGAAATTGTCGGTCTGTTCCCTGCAGGGTGAGTAATCTTAATCTATCACTCGTTACAATTTCCGGTTTTGTAATTTCCATGAAAAAGTACTAAAATTCTTTTAAAAAGGCACTTATTTTATGAAAAAGGCATCTATTTTCTAAAATGGGAAAAAGGCAAAAAGAGCAGGCATCAGGCATATGCCTGACTATCCGGTCTCTACTAATAACAATAACAGTTATAATGCAGTACCTGCAGATATTTTTTTTATTTTGAATGAACGTAGAATGATTTCGTATCTAACATACGTTTAATAAGTGGATATTATATAAGTTGAATATACGTGGAATGCTTTCTAAAAATATTAAGTAGATCAGTAACCAATTTTTAAGACCCAGTAAACGGTAGACGCATTTAAAACGTATTTTGTACGTATAAATAAAAATATGGTTTATGATAAATGCTTTATCGATATACCAATGAAAAATTCAACCAACATTTGGTAGAAAAAAACGTAGAAAAACGTTTTTTATAGCACCCTGTGCTGCTTGGGCACTGGCGGCGTATCAACGTCTTCATTTTATCGTCTTTCACCGTCTTATCCGCACTGTATAACTGACTAACCGTCGTCCTACACTCGCGTTGGTGCCGCTTTTACACGTTCGCGGGGATGAGTCCCGAACCTACTGGAAACTTCTAGTAGCGCGCGCGAATTTAAAATCGCTAGACGTTACGTTCCCTACATTACTGTAACGAACAGGTGTAGGATCTTTTCCATTAGGAACAACGGTTGTCCAAAATGGAACCTGACCTATATTCTTGTAACACTAATTCCATAAATTTTGAACCATGAAATTCGTTAGGAGCAGCCTTCGATATTAAAATAATTTCTGACATAACCTCATTGTAAATGTTCAATTAATGAATATAAAATTTACTTGAGGAATAAATGGCATCATTCGAGGGTACATCATTTTCTTGCACAGCTCCGCATTCACGCGTTTCTTCATCTAAATTGACATTTTCACCGAGAATACATAAATTAATAATTTCACGGATAGTAAGCTGTACATCTACAGTTAATGTTCTGTAAACTAAAATTTTAACGTGCAACCTAAACCACTGCGTTAACACCGATATGTTCTAGATACCGAAAGAAGCAGCCAAAATTCTTTTAATAATCTTTTAGCTTTCCTATTTTTAATAAATTTATTTACGTTTAGTTATAATTTTCATGTAATGACAGCAACAGAATTTTAAAACAATAAATTTAACTTTACATGATTCAGGTTTTAGCAATACTTGGTCATAATAGCAATTGAGGTAATCAACAGCAGAAGGCATATTATTCCAGTACTGATTGACAGCATTTATTAATGCAAAGCTAACGTCGGTGACAATTGCATGAACAGGAAGCCAAGTTATTTGCAATGCAAAATTTGTAATGTTTCGAACATTAAATAACTCTTTTCAAGGGGTAGGTTCCAAACAGTGGGGAAGGAATGAAAAGAAACGCCGATAATTAGTACATGCATAATATAATAAATAGGGTCAACACACCAGTTTTGGCCACTTTAAGGATATATTTAATTTAAAAAAGGTACAGTATTTTTTCTATCAGCAATTTTTAATGTTTAAAACTGAATTTTATTAATTTAACATGTTTATTTTACAACAAAAAATACAAAAACATCTAAAATGTGTTTTGAATGTATAATATTTAGATATTAATATTAGATTGCAACGTTGACCAGTTTTGGCCACACAAGTACTCGAAGTGGCCACTTTAGTTGCCGGTTGTGGCCACTTACCGCAAATAACCATTATTCAAACTAAACATTAAAAAAAAAGAAAGAAATGTACTAAGTAATAATTTTATTAAAACATGTTATGTATTAGATACAAACTAAAACTGTTTTGCGTATTTGTACACTAGTGTGAAGTATTAATTTGCATATTGTACAGCAAGTAGGTAATAGGTAATTTGTGTGTTTCATGGTTTATTATATTTTGTCATTTCGGGTACGCTAAATACACCTCTATTATTTTTTTCTTTAGGGAATTCTATAATTTCTTTTATTTCTTCCCATTCATACAGAATTTCATCTTTTCTGGTCGGCCATTTCCAATCTGAACCACTTCTTTCCATTGCAGATATGTAGTAATGTTTCGGTGTGTTTCCTATTTTTGTTACTAATCCTGGATAGTATATCCCTTCAAACTTCACCACAACATACAGTCCCACAGGAA
Organism: Rhyzopertha dominica; assembly: GCA_025024175.1. Classification (NCBI taxonomy): domain Eukaryota; kingdom Metazoa; phylum Arthropoda; class Insecta; order Coleoptera; family Bostrichidae; genus Rhyzopertha; species Rhyzopertha dominica. The sequence continues at coordinate 41,865,292 of QCXZ01000064.1, forward strand.
TGACCGAAGGTACATTTTTTTCAGGTAAGATATTTTCATCGTCAGCCTCATCGTTGGTGTCTGAATCTTGCATCTCTCCGTCCGATACTTTAGGACGTGGGTTTTYAACTTTTCTCTTTGCACATTGACGTTTTCGCTCYCTAACTGTTAATGCTTTTCCATTTCTCATCTTTTTCTGTTCTGCACGCTTCCTTTTTCTGTCTTCTTTTTCCTCTAACACTTTTTTYTTTTCCTTTTCTTTTTCTTGCGCTATTTGCAACCACTGGCTTGAGGTAAGTACACTCGGTAAATATTCGCGTTTCTTCTTTGTCCGTGGTGACGAATTATCCGAGGACGGGTATATGAGAATGTTGCTTAGAATATTAATTTTTTTAACTGAAGTGTTATCTTTTTTACTAACATTACAATGGTTCTTTTCGTTCTTCAAATTTTCTTCTATAATTTGCACATCACTGTTCTGATTCAACTCTTCGTTTGCTAAGCCATCCTTATCTTTTATTTGTACTTCATCTAAACGTTCTACAGGATCTTTTGTTAGAAGGGCATGATGTTTTGTAGAACTAATGTCTTTTGTACCTAGTAAGATACTGCTGTCAATAGGTTTATTTATTAATTCAGTTTTATCTTTTAAATCTATGGCACAAAATTGAGTTTTTAAGTCACTGTCTTTGTTAAGCTTAGATTTTTCTTCTTCTTTCCCATTTCCACTATCATTTCCAAATTCATGATTAATATTAATAAACTCCTCTTCGGTCAAAGTTTTTGTGCCTTCATTTGTAACTTCTTTCTTTGCCAAGTCTCTAGTCTCCAGATCTAGCATTTGATTATGTCCGTTTTCAACGTTTTCTAATAGCAATACATCATCATTACCAAAAAATTCAATTAGGGCATCTGTATTTTCATCAAGTGTCCACTCAGGAAAGGGAAATTCAATTGTGGTGCTATCCTCAATGCACTCTAAGACATTTTCGGTGCTATTATCACGTGATTTATTGTCATCTTTAAATTTTGCCCATACTTCGTAAAGTTTTGTGTAAGCCATTTCTATAGGCGTTGTGTTTTGAGCTAAGCATTCCACAAATTGTTTTAATATATTTCCCTCAATTTTCGATTCTAGGTATTCTAAATGGGTCAATGCAAGTGATGAGCTTGTTTGCGAATCAGGCTCTTCAGATCGGGCTTTTCTTTTAAAGTACATCTACTATAATCCACATTATCTGAAGTGAATGGATATAGGCCACATCGCCTAAATCCGTTTTGAATGGTCTTTGTAAAATCTTCATTTGTTATTATGTCATACAACACTCTTGGAACGTCTAGTTTCCGTATTTCTTTCCCTCCATTTTTAATTTTCCACTGTCTTACAGTTTTCTTCCAGTGCACCTTTAAAGGATGAAAGAGAGATACATCTAATGGTTGTAATATATGTGTTGTATTTGGGTATAAACATACAAGAATAATTCCCTTTTCTTTGCAAAATCTACTGAGGTACATATTTAAATGCGATGAGTGACCATCCAGAAACACAATAACAGGTAATGTGTATTTTTCTTTTACTAGAAATGGATAAAAAACGTTTGTAAAGTATTCGTAAAAAGTTTCTGATGTCATCCATCCATTTTTAGATTTACCAATACCCCAGTTTGGTGGTGCTACTTTTGCATAATTAGATGGCAGCCTTTCAAATTTATACAGTGTCAACGGCGGAGCAAATTCGCCACTCGCATTCACACATATTAATGTGATATTTTCTTTATCACTGTTAGCTGAAGTGCCATAACAGTGTTTTCCTTTTTCTGCTAAAACTGTGTTTCCTGCTGGATTCAAATAGAGTGCTGTCTCATCGAGATTCCACAGCTGTCTCATCGAGATTCCACACTCGTTTGGGATCTTCTAAGACACACCTCTCATTGCCGAGWAGTTCTAGTATTTCCTGAAACCATCTTCTAATCTTTTCTGGTGTTATGTTGGCTCTTGCTTTATTAATGTACTCTGCTTGCTTTAGAGACAACTCAGGATGACGACGGAGAAACAATTTAAACCATTTACCTCCAGGTACATTATCTTTAAAGCTACTAGAAATATTAAGATCTGTAACTATTTTTTTCACAGAAAACGCCAAACCATCTTTGTTAATAGGGAACCCCATTTGCGAAAGATTTTTTATCCATTCACATAACTCTTTCTCAACGTCATTTCCTAGAACACATTCAGGTCCAACTTTTCCCATAGTTTCGGGACTCTCTCCACATAATTTGTGTCGTAATGTACATTTTACTTGCTTGAAGAACTGGCATACCGTCTCTAACATCCCTTATAGCATTTCTTAAATTTTCGGCAGTATACGAAAAAAACTGTCTTTTCCCAGTCATTTTGCTTGTAGCATATACCTAAACACCTAAAAAAATAAATTAAACTCATCAATTAGCAAATGAAAAAATACCAAAACTGGAATGAGTGCAACCAGTTATAGCCACTGGGTGGCCAAAACTGGATATTAGGTTAGCTAGTTTKKACMACACCATGGCCACAACTGGAATATAGTCAGTATGTAKAAGCCAGTTGTGGCCATCTTAATTTCTGCAAGTGCTTTCAATTTTTAGGCGTAAATTTGACATAAAAACACTTTGTACACAACAAAATAACCATTACGTGATCTTACTCATTACATTATTAGACATATGGATCATTAACTCTAATTCTACTTACCTTAGTTTCTTAGCTAATCTGTTAAGAAAATGTCAAGTTGTTCTAGCACTATCACTTGCAGGTGGCCATTTAATATACTCTAGCGACATCTTCTGGAAATTTTTAGAATATATAAGCAAATCAGCAGAAATCTGTAAATTCTGTAATTCTGTAAATCTGTATACTGACAAATCTAATTATTGCGCCTTCAAAATGAAAGTGGCCACTACTAGTCTTGTGGCCACAACTGGTGCGTTAACCCTACCACCAAAAAGTTACACATGAATAATGACACAAAAAATATTCGGTGTAGCTACACTAGCGACTTAACTGTACTACAACTGTTAATGACAAAAAAACGTAAAGAAACTAACAATCGAAAAATGGTGATGCGCAATCGATTTATATCGAGGCGCTCGTGCTCGCCTGTTTAAAACAAGGACGATAGAATGCAGCTATTCGTATACGGTCCGTACACGCCAAAAAGTTCCCCCGTCGGGACCGCTTTCCGGCTTACTAGCTGGGAAGTGGGAACAGCAGCCGGCACCGGCACACTCTCTCCAGAAGGCAACAGCTGCGATTAGCAACTCAACTGCAGAAACCACACTTCGTGGAAGACAAAATCCAACACTGGATAATCAAATTTATCGATTACAAGCGATGGTGCTACGGCGTATAGCCTAGCTCAATCTATGCGCGAGTTAATGTCGTGATCCGGAAAAACGTCTTTTTAAAAACTTGTTTATTTCTAATCTAATATCTAATACATGTTACTTCGTCTAGATCTTAATTACTAATGTCCCTCTACTGTTTACAGAGTAGTACAGATGTTACATGTTACGTTATCTGCAGTTGCTGATGCAGCAGGTGACTGTTCCTTGGAACGTGACTTTCTTTGGGAACCTGTACAAGTCCCACATGTAACTCCTCCCCTCTTAGATAAGCGAGTTCGGTGAAGATGAACTCGCTAAATTGCGATTGGGTCGGTGGCCTCTCTTTTTGGAGATTGATTGGTGGTTCTGGACATCTTCGATTTTCTTTTTCCTGTAACATACTTATAAGCTGTGTACATAGCTGCTATGAAACCAAGGCAGTAAAGCATTATTGTCCAAAAGCTTAATTTCGAAAAATGAATTATTGGTTCTTCGATTTCGTCGAATTTCTTCGTTTGCATGCTGAGGGCTGTTTGAACGGTCTTCAGGTCATCCAAATTGATGTTGTCCAAAACTAGTGGCTGTAGACTCTTCTTTTCTTCCTTTTCTTCAGAAATTGTTGTTATTACTTGAGGCAATTCAATTGATTTATACGTTATTTTGGAATCTTCGTAAATTTGTAAATCAAAGTGTTCAATTTTCAATTTACAATTAGGAGTGAGTTGAATTACATACGAACCTTGAAGAGGTACGATTTCCTTTTGTTTACCACAAGTTTGAACTGCGGCTAATTTATTTGGAACAATTACTATGAATTTATCTTTGGACAGTTTTTGTATTTTTGGCTTATTTATTTTTAATTCGAAATGTTTGCAATTAGTTAAATTTTGTTTATATCTTAAAAGATGGACTTCGCACGGTGATGCTTCTTCTATCTTCATGGGGTTGAGATTTTCGCAGAGGAATTCTTCTTCGGTGATTTTCTTGCATGCTTCGTTCGTTAGTACATAATTTAGCTCGTTTAGAATTAGGAATTTGGTCAAAGGGATAATGGATCTATAAGTGGTGTTGATTATAATATATGAATACAAGTGTATCAAGCTTAGTGTAACTCTTTACGGAAATTACTTTTTCGAACAGTAAGATGTTTTCTAGCTGTACTTCAAAAGGTAATTTGTGCTGATCGGATAAATGGTGTTGAACTTGTAGGAGTTCATTAAGTAAAACATTCGTGTTTATTATTGAATTATGCATGACGTTTAACTTTGAAAAGGTTATAGCGTTCTCTAAATCTTCCAAAATTTGTATTATTGTTTGATATTCAGTAATAATTTGAGAAATCACTATTTGTAGTATCAATAAATGATAGTTATCGACATCTGTCATTTGTGTAGTTTTAACATAATTTTCTAGTTGCCTAATTCGAGTTGCTATTATTTTTTGATTTTGTGCAAGTTTAAAGATGCTTCCATTGAATGTTTTAATTGTCTGTTGAACTAAGGATATTTGCTCTTTTACACCCGTTTTCATACTTTTCTGATTGGAAATTAAATTTTGAATGGCGGAATCATACCGTTTGGCGTCATCCGAATCTAAATTGCCAGTGATTGATTTTATTATGGATCCTAGTCCATCAATAAGTCCACGTCTGCTTCTTTTGCTTGTGGATAGACTCAAGGGATTTATTTGCAAAATTTGTGTTTTAATTTTGTTTTCCAAATTTTCGATTATATGGTAAGAATTATAAAATTCAAATCTATATCCTTTGCTGTATTCGTATTTTTCAAAAATTGATTTGAGATAATCAGCAGAATCACGCAAACGATCGTATTCTTTTAGTATATGCGATAAATCAAATACCTGAACGAAAGACCATTGATCGACTTCATTCTGAGCGGTGCCAATTTTGAATGGAAATAATCCAGGGTTGTTTTTAATTTCATGGTATGTTGGGTTATCATCTGCAGCTACGCAGATGGTTCTGTAACAGAAACAGGGGCTCTGAGTTCTTTGATATGTATAATTTCTTCTTTGCTGTTGGATTTATTTCTTACTTTAACTTTGTTATTTTCCAAGACTTGTATTATTTCGAAGGGTCCTTTGAATTTATTGTCCTTTTTGTTACGTTTTTGAGCGGATTTGTATACTGTCTGACCTACTTTATATTGATCCTGCACTGGGCCCTGAGTGTTATGTTTAGCTAACACTTTTAGTTTATTTGGTTCAGAATTTTGACTGACCTTTTCGTAAACACCTTTAATTTTGTCTCTGTGCGTTTTTGCATAATCTGTGAACAATGAGTTATCTATAAGATCTTGTGGGTCTCTAGAGGATGTATGGCCTAAAGTGAGTTCGAAAGGGGTAAATTTTGTGGAAGAATGTATTGAACTGTTATAAGCGATTATTGCATATTCCATTAAATGTTCGTCTGGACCGTGTTTTGTACGTAATATTCGCAAGTGTTCCAAAAGTGTTGAATGGAATCTCTCTACTGGAGAATTACTTTCGTGATGTAAAGGGGTTGTAAAGTGTACATTAATTTTGTGAATTTTTAATAGTTCTTTTACGGTTTCGTTATTAAATTCTTTACCATTGTCGAAAATACATTTTTCTGGTAAACCATAGAAACTGAAATAATGTACCAAGGCATTGCAAATATCAATCGATGTTTTTGCTTTTATGGGTATCGCCTGTCCTAGTTTCGAGAATTTATCCAAAACTGTTAGATAGTCTCTTCCGTCAAATTTAAAGACATCTATATGAAGAATTTGCAACGGTTTAGTCGGCGTTTCTGTTAAGGCGAATGGAAAGTACGGTTTGTTTCTTGCATATTTAGCTGTTTGACATATAACACATGAATTTATATAGTTCGTTACATCTTGTTTCATCGTTGGCCAATAATAATTTCGACGTAAATGTTCGATTGTTTCTAAAATTCCTCGATGATTACATTTTCCTTCGTGCTGGAATTTTATCATCATAATTTGTTCATCTTTTTCTTTAACTGTGTTAACCAATTTTGTACATTTAATTAATGGTAGGCCTTTTTGGTAAAAGTACTTACGGTAAACGTTACTGAACTCAACATATTGATTATCATTGTGAAAATATATATAGTGGGTGGTTTCACTTGAGGTATAGTCTCTTAGAAACTCAAATATTAGTTGTTCTTTACTTTTCGGCATTTTTACTTCCAAAATTTTGAATTTATGGTAATTTGTGGTTTTTACTTCTACTTTGTCATGAACATTTGGCGTAACTATGATTTGGTGATATTTGTTATTTATTATGTCTTCCATTATTGGAATACCATTATTTAAAGCTTCTGCATTAGAGTCTGAGTGTGGTGTAGCTAAATCTGTAGATGGTTTATCTAATTTTTGAATTGGAGGTCTAACTTGGATATTTTGTTTTATAATAATTTTTGGAGATTTTGGTGTGCGTTCTGATGTTGACGGTTGTTGTTCTGTTTCCTGAAATGGATTTTCAGCTAGAGATCGCAAATATTCTAAGATTTCCTGATTTACTTCTCCGGGTTCATTAATTGTACTTTCGTTTTCTATTGCATTTATCTGTATCCGAGAGAGTGCATCTGCGTTTGTGTTGTGCTTACCCTTTTTGTATATAATTTGATAATCAAATTCTTCAAGGCGTAATCTCCAACGGACAAGTTTACTGTTGGGTTCTTTTAGATTAAAAAGCCAAATTAAGGGACGGTGGTCCGTGTAAATTTTGAATTTCCTTCCGTAAAGGTAGGGCCTGAAATATTTACATGCCCACACGATGGCAAGTTTCGCTATCATTGAGTGTACGTGATGCGAAAGCAACAGGCTTATCGTGAGGTATTTCACCTTGTGATAATACGGCTCCAATCGCAAAGTTACTTGCATCCGTTGTTAGGACAAAAGGTTTCTCAAAATTTGGATATTGCAAAATCGGTGCATTTATTAAAAGGTTTTTAAGTGTGTCGAATGAATTTAGAAAATCTTGGGAATGTACAACTTTAGCGTTCCGTTTTAAACAGGATGTTAGCGGTTTGGTCACCTTCGCGAAATCTTTAATGAATTTGCGGTAATAACCTACCAGGCCTAAAAAGCTTTTAATTTCTTTCTGTGTGTTTGGAATTGGGAAATTTTTTACGGCGTTTATCTTATCGGGGTTTGGGTGCACTCCTTCAGGTGTTATGACATGACCTAAATATTGAACTTCTTTTCGGAGAAATTCGGATTTATCCATCTGAATTTTGAAATTTGACTCTCTGAGTCTTTCGAAAACCTGTTTTATACGTTCTATATGTTCTTGCAAAGAGACCGAAAAAATTATGATATCGTCAAGATATACGAGGCAGATTTCGTKTTGTAAGCCACGGAGGATGTTGTCCATCACCCTTTGAAAGGTGGATGGTGAATTCTTTAAGCCAAAGGGCATTCTCGTGAATTCATATAAACCATTTAATGTTGAGAAAGCTGTTTTCTGGATGTCATCGGGATGAACCTCTATTTGATGGAATCCCGACGCTAGGTCAAGAGTCGTGAAATAGTTCGATTTACCTAACTTGTCGAGTATATCCGAAATATTAGGCAATGGGTAACGGTCATCTATAGTTTGATCATTTAACTTGCGATAGTCTATGACTAGTCGCCATTTCTTTTTGCCTGAGGCATTCATTTTTTTTGGAACAATCCATATGGGACTGGACCAAGGCGATGTCGATGGTTGAATTATTCCTTGAGACAACATTTTATTAATTTGAGATTTAACTTCATTCCGGTGAAWTTCTGGGTATCGATAACTTTTGGTTCGAATTGGCGTTTCGTCTTTCAGGTTAATTTTGTGAACAATTTTGTTAGTGAAACTTAACGGAATATCCTCGCAATAAAATATATCACGGTATTCAAAACATAAGTTGCGTATGGCATCTCTTTCTTCTTTATTGCAATGATCTAATCTAAGTTGTTTCAAATTGGCTTTTAGCAAGTTATCTTGTTTTGTATCAATATAAGGAATTTCGTCTACATCCATTTTTTCGATGCAGTTTACTTCAGCGAGATTTATTACTTCAATATTAAAGGGTTCAAAGAAATCTATTTTGACAGGATTTTCGTTAGAATTTGTAACAGTTGTGATTGCAAAATGGTTTTTTACATTCACTAATGCTTTAGGCATCTCTAAATTATTTGTAAACTTCGTGTACTCTAATATACCTAATCCTTCTCTTAATTGAACTGGAATTTTGACCACTACTTGATTTCTTGGTGGAATTGTTAACGAAAAATGAAAATTTTGAACATTTTCTACAACTTCGGGAATATTTTGACCTTCGTATATTATGGGAATTTCGACATTAGGTGTAATTAATTTCTGAGAACCGAGGTCAATGGCTGCGTTTAAGTGCTTCAAAAAGTCGGCTCCTAATAATCCATCGTATTTAGTTGAAAAGTCGAAAAGATGAAATTTGACAGAGCAATTTGTGTTAAACAGGTTAAATACTGGAATATTCATTACTTCGGAATGGTGCGATAAAGCATGTGCCGTTCTAATAGTAAAATTTTCCTCAAAAATATAATCCTTATAGTATTTATAAGCTAATTTTGGATTAATTAAAGATCGTGAACTACCGGTATCTAACAAAAAGTAAGCATTAATTTCTGGTATGTGGATATATGGTAAGTCGGCTCTAAAGTTATTCAAATCGATTATGTTGGAGGCTGGTATTCGGCAATTTGCTGAAAATTTTCGTTGCCATTTTCGTATTGACTATAACTGCAAAAGTTACCTGATGTATCTGTATCTTGGTGTTCGGTATTTTCGTAACCTGAATAATATATATCGTCTTGTGTATTATCATTAAAATTTGGAATGCAATCGGTGTTCTCATAATTTTGGTAATCTGGAATTTGTTCATCGAAAGTGTATTCTGAACTTGACGGAACTGATTCATTTTCTATCTGCTGAGCAAATAATTCTTGTGTTACAAAATTTTGTCTTGGCTTTATTCTGGAATTGCTTGAACTCGTGTCCATAGGTTCAGGAACATGTCGGCTTTGTGTACTTTTAGCTTGCTGATTTCTTAATATTGCGCTAGATCTTTGATTTGCAAAATGAGGATGTTGCATTGCTGGTAATCTGTTAAAGGGTTGCCAATTTGGTTTGCCATTGTTAGCAGATTGTGTATTGGTAAATGGACGATATTGATTTTGAAATGAATTTGGAAATTGGGCTCTCGGCGTATTATTATTGAACTGAAAATTTGGAGTGTGTGTATTAAAATTTGGCTGATAATGTGGAATAAATGGGCGATAACTTGGTGGCGGGTGCCTAATTGTATTTGACGTTGGTTTTATAAAATTTTGATTTATTCGAGGCTGCGGTTTGTACGGCTGAGTATGTAAATTAGGATTTTGACCTGTTTTGAAATAAATGAAATTTTCTTCTTCTTTTACATAAGCAAGTGCCTTTTCCAAACTATCGGGTTGTCTTAAACGAACTACTAGTTGCATATTATACGGTAATCCGTTAATGAAGGTTTTAAGAGCAAAATCGTCGTAATGTTTAATTTTGATCTGCTTTTCAGCAGCTTCGGTAACCGTGCTATTTAATTTTGAAAATAAAAGACTCCTGGCATCTTGGATTCGCATGCCGAATTGCAACGGGGTTTCATTCCACTGTGGTCTCATTGCGATTAAATCTTGTATCAGACAATCCAAACTTCTTTGGTCACTGAACGTTAATGTCAAAGCATCTTTAACACTTTGCCAAGTAGTTAGTTCGGATCTACTACAAATTAAATCTGTAGCACGATCACGCAATTTACTTAAAATGGTATCGAAAAGMCAAATATTAATTACGTCTTGAGCATTTGTMGAATTTTGGAAGGCTCGAATAAAGTTTTCGCAAGAATTTAGAAAACGATTAAGCTGTTTTGGGTTGCCATCAAATACTGGTATGTTGTCTGCTTGGTATCGCAAAAGAGGTACATTTATTGGTTGTGACGTTGCCATTTCACTTTCAATTTCTAAGTCTAGGCTAGATAAACTGTTAACGAGATCGTCTAAGTCACTCTCACTTGTTGACATAAAATTTTGGTGTAATTACTTTTAAACTAACTTATTTTATGATATTAAAACTATAACTATACACAGGTATAAGAAAAGCGGTTTTAAGCAAGGAAATAATAATAGGACTTACGTTAGGATGAGCAAAATCATGTAGTTTCTTCTTTAATTCGTATTCTTCTTTAAATCTTCTGTTTCTTATCTTCTACTGCCTTTAGGATCTGGCGAAGTGGACCTTTCTCCCAGGTCTTCCTAGTCTAGGGTTCCAAAACGTAGTTGACTGAAGTGAAGTCCTCCACGCTGGATTACGGAATCGATCGGATGTCGGCGATTTTGGGCGTTAATCCGTCTACACCGCGACGTTTTCCTTTCACTGTTCTCGAAATGCGGTTCGCGATTTTTGTCGATCCGATTTCACTTTTGATTGTAGCGATTGTCAATAAAACGTTGAAACGTACCGGCGAATTTCGCGATTTTTGTCGAAAACCCGTTTGACAAATCCTACTGACTGCGCCAGTTAATGTCGTGATCCGGAAAAACGTCTTTTTAAAAACTTATTTATTTCTAATCTAATATCTAATACATGTTACTTCGTCTAGATCTTAATTACTAATGTCCCTCTACTGTTTACAGAGTAGTACAGATGTTACATGTTACGTTATCTGCAGTTGCTGATGCAGCAGGTGACTGTTCCTTGGAACGTGACTTTCTTTGGGAACCTGTACAAGTCCCACATGTAACTCGCGCAACGGCCACGCCTTCTCCCGTCTTTCCTCGTCCCTTCGTCCGTCTGCCTACGCCACCGTTACAGTAATGTCGCCCTGTCCAAGGCCAAGTGTGGTTACCGGACGCCGGACTTATTACAAATTATCTAAATTTTGAGAGCCACATTCCAATGTCTGTAGCTGTATGTTGCGAACAAATAAATTCCAAAACAGGTACTGCGTCATTGCTGGTTTGAATGGGGTATACGACAACTACTGAATTTAAACAAGACAATCACTTATAACGTTTCTAATTTGGTTTACTATCCTAATACAACCATCAGTAATTTAAATAAAAATTATACGAGTAGTTCATAACAATTACAAATCTAAAGGGTTCGTTCGTCCTGGTTTCAATGACTTGCTGAATTCGCGCTTCTTTTCAGCCAATCACATTCAGTCTGTTGCACACTTGGCAACATTGTATGTCCTTGCCAAGTTTATTTACATGATCACATGTTTATGTAAACATAACCTAAATTATAGGTGCCTTAGAGTAGTCGAAAACTGGGTGTATTAATACCATCTCTCAATTTTTAAGTAAAACATTATCTGGATTGATACAAACTGATTCGAGCAGCTTACCGCATATTGATTACAATATGAAATAAAAATAGCAATATCTGGAAGTACAATACATAACCAAACACAAACAGGTGCGCTTTCGTCTTTCGCTGTCATGCTGTCATTTGTCATAGGTTACGCGCATGTCCGTCGGCTGATTGCCTGTTTGTGTTGTCAAACGTTCGACCAGTACATACGTCATGATGACGCCAATTTACAATGATTTTTTTAGGGCATTAGAACTTCACAGACGAAAGAAATATTTTGTAATAAGCATTAGCATACCTTTAGTTTCACAAAACATATTTTTCCAGAAAAATGTCTTATACCCATTACTTCGGCGTAATAATATTGCCACATCTGAGCCTCAGCGAGAGTGAACACTTGGAGTTGGACGGGATCAGGGAGGATGGTCAAGTCAAATGCCGTATGCAAGCCACTAGATTTAATGAGCACTAATTTTAACAAAAATGGTCAGATCAATTTAACAGGGACATACAAAAAGAAAGACCAAGTTACGCATTTCACAAAAATGTAGAAATTATCTACGAAAACAAAAATAAGAGAACATTACAATGTTACCTTAACGATAAGGAATTTTGAAAGACAATAAAGTTTGAAATTGTTACTTACGTGAGTTATTGTACTTACATCTTTTTTTAAGCAATGGGGATGCCAGGTTGGTAGCGTCGCAACCTCTCGCTGATTAAGCCCGAACATGACTTCTCGATTTTTACGATTGCCGTATCTGGGTAAAAACAGCAACTTTGCGTTTTAAGCGGTTGTCATGCTTTTTTTGAACAGATCTAATAGTTTGAAAATGGCAATGATGTTGCAAGGGTATGCGACAATATATTCGTTTCGATTCTGGCGTCGGTTGTCTAACTATAGAAGCCGTTGCATCTAAATGTAACACAACAAAGTTGTCTAAAGTAGGGCGGCTTTTCAAAACTTGTAATTGTTCGGGGCTAAAAAATGGAAACGGTAACGAGTCACCTAAAGTAATAATCTTGAATGTTTTCCGGTGGCCATTTTTCTAAAGTCGTCCGAATCAAACCAATACTGCGAGGTCAAATCAGACACCATTTGTTTCTGGAAATTATCTTTTTCGTCGGTCTTAACATGTTGAAAGTATATGATAAATGTCTCAAAAATTTACAACCTAGTGTACTTACGTAATAATAGCATTTTAAATAAATTTGGTATTGCTACTGATACTCTCGTGCATAACCTCAAAATTCGCTTGTTGACATTTCGTTCACCAACAGGTCATGGCAGGTTGCCTTGCAAATTTTCCAAGTTCTTCTAAGTTGTGTAGTGGTGCGTGTTTTGTGGATAAACTTATGAAATACTCAAGGACAGATGGGTTTATTTCAGATTAGTTGTGAACTCTTAAATTTCATACATACTAATTAGCGTCACGAGAAGCCGAGTTTTGTTCGTACACAATAACGAAGAAAAGCAACGCCAAAGTCTGGAACGCATTTGTGCACGTAATTATCACAAATAAGTGTACGTTATTGTGCACGGGGGCACTCCCAAGCGTGCCATTTCAGCTTACGCGTGAAAACATCAACACAACAGCACATAACCTGCAAAGTGCAAAAGGTGCAGTTTCAGATTTCAGTGTTTCAGCTTAGTTATGATGGGTTTGTTATCATTCGCTAGGAAATTCACATTTGAGACAGGTAATATTTTAAATACAAATATATAGAATTAAAATTAATAAATGGTATTGTAGGGACACTGTAACACTTTGTTCAAACAAAAACGTAAAAAGTGGTTGAAAAGGCCAGTCAGCAAAGAAATGCTTGATTTCTTTACACATTTAAATAATTAGCAATAGAATAACCCAAAGAATTCTGCAAGCCTGTGCGATTGCAGTAAACAAATTGTACCATGCGGAACCGTACTGAAGAACTGCTTAGTTAAAAAAATTGAAGAAGAACTGGCCATTACTTTAAGGTAAAATAGTTATTTATTTTGTGATAGGTTTACAGGTATTGATTATTTTCAGTTTTTTCCAAGAGATTCGCATAGCAAGAGCAGAAATTTCAGGAATTATTAATGAAACGCCTAATTGCATCTACAGTGTTTGTTCAGGTGCAGTGCAGTATTTTGCAATTTAATTTTGAGGCAGCAATTTTAAACGGTTTTTTGCTGGAAACATAAAACCTTTTCTTATTTTGTGGCAGAAGAATTTCCATTGAAAATAAAACTGCATATACGAATGTCAAGGCTACAGCAGTTTTTCTTAATTGTTTACACACTTTGGCGTTTGGCAAAATAGTGTACAGGACGTATACAGAATACAGTCATAGTTTTAAATTGTTAGAGTATCCTTCTAATTAGTGGTATATAAATGTTTGACAACTAAAATTACACAACAGGCAGTTTTAGGATGTATAAATCTGCATACAATGCTTCCTTTATTACTGTTTGACATCATCGTTAACAAGCGAGAAAACTGATTAAAGATATTTTGTGTTTTACGGTTAGATCAATTTATAGTGCTTTTTTTAAAAATAGTGTGATAGTACTTTAAAAAATTCTGATGAATTTAATAGTTGTTGCTTAATTGTAACTTTGCCATAAAAAGACAAAAATAGTTTCATTCGTAATGGTAATGTAATGATAGCCATGAAGAGAAAAAACATTGTGATAACAGTATTAATTGTATATCTCAAATATATAGTTTTAATTTTGATGTTGAGAGAAAAATATTGTTTCTTACATAGTACTAAAAATAAACCCTAGTGAAGATAACTTGATCTACTAAGTATTAAAATATATTTTTGGCATGCTTTATTTAAAAAAACAAGTATATCCTAGTTCTGTTGAAATATTTTTTATTATTTAAATATTCTATTTTGGCCATTTTTATGCTACAGATAATCTTACATTATATGACATTCAACAACATTGTGGGTTTAAAGTTTTCTTGCACAAAAATTAAGATACCTACTAAGTTTGGTTATAATCAAATTTTAACAAAGTGAAAATGGCACTTCAGTTTTTTCCAGGAGGCAATGATCACTTTTATCAAAATATTTAAAAAAAATCAATTGAACGCACAAGTTGCTAATACCAGGATATATTTTTAAAACCATGTATGTATGTGAAATTTATTTCCTGTTTGTGACAAAACTACTATAATTAAATGACAGTTACTATTAAATTTATCATAATCCTCAAAAACGTATTACAATACTTGATGATACTTCAATGTCAAGTTACCATTACCAGAGTATAGCTTTTAAACCAAGAACATGACAATTTCTATTCATGACAAGTATTTTGTCTGTCAGAATATTAAAAAAGCTATGCTTTAGTACCAGACAATGCTAATTTGAGCTTCAGGTTAACATTACCAGAGTCATTTTTGAAATTACATACACAACAAACTCACTTCACCAATGTTAAGTTTTGAGTTGTATAACTGTGTACTAAATTGATATTTTTAATGATAAT
The DNA here is from genome assembly GCA_025024175.1 of Rhyzopertha dominica. Lineage (NCBI taxonomy): Eukaryota > Metazoa > Arthropoda > Insecta > Coleoptera > Bostrichidae > Rhyzopertha > Rhyzopertha dominica. The sequence goes on from QCXZ01000064.1 coordinate 41,880,487, forward strand.
TTTTGTTCCATATGTATTTGACAAGTTATTTGTTTTTACAAAGGGTAAAAAAATGTTGTAGTCATTACTTAATATTTTGTGTATATAGGTAAATTCAATTATGTTATAGATATTTCATTGAATGCACATGTACCCACACGTTTTTGTATTTATTTTCATCATAGGTTTAAATGCCTCTCAGAAGAAATTATTGTTATAACAAATTAATACTGCTATATTTTTGTATACATCCTGAAGAATTATATTTTTTGCTAAATGTACTAAACAAATTTCAATTTGAAACTACTGAGTAAAATTATTTTGTTTTTTAATCATAAAATGTTATTAGGTAAATACAGACAACATAATATAAATATAATTTTAATCTGAAAGTGAAACGTAAACTTTATTAATATTTTAAATTATTTTTATTCCATACTTGCCAAATAGACTTACGTAATTAAAATTTTATCAGACCACACAATTTTAGTTTTATTTTGCTTGTAAAATGGTTTGTTTAAAACAAGGGAAAATTATCCTAAATGATAAATATTTTCTGCTTAATGCCTCAAATATTACTTAAAAAGTTACACGACTTTCAGCATTACTTACTAGTTAGTTGTATACTTCACAAATTTAATGTATAGAAATGGACAACCATTAAGCATGTTATAGTTTATAAATTATTTTGTCAGATACCATGCACTAAATTAAATATAGTAACTATTATGACAATCTGCTGATCACAAGGTTTCAAAAACTATTTCTTTGAAGTTTCAATATGTGGGAATAAATTGAACAAACGTCTTTCTAATTCAAGAATATTATTATGGGTGTAAACATATGGGATATTTAAATACCTTTATAGACCCGACAAAAGTCAAAATCGAAAATATAAATACATCCTTCCAAACATTAAAAACACATTATATAGTATAATAAGAGACATACTTTTTGAGTTTATTTTTATTTGTTAGAATTATTTTATTGATTCTATTAGTTAGAGCTCTGAAAAAAAAAATACATCTAACCATTACAAAATGAAGGTAAAAGTTTAAGAAAATTGTATTTTGGAATACAATACATAAAAAATTATGTTGCTTAATCTTGCATATCTAGATAACATGGAGGGTAGCCATTTTTTGTTTAACAGTAAAATTATAGCATAAACAGTAATCTATGGTTAGAAATCAAGTGGCACTTCACTGGGAACACTTGCTAGTTTTGACTAACAAATCACTAATCGACCAACTAATTTTTTCGCATTCTCTAATCACTTTCTTCTGCACTAGAATCTGAAGAATCTTCGTTGATGCATATTATTAGAGGATCAATATTTTCAGCTTGTACTTCTCTTTCATACCATTTCTTTGTAAGGTTTTCAGTGTGCTGACAACAATTCTTCCAGATGTTTGAATCACATTTTGAAAGTGCTTCATTCCACATATTTAATACCTGTTCATCACCATAACCATCTCTTCCTATGTTCTTATTGTAATACTTTTTTGCTTCTCCCCAAATTAGTTCAATTGCATTCATCTCACAATGGTATGGTGGTAATCGAAGTAGATCATGACCATGACTTCTTAATAGCTCGTCAACTACATACCTTTTCTCTTTTTGATTTTGCTTTGCTAGCTGAAGCAATTCAGTTTTAAACATATGAGGTTCAAACATAATGTTATTTTTATTTAGCCAGTCAGCAATTGAAGTTTTTTGCCAAGAACTGCAAGGTTGTTTTTCGACTAGGGTTGAATGGTACGGAGCATTGTCCATTATAATTAGTGAAGGTTCTGGCAAATTTGGTATTATGTTTTCAGATACCCATTTAGTAAACATTTCACTGTTCATTTCCCCATGGTAATCCAATGTCTGTGATTTTGAAGCGAATATCAAGCTCGCATTTTCAACAAATCCGCTTTTGCTACCAGCATGCAGGACTATGTACCGCTTACCATCAAATCCTTCAGGCTTTCGAACACTTTACTGAGTCGTCTTGCCATGATTTTCCAACACTGCCTTTTGAGAACACCCATGTTTCATCAAGAAAAACAATATCTCTTGAGTAGCTGCTTTGTAAATTTTCCATATATTTTCTCAGAAACTGACATCGCATACTAGGAATAGTAGGTTTTTCCCGCAATGCACGTCTATTATTGTCTTTTTTAAATTCAAAGCCAATGTTATGGAGAAGTCTGTTTAAGCTGCTGTCACTAATATCAACCACTTGCTTCAGTTGCAGTTCACTATTCAAAGACTGTATTGTCACTGGTTTTCCTGCAATTCATGTTTTGTAAGTATTTTCTGTAGCAGTATGCAAGTTTATATTACTTACTATTACAATACATGTCGTAGACAGAATTTCTAACTTCCATTTTAATAGACTCCTCCAAGTCGGTTGTTTGTACTTCTTAGGTGAAGACACCTCCCCAGTTTCCTTATGTTGAAGCTTTATATTTCGGACGGTTCTTTCAGAAATTCCAAGTGCATCAGCAACTCTCTGCAATAAAATAATTATAGAATATCCTGTGATACTGCCTCTCATTGAGTAGTTACCGTTTGTACGGCAGAAAGTGGCCGTAATGGACCACCGTGCAGTTTCTCAGATTCGAAATATTGCAAAAGTTTCAATACCATATTTTTCGCTTGCGATTTTAAGCGCGTTCCAGGCATATTAACGCCGACAAGTCTTCAGAAAGACTGATTTTACAACAAGAAATACACCAATGAAGCACAGAAAATCTAATAAACACGTTTGAATTGAGAACGCAACAAAGAACGGTCAAACTCAAATGAGCAAAACGGAAATGACCGTTGACGATCAACGGAAATTCATATTGGTACGAAAGTGGTCGCACTAGCACTCAATGTTCTATCCTTGTCGACAACATGGTTTGCAAAGCGTTTCACGTGCCGCGTATCTAGTAACTAAAACCATACTTAGCAGACGCACCTTAATTATTTTCGTGCATGCCTCTGAATGATTAAGAAGAGGATGGAAAACATAAAATTTATGACATATTTATTGATACACCGGAAAACATTCAAGATTATAACTATACAAAATATAAATGACGCGTTTTGTTTATCTCGCCGCATAAGAATGAGATCATACGTATCATCGCGATGACGATCATTATATGCAAACGCACTTGATAGAATTTTGCCTAAAGTAGATTCTGACTTTATATTTTGATAATATAAGATTGCTTACGATGCATAGAAGGTTTTACTAAGGGTAACATTTCTTGAAATAACGTTCGTTCAACACTTCTTATGTGCCGCGCGAGTCGCGTTCTATGACAGTAATCTTTAAACGAAGAAAATACGTCAAGCCTAATGGGGCAACTGTGTATGAAATTATGAATTTGAAACTTTACAGCCTGTATGATAAAAATACGCATAAATTATAATTTCAGAACTTTTAATATTTTCCCTACAATTTTTGATGTTTAATATGCCATTATTAACTTAAAATAAAAGCATAATTAGCTAATCTTACATTTTGAAACATTGTGTCCACAACTCAAAAAAAAACCTTCTTTAAAAGTAACACCGGATCTTTTTAAAGAATCGCCAGGACTTATATTCTTGGCTGCGTGGTAAAATTTTGAAATCTTCATTTTGTAATGCAAAGCAGTGATTTTATAGGTGTAGGGGCAACAATTGATGTTTCCGAAACGTTATAATCACTGTCTAACGCAAATGATTCTTCTCCAAATAAGTTTTTTTTCTAACGACACCTACTTCGGGTTCTCGGATACGTGGAATGGGAGATATTTTACCGATCTGGTTTCCGTAGATAGCAGGCATCTTAAATTTTGCAATATCTGGTGTGGATTCTGCTACAGACAAATTATCGACTTATTAGGTTTCTTTCTCAGTAATTTTGGTAAACTTAAGGCTACCGTCGACATGCATTTCGGGCGAGATATCGCTACTGTGGTACTTCAATATATAACTTAATGAAAATACTAATAATCCAACACCGCTTTATTGCATCCGCACGCCTCGATAGAGCTACATTCAAAAAGTGTGTCCCCATATCCCATTTTCCTATAACTAACATTTATATAATACACCCACTTACCAAAATACAATAATGCTATAAATATGTAACTCTTACTAACTATTATTTAACATAGATACCACATCCCTTCCTTTTTTCTCAGTCGTAGAGGTTCCACCCGGGGTTCGTCAGGAGGAAGGTTGTTTTTCTCTTGTTGCCGATCTTTTTGTGGCACTTGTTCCGATTCAACTGGTTGTGTCTCTGCTGCTGAACCCTAGGCTGTGAAATTGTCCGACAACCTGTTGTTGTCCTCATTTCCCTCAAAAGCATCATGTCCTAGTGTTTCCTGTGCGTTAGGTAGTAGCTTGATGTAAGCTACAATTCTACGCAGTGTTTTACCATTTCCAAACAAAAGTAATTTGTTGCCATTCCTTTGAAGTACTTCAAATACTTCAGAGGCAAACGTAGGAGTTAATTTTGTAACTTTAATTAAATTCTTAAGAATGACCTTATTTCATACTTCAATATTTTGATCGTTTGCTGCACGTGCTCTATCCTCGCTTTCTTTTCCTTTTAATTTCCGCTGCCAGTCATAATCTCTCATTTCTTCGTCCGCTAATCTTTCATTTACAACGTCTGCTATCGAAGGAATTTTGTCACGTATTTGACGAGCAAACATCAGTTCTGACGGGGTTTTTCCAGTAGTGCCACGAGGAGAACCATTATACATTAGAGAAAACTTTTGGATCTCTATTGTTCGCATAGCTGATCTGTAATCTTTTTAAAATTGAGCGGTTCATGTTTTCTACTTCTCCGTTCGCCTGCGCCCAGTACGGTGGTGTATGTACTATTGTAATATTCTTGTTTCCGCAGAATTGGTGAAATTCTCGACTGACGAACTGACGCCCATTATCTGCCCGAATTGATTTAGGTATGCCCAGCCTTGAGAATATATTCTAGATTAGCAATTATACTTGCTGACGTGGTGGAAGTTATAAATTTTGTTTCGCGGTATCTTGAATATTAATCGATAATCACCAGCAATTCTTCTTTTAATGGATCAGCTTTCATCAAATCGATGGCAATGCATTGCCATGGTCCTTCCGGTAATTCGTGACGTCTCATTGGAGCCGGGCGATTCGGTAGTGATACTAATATACAATCCGTACATTGTTTCACTAGTTTCTCAGCGTCCCGATTTATCGAAGGCCACCATACTTTGACTCTTAGTCGACGTTTCATGACTGTCTCTCCCGGGTGCTCTTCGTGGGCCAAAATCAATGTTCTTTTGACGCAAAGATTCTGGCATAACAATGCGATTTCCCCGTAAAAGTAGTGGGCCCAATACTGTTAGCTCATATCTGAATCCAAAATACGGATTTTTTGTCTCCGTTTGCCTAGCTATCATCGTAACATTTTCCAACTGCTTCTTTTATCGCTTCATCTTTTCTGCTTTCTTCCACAAGTTCGGCCACACCTAGGGCTTTTGGTACTGCTCTTTCTAAAATAGCGTACAGATGAAATTCAGTTTCCTTATCAACCGGTCCTGTATCCTTTGGGCAGCATAACCTTGAAATCGTGTCCGCTATGTTAGATTTCCCTTGTTGGTAAATAACATAGAATTTGTAAGCTTGTAAACGAAGCACCCATCGTTCAATTCTAGCGGAGGTTTTGAGGTAGGCTTAAAAATCGCTTCCAACAGCTGGTCAGTGACTAACTCGAACTCCATGCCTGCCAGGTAGTAATGAAATTTCTCTACGCCCCAAACCAACGCTAAACTTTCTTTTTCTTTTTGCGAATACTTCCTTTCAGTCGCACTTAGACATTTGCGGGCATAGGAAATCACACTGGGTGTTACATTTTCTTCAAACTGGATTAGTACTGTTCCTAGTGCAACGGGGCTTGCGTCAGTAACAAGTCGTGTTCGCTGTTTGGGATTGAAATTGGCCATTGTTGGAAGATGTTGTAATGACCTTTTCAACTGTTCAAACTGTTCCTGATGGCACTGTGTCCAATCGAATTTAACCCCCTTCTGGATCAGCTTCCGTAAATGTTTGTACGACTACCCAATTCGGGAATGAACTTGCCTAAGTAGGTAACTAAGCCAAGAAAATTTCTAACTTCCTCAGGTGTTGAAGGTGCCCGAAAATTGACAACCGTCCTCGCTCTGATAATGTATGGCTCAGAAACGTAAGCTCTCGTGTTTTTATTACACCCTTTTCGTCATTCAATAAAGCATCATTTTCTTTGAGTACTTTCAACACTGGTTGGAGACATTCATCGTGTTCTTCTTCCGTAGATCCAAATACAACAATGTCATCGATATAATTGATGCAGTTCTTAAAAGAAGACGGCAATGAAGAAAACTCTCGTTGAAATATTTAGGGGGCTGAATTTACTCCAAATAACAATCGCTTGTATCTTAACCTTCCTAAGTGTGTTATGAATGTTGTGATAGACTACTGTTGTCTTCTAACTCCAACTGGTGGTACGCATTTGTAAGATCAAGCCGTGAAAAATAGCGAGGACCTCGTAGCTTGATCATATAAGCTTCAAAGGTACGAGAAGGGTGATTTTCCGTCGTGATGGCTGCATTGGCTCTTCTCATATCAATATACAGGCGTATATCGCCATTTGGTTTAAACGACACTACTATAGGTCACTTGGTTCTGTCACCGGCTCTATAATATGTAACCGCAAAGCTTCTTTAAGTTTTTGTTCAACCAATACTTCATCATTCACTGGTACACGACGCACTGGCTGCTGGACGGGCTTTACTGACGGATCAATAGCAAGCGTCACCTTAACATTCTTAATTTTTGGAAACGGTTGTGTTTGTTGTAGGGTATTCAGTTTGAGTCCCATCTTCAAGACACCCAAACGTACGGCTGTAGCTTTTCCTAGTAGTGACACGTCACCCTCTAATATGACGTAAAATGTTGTGACAACCTCTTGTTTGCCTGCAACCTCGACAGAAGAATGGAATTTGCAGTGGACTTTAAGTGCTCCCGAAGCATATGGTTTCAAATTTTTGTCAATGTCTTCACTGATGTTCCATAAATTTACTTTACTTGCGTTTAGCGTCTTCCAATCTTTGCCCGTGATGATATTAGCTTTTGATCCGGAATCTATCATCATTTTTATCTTAACTCCTCCTGTTTTACATTGAATAATACCTTCATCACTCTGGTGGATTTATTGGTATTCGGCTTCCATTTTGAAACAATCTAACTCCCCCGATTCTGAATAATCAACGGTAGCTCCTGACCCCTTTGTTGTTTCTAAATCTAAACAATTTACATTGGCCCTTCGACGCTTTTGGCCCTTGTTCCCTTGATCATAAGATTGCCGTGTCTGTGAAATAGTGCGACACTTGTGAGCATAATGTCCAACTAACCCACATGCATGACTTGTCATATTTCGTGCCCGACACGATGAATCATAACTCGTGTGACCCCTTCGGCCACTTCTTTTGCACTCCACCGACGAGCTACTTGAACTCATTGTTGTCTTCACCCGGTTGATGGTGCCTGACGTCGACGGTTGTGGTTCTGAGAAAGTTTGATGCATTTGGGACGACTGACTTATTTGCTCATACACTCGACACATTTCCATGGTTTGTTCCAACGTATGCTCTTTCTCCAATAGCTTCCTTTTTAATTCGATGGGTGCCCAACAATCAATCAGTTTATCCTTCAAATTGATATCGGTTGCTTCAGCTGCATTTTGACCAAATTCACATTTGGCCGCTTGTTGTCTTATTTTAAGAAGGAATTTATTTAGTGGCTTCCCTGCTTCAGGTTTTAAACTGCGGAACAAATGGCGTTCAAACGTCGAGTTTTGGGTAGGCGAAAAATATACATTTAATTTTTTGATAAGAACTTCGAACACATCACCTTTTTCCTCACTGGGCTGTGTTACTGCTCCCGGTAAATTATAAGCCACTTCTTGTAACTACGTGCCTCCTAAATGTAAGAGTTTGTTCCGCTGACGCAACAGACTCTGTTATTTCTTCGGAATCCAGGTACAATCGCAATGCCCTTAGCCATTTTTCGCATTCAACTCTAATCAACGCCTTGTCGATTACATCACATAAAAATGGTTTTATTTCACTACCTTCCATCTTCTAATATTCAGAAACGCCTTTATGGCTGTGCAATTAAATGCACCACTTGCTATTACGCCTTTATCTTGGCTTGTGCTACTCAGTGCACCCTTTTGATATACGCCTTTTTTGCGGTTTGTACACTTTATTGTACCACTAGAACAACTGCACAATTTAATTCGCCTTCAACTATTTTCATACTCCTCACCATACCTGTGTAACTCTGTTGTGGTGAAACAAATCCCATCCTCGTTGCCACTTTGTGGTACTTCAATACATAACTTAATGAAAACACTAATAATCCAAGACCGCTTTATTGCATCCGCACGCCTCGATAGCTACATTCAAAAAGTGTGTCCCCACTTACCAAAATACAATAATGCTATACAATATGTAACTCTTATTAACTATTATTTGACATAGGTTCCACAGCTACCGTAAACAGCGGTTAATTCTGCCTCTGCCGTATTTCGCAGATTGCTTGTTAGTCGCAGGCACTGCATTTTAAGCCTTTTCCGATTATTTGAAGAATTTTTCATACTTAATTCAGTACATAACGTACCAAAAATCGAGCTATCGAGGTAATACGACTGATTCAAAAAGTTTGGCGAAATATTTTCAGCTATCATAACATGTAGCAACCTGTTGTTTGAATTTGGCTTTTATTATCGTGTTCGGCGTCGACTTGTGTGACGAACAAAACACGTATATTACGTGTTTTCCTTTTAAAAATCTTTACAATAGTATGCCTATGTACATAATAATCCCCGAACAAGCAATTGCTATAATCTTTGATAACAGTCATTTTCATCTAAATTCTCGAAATATTTGAAACCATTGCCTGGGCATTTTTGCTGTATCAACCTTCATCTTCACTGTAATTATAAATAATAATACTTACCAAAGGGTTATTCAAAAGAACAAAAGAAATGAAAGTAAGAATCTGAAGAAAATTCCAGGCACCTACCCAATACTACAGGATCTTACAGCATGCAAAACTGCGATAATAAACTCCTTTTAAAAACTTCTCATTACTGTGTCGCTGATGTTCACAAAGGAAATTGTGGCACTCTATATTACATATAATATTGGATAATAATATAGTAAAACAGTATGGAAACAATAATTCGATAACCGTGATAAGACCTTTTATAGAGATTTTAAACCCCCTTTTCCCTTTTACGAAATCTAGTAGGGATATACATCATTGGCGTCGTGCTTGTCGATGTGACTAGCATAGGTACTTGATGTATGATAGAAAGTGATAAAAGTTAGTAAAGAAAAATATATTTTTGTGAAGCAGCCGCAATTACTACTATTCCTTTTTACAAAGATGCAAATATTACAGACACGTAGTTATTATTATTATAATGTGTCACTGGGAAAATGTTAGATACCGACCCATCTCCACTTTCCTCCTTAAACCTAAGAACGTCCTATTTCTAAATGATTTTTTCTTGATCATAAATTACAGATCGTCCATAGAAAACACTCAAATATAAAATACTTCTTACTGTATCGACAATTCGTACCCATCGTGGTGCCCTCTCGCGTGTCGTTGTTAATTATTTTGGGCGCATTATTTCAATAATTAAATTCGTACTTAAATTCATTTTAATGTTTACGAATATTTTTCTCCATTTATTATTGTAAAAAAGAGTCTTACAAAATATATTATTAAAAAGTATTTAAAGGCATTAGATTCTTCAAAAATATATTTAATGTATGTATTAATAAAGAAAAATGCGCACATGTAATACACCAATCTTAAAGATGTTTGGATATAGCAAAACTATAGTGTTAACTACCGAGCGACTTATACAACAATTTAAGAAAATTAAAGGAACACTAAAAGCTGAAAAACAAAATAGCTATATACAAAAGCCATTTCATAGTTTTAATGAACAAGGGGGTTATTGTTGTTTTAAAGTATTTGCATTTTTATGAAAAAATATGTGCCCATTTAGCGACCATTTTTTCCATTTATCTTAATAATTACATTATAATAAGTTATTTTTGAAGTTCTGAGAGATGAGGAGGATCAAATAATGAAATCACCTTATGTCAACTATAATTACATTATCATTCACTTCATCTTTTAAAGCAGCATAATTCTTAGTTTCATATAATATGACGTTTTCTGATGCCTTGCTATTGGTGCTTCCCTGGTCACATACAGAGGAAATAACATTTAAAGCAGCTTCAGTGGCTCTCTTTATGATCTCCTTGTAGAAAGTGGCTAACTTATCTGCACTCATGGAGGATTTGCAAAAGGCAAATAGATTGCTTAAATCTTTTGAAAATGCCTCGTAACATGAATATATAAACATTATGTTACGACCCCCTTTCTTAGGTAAGGTCGGGTACGCTGCCACCACCTCCATAAGGCGAGGGAACCATAATTTGACTCCTAATTCCTGAGAGAACGGACGATTTCCAACGATGTTACTCTTCGGAGACCAGTGGGTCGCTGTTAGTGTTTGGGAAAATAATTGTGACTTGACTCGGATGATTAAAAACGCTAATTTTCGATTTATCACTTATATTAAATTTTCAGCCAGTATCTACAGATTTTCACTTTAGCGACACAGACGATTATATTGATAAGTGTTTATACGTTAGCAAGTGACTTGTTACAAAAACAATGAAATGAACATTTGGATGCAGGAGTCGCGAACGAATGAATTGTGGAAATAAATTATAATTAGAACAAAAATTACGATAAAAGCTTGCGACTTTAATTTGTTCAAAACCCAAATATTACTTCCTTCTTGGGGAGCCCCTCGGTTTAGATTTAGAAGAACTAAAGTAAACGCGCACGAGAAATTAAATTAACTTAACTTTATTATAAGTGTTCTAGATTTTCGTCCCAGACACTGACAGTGGTATACTTTCTCGTGTTATTTAATACGAGAAAGTCGTGTTGGCCTAAAATCTCAATAGTTTTTTCAAGAGTCACCGTATTGCCACAATCTTCTAATACCCATTTAAATTCAGCACCGTCCATGGATATGCTTCGTTTATCAGTTTTCGTCTCCCAAAAGGCATATGAGTAGTAGTTCTTTTCGATTCTCCCTTGCCCTTCCACCTCCCGCAAAACTCTCCGTAAACAGGAGACGCAATTATTCAACACCAACTACCCCTCTGCATGAACCAAAATATCATTGAATACATAATCACTCTCGCAAGTAGCGAGCGAATATAATATTTCTAAAGTTTGACGCAAATTCACGTCCGTATTATTACCTCGCTTCACCCGTTCGTTCAAGCATGCGCTAAGCCAATGTTATTTAAAACATAGTGTCCATCTTTAAGAGCCAATCCATGGGAACGAGTGAGTATCCTCTCATCAATGAAATTCAATAGAGTATTTAATAATTGCAGGTTTAATTCTCCTGGCATCCATCTTTCTGTGACGTCTCTATTTTACTAAGTGAGTACATTAATATCAAAACCGACCATCTCCAAAAAAAAACACTTTTTTCAGGAACGCAAAAAACTGTAGCTAGGAAAGTAAAAGTTCGAACAGTTTGCCGCTGCTCTAGTACTGACTTAATTGTTAAAATGATTATTGGGTATGAGTGATAATCAAATATTTTCAGCACTTTTCAAAATTTTGAAATATAGTTTGGATTTGGCCGGTTTTGAAAATCAAATCAATTTAATCTTTATAACTATTATATTTGTGTTCAAATAACAACCCCTTTGTGGAAAATAAACTTTATTTTAGGAAATGTAAAAGACATAATACTTGCAGAACAGAAAAGAAATGTTTTTTGATAAGGCATTGAGAAGTCCATTAAATCCTTGTTTCAATTTCTTCTGGGGTCTCTTTACAAAGAGTATTTTCCTCGTTCGGTTCATTGCCAGACGCCGTTTGAGAGTCAATAATGTTTTTGTAAAACTCGAGAGAGTCGATCTGCTGCCAGTTAACACCCTAATGTTTTTTTTTAAAAGTTTATCAACATCGCACACTAAAAGCATTTATCTTTCTTCCGGTACGAATTTGTTTAGGATTTGCCATGCTCACATTTTTTCTCTTTCTACACACTCCACTATAACTCCCTACCTCAGACTTGTAAGCAAATTCTCCTTAGATAAGAATATAATTCATTATAATAAAAAATCGCTTGGAAGATGCAAACTTGAAGTGCCACTGACCTGGGCTGGCTTTACAATGGKATTAGTTTCACTTKTCCAATCAAAATCAGGAACTTGACTGCCTAGATGACATACCTCGMCGTGGCTTTGTAAAACTGTAAAAAGTTCTTCTCTCTGTCTGATGACTCTTTCTATTCCCGCAAATACTCTATCGGGCGGAATGAAAGAACGCCCAGGTACACGAAAAATGCATTCTATTTTTTTTAATAGTTGAAGGTGCCTTGTGTAGGAGCCACTTTCCAAGCATTTAGAGAAGAACCGAATTCTTGTTTGGCCCAGTGATGGTATCCTTTGAAACCACAATTCCCTTTATGTGAAATGGAATATCCCTACAATTTCCCGCACTTATTTGAAATGTTCCCTCTTCTTTCCCTACACTCCAATTTTGTTTATTTTGCATTATTTCACTGTAAATATACGTACTTCTCGCTAACCTTTTAATTTCGATTGTTATGTACTTAAAAAACACAATAAAATTAAATGTAAGAAAAAGCAAATATCTATAAAATAAATATTTTATTGCAGGTACAAATATTATTTAAACAGAATAAACTGTACATTTATATATGAACACAGTACAAAGGCTCTATAATAACATAAAATTGCACATTAGTTGCATTTTGAATACAATATAAACTTAAATGTACCGTATTTCTAAAATGAATGAATACCTTTTAAAAAACTTAATTTTTATAAGGCAAAAGGATCACGGGGATCGGACCAAAAAACAAAACCACTAAGTCACCTCTTCGGCAACGTTTTGACGTCGGTAGGACGTCTTCTWCAGGCTTTGAGGAAATAATGKKAATCTAGTATTAGAAAACGAGACATCTGWTGTTGTATACCATTCGGTGCTTGGGTCATATCAGATGTCTCATTTTCTAATACTAGATTACCATTATGTCCTCAAAGCCTGAAGATGATGTCCTACCGATGTCGAAACTTTGCTGAAGAGGTGACTTAGTGGTTTGGTTTTTGGTTCGATCCCCGTGATCCTTTTGCCTTAATTACTTTACGGACGTGAAACACAAATGCTTAATTTTTATGATCATACACGACAGTGTACTTCATATCCAATAACAGTTTTTCATCACATTTGTATTTTGTACAATCAATTTGTTTATGTTGTAAATGTGAACGAATGATACAGATCGAGTTAAAACTTCATGTGGGAGTTCGTTTCTTTTTTTTTGTTCGTACATCTGTTACGATAGAAAACACTTTCTGCATCTGCGTTAGCATGTGGTAATGTAAGAATATTTTTATACAAAATTGTAAGACTTGGAAAAACAGAATTGTCTTGAAATGTTTTTTAGTTTTGAAATATCATGCCAAAACTCATCTACACTTTTGTTAAGCAATTAGTTTTTTACATCATCTTCAATATTGTAAGGCATAGTGCGCCATTCGAAAACGGTCTGATCAAGGTCCAAGTTAAATTTACTACACAAATCACTAAATTCAATAGAGTCTCTATTTTCACCACTCAAAGCTGCAAGCTCAGGTTGCAAAAATTGAATATGTTTAAATAAAGAATTATCCTTAATAAATTTTTTCTTAAATTTCTTCCAAAGCCGCTATGTAAAAATTCAGACAACCCAATCTTACTTTATATTTGCTTCAGTTTTTGGTATTTGACTTAGAAGAGAATTGCAATGATTACCCATAATATTGCATCTAAATTCATAAAGTTTTCAGGATTTCTCACATCCATATTTACTTCTAATTTATTTGGTTTTATAATATTCTGCCCTAATGTATAAAATATTTTTTTGATTCATTGTGAAGTTGATGAATCAGTGGCTTTCTAGACTGAAATAGTGCATTTATAGTATTAAAGTAATTCAACACATATTGTAAAAATAAAAGATATGCTTTGTTGCAAATATTTTGCAGTTCCAATAATATATGTTCAGCAGATTTTAATTTGTCTTCTACTACTGCCAATAATAATTTATCAAAATATCCCAATTTTCTAAAACTCTAGTAACACACTGGTGTAAAGATAACCACCTTGTAGAGGTCACTTGTAGGATTTTCTTTTTTTGACAGTTAAAAAAACTTGCATTTCTTCCAGTTGAGCACATCTTTTAGAGCTTTGCGAAAAATATGTTGAAACTTGGCGTAAAAGTTTTTCTAGTGCTCGTGGTAATTCCATACAAGCTATATTTGCAATAATAGCTGAAGTGTGACAAATACATTTAATTATTACAGCATTAGGATTTTCAGCTAACAGCCTAGACGAAAAAGAATTACCGGAACCCACCAATGGTATTTAACCTACACATCAGAGGTATTGATATCCTGCCTGCAAAATTCCAAAGAGCCAAATGTAAATAGTGCCATCCATTGAGCAATTAGCGCAGACACAGTCAAAATATTGAATTAATATTACTGCTGCCTGTTAACACCTACCAAACTTTAAAATTTAATGAAACTTTTCACCTCTCGATTTCTCAGCTTACAGCAAACCGTACGAATAGGCAGGGTGAGGGCGCGAGTTTATCTCTGAACAGGAGTAGTACGGCGTATGCGCGTATGAGAGCTACGGTTGCCATGTTGCCAACATAAGTGCTTGTGGTTGGGTTGACAAAAATTCAAGCTTGTGTCAAAAATTAACAGCAGAAACGGTAAAAATAATAATAACGTACTGTATACCGTTCATAAATTTGTAAGACTTATAAACTCCCGTTATTAAGCAATTTCTAAAATTTCCCTCCCGTGTCCCTCACACCCAAAACTTTTTAATAAATTTCCCTACATGTAGGGAAATTTCCCTTGAGTTTTGGCCCCTACAGCCATCTGCAACGCATCGCAATATGGAAATGCCCGTGAAATCTGTATTTTGCAACCTATGATATACACACGACCCTATTTCATTAGATCCTTTTGGTAATTCATGTTCTCCCCAAGTGCATAAAAATGTGTTCCTTTTTGAAGGATCTTTGGAGCTGCCTTGTACAATAGAAAAATTGTATAAATGAAACTGCCGACTGTAGTATTTCGCCTGATCGGGAAGTCTTGGAATAGTTTTTTTGGCAGTCAAAGCTTATAGTAAATAACCCATCCCTTTTTTCCTTCAGAAGGTTAAAAAATACCTTTGCACGAAGCTTGTGAATTCTTTTCTCCGTCAAAAGGACAGTCTTTTTAGTTTTATCGCTTTCTTTCTTTATTTTCTCTTCTAATTCCAGACATTTTGAACATACATCTGTTCGTGGTGTTCCAAACCCGATATTGAAAAAAGAAATACCTTTCGAAAATAAGATTGTAAGTAATGTGATTCTATGCATTTGAATTGCTTAATAAAGGCTTTTATTGAAGCACACTTTGAAGCAAATTTGGTGGTTTTTCTATCACCGCCCCCCTTCAAGAAAATAACGACGTGCAACTCCCTCTACTCTGTGTTTAGTAATACCGAACTTTAAGAAATGCTGCACGACAGACGGGTTTCGTAGTTTTATCCTTGATGTCAGAAATAAAAAGTTTTAAAGAACCGGTCTTCTACGTCGGGTTAAATTCACGTCGATGTGTTTTAAAATAAATGAATCTTGTTTTACCTTTTCTGGAGTACTGTAGTACCGCCTATGGAAGTCGACTACATTTTCTAAAGGACTTTGAGTTATGTTTGCAGGGCTGCATTTCTACAGGAGTAGCAGGCGAGTATCTGCAATAAAATGTTTGAGCACGTGCTCTATAGAATTTACCCCCAACACAAACCCCATTTTTTTCACGACTTCTTTTCCAAAGTGCAGGACGCTTTGGACATTTTCGCGGTTTATCAGTCTCTTCCACATTAATTTACATATTAATTAATGTAAAAACTAACTCAGCAAACAGCACACACGATTCAGTTCACTTATGCGATACTAAAGCACTGACCGACTGACCACTGCAGGCAAACACATGCTTACTAAGCATGCACAGTGGATTTGGTCGCCTTTGATGTACAAGCAATGGTGGATTTGGTCGGTTTTGCAACTAACACCAAAATCAACGCAGCTATTTGTATGGCATGTAGTCGGATTTGACACAAATTACAACAGGGAGAATATGCACAGAGCCTCTTAGAATCGCAGAATGGTATAAAATAGAAAAAGGCCAACAAATGGATTTAGCCGGTTTTGATACCAATCTACTCAAGTATTAGATGTACTCCTATCACGGAGTAAAGCTTTTGCCATTTCCCTACATACATCTCATACAAATAGCCAGGGACATGAATGTTATGGCCCTGGCCAATCTTAACCTTATAGCGCTAGTTGTTTACATCCGATTCATGAATTAAGAAATTCACTACCCTTTTCTCTCCTCTACTATTTTTGACATTTACTGTATCACGACGAACAATGGGAGAGCGCGTAGTCCCACTGATTACCAACGCGCCACCAAACATATGTTCGTTTACGTCGATATAAACATCCGAGTCATCGTCCGTTCCTATCGTGAGTTCGTGCATAATTCGAAGCACTTTATTCATATCATCACCGTTTGCATCCCGAACACAGGGAGTACCGCAACCAACTCGAGCGAGTGAGTTTAGAGGTGTTCCCCGCCGCCTCATGCCTCCTCGACCGGAAGTTGCACCTTGCGGTACAGTAGGGGAATTGTGCTTAAGATGACATACTTTTTGTTTTGTGGCAGATATTCGAAAAGTCAAAGGCGCTAAAAAATAAATTTCAGATTATATATTTAAAACGTTTATTTAGTACGGAATACAAAAAAGAAAACCGTCATTATGGAGAACTTTATATATGAAATAAAGAAAAAAGCCCCTCTTGTCCACAGAGGTAAGATGGCACACGTCGTTCTAAGTTGACATACCTAATTATCGGTACACAATTCGCATATAAACTCCCGAGTTCTTGGTGCCACGCCAGCACAAAGAGTGTGGCACCATCCCGTACATAATTGGCATCGTACCCAGTGTTCTCCTGGCTTTGATTTACTATATAATTCATTACAATAAAGGCATGTAGAATCGGATTCATCCATATCATCAGCGCCCTGACTAAAATCAGGTTCGCTATCTGAATCATCCTGAAAGATATTCCGCTTCACCTGCTTTCGAACTCTAACGCTCTTGCGATTTTCTTTCTCCTTTTTATTCTGGACTTGCATTTTAATTTCATTCATGAAAGGAGTGCCGGTTAAAACTTGAGAGCCAGTGATTTTCTTCTTCGTGTTTCTTGCTTGCCCTGTAGAAACTGATTGGGGAAGTAGATGTAACTGCTCCTTGAGAGGAGTTTAGTTACAAATGTTGCGAGGCAACTATTTGACAGCGGGGCGAGGTCGTGGGTTCACTATAAACTTACCTTTATGGTAAATTTACAATTGGGACTTGTGATGCTTTATGGGCGCCACCAAATTTTTTATTATTAAAGTAACTAATACGGCTACCGTGCGGGAAATTTGGAAAACCGCTAAATAAATGACCACTTGGAAAGATACAGTTTTTTAATATAAGATAAAAAGAAGTTATAAAATATGTGCAGGCGGTTGTACACAAGGTGGGCAGTACTGATTGATAATTAACGTATCTGCGGTGAACAAACAAATAAAATTTGTGACTCTTCGCAAAGCTTTGCTCAGATTTACAATTAATCTTTATGTATCGATCTCAGTCTGATCTCATGTACATTCAATAACCGCTACGTATAGTGTAATATCGGAAGGTGGTGTTCACTTATCTGTATCCTGTCAAATGGTGGTGGTATGTGCAGTGTGGTGTTGGTGGCCTGGGTGGTTATGCAATTCGACGATTTCCGGTAAGTAAGCAAGCTTACATTCTTATATCTAGCTCCCTACAGGTACGGACAGACAGACAGAGACCCTCGGTATATAACATGGAATGATGGATGACCTTACTGTGACCTCGACGTTCGACCCTGACGATTGAATCAAAGTAATGTAAGTAAGCTGGACAAAATTAATTATATAATTTACCTCACTTCGCGGAGGGTCAGCTTATAGGTATAAGTATATTCGACGACAGAAATAAGGCCAACAAAGCAAGCACCTCAAATTGGAAAATTCCAGTAACTTATCAGGAAACCTGAAGTAGTAAAGATAAAGAGCAAATGATCGAAATTAATGATGGTACCTTACCTTAATCAAAAATGGTAGATACACTATAAATACCGGGTGCTAGTTATTATAATAATTAATGTTTTACTTTCAGCTCAAGATGGTATGGCCAGTGAAGTCGGCAGCGGAGTGCCAGAACATGGGACTAATCTTCACAAAAATAAAGGCCGAAAAATGTAAGAAAAAACAATACATACCCAGGGGCAGAACGACAGCCTGATTGTGGACAACCCACACCACAGATGGACTACTGAATATGTACAAATCTAGTGATTTTTGATTTAGTTAAATAAACGGACAAACGGAATGTTACATGGAGAAATCTCATTTAAAATCTCTTGGGTGCTAGACGATTCAGCAATGACTCTGAACTCTGATTTTGGCAGAATTTATTTTATGCTGTGCTGTGGTCGACGAAGAAGGTCCAGCAATATCTTCAAGATCAGGCTGCAGTTGATCAGCTGTTCTAGTAAATTCTTTATCAGCTTCTTTTTCGTCGCCTTCATCATCCATCTCCATCTCAATAACATTTTCAGTTACTTCACTGGGCAGAAACAAATGATCCGGAAAAACATGTGGGTTTAACGGATAAATTCCAGTTTTCTCAAAGCCACTCGTTATATTACCGACCGAGGCAACACTTCCGTATGCTCTCCCAAAAATACTGGCGACTTGATAAAGCCCTACAGTTCTACCAGGGTGTGCTTTTAGCCAGGTGGTAATTTCACGGTTGTAAAATGCTTCAAGTGGTCCAAAAAATGACACGTCCAGCGGCTGCATCCTATGGGTGCAGTGCGGGGGTAGACACAGCAATATGACTCCATTAGCCTTAGCAAATTCTAGTGCTTCTAGGTTCTTGTGGCTACCGTGGCCATCCAGAATCAAAATAACTTTGTTTGTAGGGTTGCAGCCAGTAGAATTAACAAAATGTTTCACCCATTTGACAAATAAATGTCCAACCATGTAGCCACTTTCATAACATAGTTGCAAGGTTCCTGGAGGTGCGCCATCGAAATATTCAGGTTTAAAGTTTTTTCTAGGGATAATCATTGCAGGCGGAATGAAATTCCCAGCAGCATTAGCGCAAACAGCGATAGAGACATGCTGGCCTCGTTCGGCACTTGTCAATGCACCAACTTCTTTTTTCCCCTTCGATGCGATTTGGAGGTTTTTGGACGGTGCTGAGGCCAGATTCATCCATGTTGTAAATGTTTGATGGAGAAATATCATTATCAGTCACCAACTTCTGTAAGAGTTCAAAGAACTTCATGACCTGTGGCTTATTAAAAGCTCTTGCCCTTGCCCTGCGGAAGTGGCTTCAGGGGTCCTTAACGAGATTGAGGGGTTACGCTTCCTAAACCCTTTTAGCCAATCCCAACCTGCCATTTGTGTCTCTTCGTCAAATCTGTGGGACACACCCGCTCTGTTGGCAAATTCAAACGCCAATTTTCTCACATCCGTTGTAGTTAATCCAAAAAATCGTTGCTCAAAATCGAGCAAATGGTCCACAAATTGTCTTTCTGTGACTGAATCAAATGTGGGTTTGAAACGGCCCATATTTTGAGGAACATTCATGAAGTGACGACGTAGTGTGGCCTGTGGCACATTAAATGTTTTAGAAGCCCTTAACCACCCCATCTTGTTTTGTCTAACATGTTTTATGGCGCTTGCCATATCTTCATCTGACCACGCATGGCGTGTGGTCTTCCTCACATAGTGGGCGGGCATCCTGAAAAGAAAATATAACATAATTTTGAAGTATTTTTACACGTAAGCAATTCAAGGTAAGATGACATACTATGTCATTTTAAGCCGATGGTTGGAATGTCATCTTGCCCTACGAGGTAAGAAATCTTTGGTGTTTTTTTGCGACTTAAAAATTGTAAGGTTAGTTTAATGATTCTTCCATATTCTTAACTCATATCAACCACAGTTCATAGTAAATTAGTCAAATACCTCAAAAAACTTACCTGAGAGATATTTATCGGCACAAACACTTTCAACAAAATAATATTTTCGAGTGGCGAAATCAGAAACAACGCCACCATATCTGAATAACGGAAGCGGGCTGCCTCTAATGTTTTGAGTGATTACGCCATCTGTTAGCCGACGTACGACAATCTATTACGAGCTTGTGGCGCGTTTATTTGAACTGATACAGTAACTATGTCGTCTTACCTGAGTATGTCATCTTAAGCACAGTTCCCCTATATGCCATGTCGCCTATGAAAAAAATTAAAGAGTTAACTAACTTCATTTGAAATGTGCCACGCTGTGTACTCCTTGTTGAAATAATCGTGATTAGTTGTGGTTTATCTGGCACATAAAATATCGATTTCGTTATTAATCTGCTCGTCATCAGGGTACGAACAAGGTATTGTGACAATTACACTTGTTAGTTGGTTGTTAGTGGTTAAATCATACATAATATTAACAATTATTTGGTGCTTATCACTTGAGTACCTTCTATCGCGTAGCTTTTTGCTCGTTTTACGATAAAGTTCCCTCATCTCTGTTTTGTGTTGTAACAGTCCCAGCTCGGGACTGTCACATATTTTAAATTGAGATGACGTACACTTCTAGATCTGCGTACGCCACTCCGGTACCAGTCACTTAAACAACAGCGGTCGGTCGGTTAGATAAGTGACTGATGTCGCTTCGTGTAGCTTCAGTGAAGATAACGGGTTCTTTTTCGGACAGACACTGTAGTTAACGTTTTCTTTTAGTGAGAGAGAGAACAGAGGTTATTGAAACTCGTACAACTGCTGTAACTAATAATACATTTATTGTTTTATAAATATAACAACGTATGTTATGTAATATATCAAATAGCGGTGTCTTGGGTCTCTTGTCTGGGGCATCGATCTCCGGGAAGCCGAGGAGCTCGATGATGCGGATGGTCCCGGAAAGCCGAGGGACCTGGGGACGGTTCTGAACCCCGGAAAGCCGAGGGGTTCAGCGGAGCGATCACGGAAAGCCGAGTGGTTGTTGGTGGAGTAGAGTCCCGGGAAGCCGAGGGGTTCAGCGGAGCGACCACGGAAAGCCGAGTGGTCGTTGGCGGAGTAGAGTCCCGGAAAGCCGAGGGACTCTGGAGAAGGAGGAGGCCGCGGAAAGCCGAGCAGCCGGGGTAGGTACCTCTTGGATTGCTGTGGGGAAGCCGACACAGCAAACACTAGTTTCTCTACTTTTCTTTTACTTTTTCGTCTGCTGTTATGGAGCACCTGATATTAATATCATTTTCTCCTGTCATCTAAGTTTCAGTCATATTGGGAAAAGTGGGATAGGTTATGGTATTTTTATTATAATATCATAATCTTCTCAAGTTGCCGCGACTGTGAGGTTCATGCCACCCGGTTGGCCGGCTCACATATCGCGGCTGCCCTTGGACATCGGCAGGGCTTTGGAATTACTGGATCAGCATCATCTTGGGCCTCTTGTGTGTACGATCTTCCTCTTCATCGTAATCTCCCAGATTACGAATGAGTGGGTTTTCGTGCACGTCCGCTGTGTGGAATGCCTTGGCTGCTGCTTCTCGGATGAATTCCTGGATCGTAGGAACTTCGAGATCCCTGTGTATCTGAGAATTCCTGACGAACCAGGGAGCATCGACGACCATGCGGAGAACCTTGTTCTGGATCACCTGGAGACGTTTGATGTGTGTAGCGGATGCGTAACCCCATGTAGCACATCCGTATGTCATCATCGGCCTTAGTATAGTCTTGTAAATCAAGAGCTTGTTGTCGCTGCTCAGCTTGCTATTGCGGTTTAGCAGACAATAGAGGCTGGTCAGCGCGGCCGTCGTCTTGTTGGCTCGGTCTTCGATGTGCGATTTCCACAGCAGCTTTCTGTCGATGGTGATCCCCAGATATTTGGCTTCTTGTTTCCAAGGGATGTCGCGATCGAAAATCTCGATGTTTCGATCGGGCTGCTTCCTCCTTTTGCTCAGAAACAAAGCAGAGCTCTTGTCGGCGTTGACTCCTATTCTCCATCGGGAGAACCAGTCTTCTAGATCATCGGCGGCTTTCTGAAGACGTCGAGTGATCAGACGTGGATCTACTGATCTGGTGAAGATAGCGGTGTCGTCTGCGTAGAGAGCGAGTTCTGTTGCTTCTGTCTTCGGGATGTCCCTCGTGAACACGGAGAACAGCAGCGGAGATAGCGTCGAGCCTTGTGGAACCCCTGATGTGGCGGTGCGCACCGAGGATCTTGCGTCGCCGAGCTTCACACGGAAGTGTCTGTCCCTCAGGAACGATGACGTCAGACGGACGAGTCCGGTTGGGATGTCGGCATGTGATAGCTTGAGTATCAATCCCTCATGCCATACCTTGTCGAACGCTTTCGACACGTCCAGAAAGACAGCTCCGGTTGACTCCTTGACGTTGAAACCCTCGGTGGCGTACTCGACGAGCCTGAGCACCTGGTGCGTGGTAGAATGGCCCGCCCTGAACCCGAATTGCTCGTTCGGGATGACGTTCTTCTCCTCGACGGCGGCAGATAGACGATCCAAGATGGTCTTCTCGAAGATCTTTCCCATGGTCGGTAGCAGGCTGATGGGGCGGTAGTTTTGTGGGAACGTACCGCTCTGTCCCGGCTTCGGAATCATGACGACGTCGGCAATTTTCCAGGCAGATGGAAAATGCCGCAGTCTCAGAGCGCCGTTGATGTTCGTCAGCGCTGCCGTCGCTCTTATGGGGAACTCCTTAAGAGCCCTGTTGGAGATGCCGTCTGGCCCTGGTGCCTTCCTCACGTTGGTCCTCTTGATGATCTTCATCACTTCCGCCGGAGTGGTATGGCGGATGGGATCCTCGTCAGGAGCTCGGAGTAGTCTGCGAACGCTTCGATGGACCCTTTCGATGTCGTCTAGGTCCGCGTTCTCGAAGTTTGGACTGCATTGGCGTTCCATGCAGTCGGCAAAGGCTTCGGCTTTATCCTCCGGTGTGTACACCAAGCCGTTCTCGCCGTGGAGTGGGGGCGATGGGGTGGGCTTGTTGCGCAGGGTCTTCGTCATCCTCCAGAGGTCGGAGGAGTCTTCGTCCAGTTGGCGAATCTTGTCATCCCAACATTCGCTTCTGTGGTCTAAGACGGCCTGTTTCACCTGGGCATGCAGTTGATTGTACTGCCTGCGGTCTTCGGGGTTCCACGTGCGTTGCCATCGCTTTCTGGCCCTGTTCTTCTCTCGGATGAGCGCTCTCACGTCATCCGGTAGAGGAAACTCCCTCTGCGGTTCACGCTTGGTGTGGGTGGCGTGATCTAGTGCTGCTCTGGTGGCGTCGGTGAGATCCGCTACTGCCTGTTCGAGTTGGCGGACAGAACGTATCGTGCCGAACCTGGGCAGGTGTGTCTGCAGGTGTTCCGCGAAAGAAGGCCACGAAGTCGTCTTCTTCTCGGACATCAGTCGCTCACGGGGTGTAGATCCGATGAACAGCAGGACAGGCGTGTGGTCGGAATCCAGTTCGTCGATCTTGCGTATGTGATGTTGTAATGGTACATCCTTCAGGATGGTAACATCCAAGACATCTGGCAGTCCAATAGGAGAGTAGTGAGTAGGCTCGGTGGGCGCGTCTATCACTAGATCTCTGGTCTCGGCGAACTGTAGGAGACGATTCCCGTTGGGGTTTGCTCTTCTGCTGTGCCAAGATGGGTGTTTGGCGTTCAGATCTCCGGCGACGACGATCCTCCCGTCGGGGTCCAGTATCGCCTCCAAGTCTTCTCCAAGCAGCGGTCGGTTTGGCGGATTGTAGACTGATATCAGTCGGATATAGCCTACGTTTGCCATTTGTATCTCGATAGCAGTGGCTTCGAGGTGCTGCGTCGGATTGACGTTGACGGCGTGGTGCTTGAGGCCCCTCTTGACGTAGATGGCGGTGCCACCTCCGGGGCGATTCAGACGGTCGGTGCGGTGGAGGACGTAGTTTGGAATGCTCGGCCTGTCACATGGTCTCAGATGTGTCTCGTTGACCAAGGCTACATCGACTCCATGTTGTGTCATGAAGTCTTGGAATTCAAATCGCTGGCGTTTGATTCCGTTTGCATTCCAATATGCAATCTGCAGGGAGGACGGTGCGTTGATCTCTCTAGCCATTTCTAGTTGAAGAGGCTGGCGATATCTTGAGCACAAGATAAGACTGCAGTCAGTACTTCTGGCATAGTGGTTTTGCCAGCTAGAGCTGCAGAGACCTTCTGGATGACGGGTACCAGACGGTCAAAGTTGATCTTCTGGAGCAGTTTGAGTATTTGCTCCAGCGGACTGTCCTCCTTAGTCGAGGCTGCGGGGTTCATGCCACCCAGGTGGGCCGGCCCGCATACCTCTGGAACGGCGGGTGCAGTTGCTCTGGCGTACGATACGCCGGGTCTCACGGTGGGCGGGGCGACCGGGCAGGCTGCCGGTGTTGGTGGGGCCGCGGCCGCGGTCGGGGCGGATGTCGGTTTCGGTGCCGACTTSGGAAGTTGCGGGAACTTCGGGCATCCCCTGTAGCTGGCTGGATGTGGGCCTCCACAGTTGACACAGGTGGCGGCTGCATCTCTGGGCCGCTGACAGTCAGCGGCGCGGTGGTCTCCGGCGCATTTCACGCATTTCACTTCGGCGCGGCAGCACCTCTGTGAGTGGTGAAATTTCTGGCAGCGAAAGCACTGCCCGATGGACCTCTTCTTGTTGGGCGACTCAACCTGGATGTTGAGATCGCAACAGGTCCTGATGCCGAAGATGTCCTTGGTCTTCGGCGCTCGTCTCAAGTTTACGAAGACGAGAGGCATCTTGCTCCCGTCCTTCTTCTTCATTCGACGTGCCCCCTCCACGTCGAAGCCTTGGTGACGTAGAGATTCTTCCACCTCGTCGTCGGTTATGAAGGTAGGTAGGCCCCTGATGACCACCTTCAGGGGCTTCTCCTCCTGGAGGGCATAGGTGTGATATGGCAAAGCCATATCGTCTAGCATTTTGGTGATGCCACGGTGTGCGTCGGGGTTGGTGGGCTGGATCAGGATGCCAGCAGATATCGTCTTCGCTTTGGTGAAAGCAAGACGCTTCTCAGACATCCGGGCGGCTACGGTCGTCCACTTCTCCGGGGCTCGGAGAATCACAGGGGGTGGTGCCTTGGTCTTCTCGGGAGCGGTCGTAGGGTCTTCAACCTCCATTTCGTCTAACGCGGCGAAACGGTTGCTGGGGTTTAACAGCTTCTTAGCCTCCCTCGGAGACTCGTTCGCTGTGCGAGTACGCTTCCTGGCCTTCGCGGGTTGGAAGCCTTCTTCGGCGGGTGGGGCTGGGGCGGTGGATGGAAGTGGGGCGGTGGGTGGAAGTGGGATGGTGGACAGGAGTGGGACGATGGCAGGTAGTGGGGCGGTAGATGGGCAGGGGGCGGTCGATGGTCCTGGTGTGGCGGCGGGGTCCTTGGTCTTGGTCGCTGGACGGAGGGATATCGTTGCCGCGGCTGACACCTGGTGCGGTACCTTGGCGGCGGCGGAGACATCCTGGCTGGCGATGTGGGACCTGGACTCGGCGTCGGTCGTCACCTCTAGGTGCCGGCGGAACAGCTCAATGCTGTCCTCCGGCAGACCAGCGGCTCTCATCTGCTGGATGATGAACGGATCCATCACCAGCAGCGTAGATGTTCTTAAAAGAACACTTGTTCTAAACAGAACAGTTTGCTTTATCGTAAATTGATAGTAAGCTTTATCGTTGACGAATCGCTGGAGAAATTCGACTTCACTGCTCGAGAGCTCGTAGTCGAATACTAGTTTCTCTTCGGATGGGCTCTAGCTTTTATACGGTGCAGGACGGCCAAAGTTCAGAGCGCCTCCCGCCTTCTCAAGCAATGCGGAGTGGTGGTACCTTCGTACATTCGGACGGAGCCGGTCTGCTTCGTTACAGTGTATACTCCGTGGCCTTCCTGTGKTTGTCGCAAAAAGTCACCTTGACGGGCCCCTGGGTGTGAAGACTGTATCATCGCGCAACCTTCTCCTTTCTTTTCCATTATTTAATAGTATATAAAGCAATAATAAAATGAGCTCTTGTGTGAATTGTGGATTTGCTAGCAGTTCCAATAAGCTTAATGTTAATAGCGATTGCTGCCAAGGACCGCTTCACGCGGCTTGTACTGGCCTTACTGAAGGTGATATAAAAATGACGAGATCTAAATCGCGTTCTTAAAAATTGTTTGCAATAATTGTTCTCAGAATATTAATCAATTTAAAGATATTAAAACTTTAATTGATACGTTAAAATCTGAATTTAAAGCTGATTTGAATAAACAAATTACGAACTTAAGAAAGGAATTTACGGCTCAAATTGATGAACTCAAGAAATGCAACGATCAGGGTAAAATCCAGGCGTTGACTTTTTTGAAGAAGTTTGCCAGGAGGTTGTAGAACGGGAAAAAAGAAAACGAAATATTATTATATTTGGCGTACCGGAACAAGCCGCGGGCAATTCATCGAACACTGCAAATAATAGCGATTGTGCCCTAATCGAAGAGATTATGGAGACTATCCAGCCAGATTATGACACTTCTGACATCCAGTGTATGAGGCTTGGTCGTCCTAATTCTGCCAACAGGTTGCCTCGCCCTGTGATAGCGACCCTCAACAGTGAGTAAGGTTCTACCCATATAGCAAAATCATATTTAATGTATATACATTTTATATCTCCTTTAAGACATTGGTATATTCACAAAATATGTAGGAAACATATCTGGCACATGATAAAAACATACAGTTGGCCGCCACTTTCATGTGTAAAAGATATGCATAACATATACATAAGTATATTCATTGTACATGTTTTACATGTTATATGTATATGTATGTACTAAAACGTACATTTTATAAATCTGCATTGCATATGCAGTGAATATGAAAAATATATACTTCTAATATGCAGATGCATGTATCTGTAATATGAATAGTATGGGTTAATACAGGGTGTTCTGCAGCTCGAGGATCATTAGATAATGTACATGCCTCCAAGGTCATTCTGGATCTAAAAGTGTACAAACATATCTATATCTTAAAACAAACCATTTTTGCAAATATATAGATAAGGTGTTAATGACCAGAATGGACTTCTCGAAAACTAGCAAAGACAAAAAGAAACTTAAAAGTGGGTATATTTGCCATTTTATGAACCCTGCTTATTAATTACTTTTTTGTTTTTTGAAGAAAACTTTATAGCTTACTAGATATTTTGTAAAAACTGGATTTTCAGTATTTCTTCAAATTCACTTCTTATATTTTACAGTATAACTGTTTTTTGTTAATAAAAGTATTCTAAGTATTATGAATGTGACATAATTTGCCAGTTTTTCTTCAATGTACCCATGTTCCATAACAAACTGATATATACTTTTAATTAATACAAAATTATTTACTACAAATTTTAGTTTTTCTGTAAAATTAAGAGAAATGGTGAATTTAAAAATACTGAAGAAATAAGTTTTTCTAAAATATCGAGTAAGCCATGAACTAAAAAGTTTATTAAACTGGTTCCATAAAATGCCAAATAATTCTGTTTGGTAGTTTTCGAGATATTTCTGGTCTTGAAAATCATCCTGATGTATGTATCTGAAAAATAATTCATTTTAAGAAAATATACACGTTTGTATATAAACGTTTGGATCGAGAAAGGTCTGAGGACCATGCATGCTCACCACGGCCTTCGACTTACAGTACATCCTGTATTTTAAATTTGCACTAAATAATTGCAGGATGGATATACCACAGAATGTGCAGGTAGCCAACAATGGCAATAACAACAACACAAAGAACAAGAAGATGTATATATTCAGTATAGAAAAAGTAAGTACATATATATGGGAATATGTAAAAAAAAATTAATCAGCTTCATTGGCACGAGTCGGTGATGCAGATCTGAAAATAAAAACAAAGATGATTACACACTAAAACAAATATTCCTTAGAATACAGTTTATAACAAATCGTTCTAGATCTATGAGATTCATTAAAAAAATATTAATCATCCATGAATTAAGTACTTAAATTTCAAAACAATGTGATAAGTATCCATTTATCGTTTTGCTGTTAATTTGGAATGGGTACTACTGCTAAATCATTCCCACTCTTGTCATATCCATGTTATTTTATTCACGTGAATAGTTTTTTACTTATTATTAAACACACAAAAAATTTTATAAAATCTGTATTAGTTAAAAAACTATATTCTTCCATGCGAATCAGTTTTAGAAATTGTGTACTAATATATTACTATAGAAAGTATAGCATTGCAGAGTCTTACCTTTTCTTCAGGTCAATTCGACTTTTTGCACGAACAAGCCACTGTTTGATTACAGCAACTATTTCATCATCACACGCCTTTGAGGTTCTGCCATTCAATCTCACGGATTCTGCAAGTACAATTTAAAATACATGTTAAAATTAATTTATAATAGCATCACTACACACTATTAATTTTATGTGAGTTATGATTATATTCTTTACATAAAATAAAACCTATAGAAAAATAAGCAAATCAAACTGATTTGTACTAGCTATTTAATGTAAATGCTGGTTACTTATCGTGCAGCATATTTTGAATTTTGCACAACAACTGCATGCAAAGCATTTGCCCTAGGGTATACTTACTAATTATAACTACGGAAAGTAACAAACTTTTAAATACTTTTTTCTCTTTGGCTCCCTCCCAGCTATAGTTTTTTCCTAATTCATTTGTTAACAATCTGTACAAAATTCTTTTACAGATTTCCCGTACAGTGGAACCACCTACTCTACTTAATTCTGTCGCCTACAACACACAAAAAACAAAAAAAAGCATAATTATTACAAATATATTACAATTATATGTACTTTCATGTAGTAACAACATAGCTGAAGTATATATGTCGAATCCATAAGCCGTAATTGTACATTTCATGAAAAGGATGTCCATTTCGTGAAATGGGTCCACATGCTGAAATATTTCAAAATTACATCATGTGGACAAAAATTCTGTCCGTTTCTTGAAATGGAAATCATTATTTTCCAAATGATGAACTGGTGCAAAATTACAGCAAATGGATGCACAAATCGTCCATTTCACGAAAAGGTAAGAAACGTCCACACAGCTTGCTGAAAATATAAAAGGTCGTTGGAAGCGGATGTACACTTCGCGTATTGTACAATACTGGTCAATATCCAGATCATGAAATGAACAAGCTATCGTTCAAAACATGAAACCAAAAGTACCTACCTGGCCTGCTACCTATGTACTGCAATGACAGTTCGTTAAATACTTACCACTGTACGAAAACACAGACGATACTACGGAAAGATGTTAATTGCAATACAAAACATAAGTAACAAAAACATATATTTCGAAAAGATACAAAACAAAATAACCATACGATACGAAAAAAGTACAAAATATTACATAAACTACTCGATAAACGTAAATATGGTAAGATTTTAAATGCAATAAAAGACAGGCAACATAAACATATACTTAGGAAATATATAAAACATAACCACATTATACGAGAGAAGTACAAAACATAACATAAACCATTCGACAAACGTAAATATGTATAAATTACCTAGGGAAAACTTAAAACATACATTTTAAAGAAACAGAAACTGCAAAAAAACCTAGGTAAGTGAAACTGGAAAACCTAGGTAAAATTGAAACTCTTATCTATCTACTTATTGATACAGTTAAGACTGCTGTGACAACGACTTGTACACAATCTGTTCGATTTCTTACAAAGGCACCTTTTCGTTTTGCACTGCTGTTTAGAGGGCTTACAAGCGCATTTTGCAACCCCTTGGCCACCCGAGCTTGCTGCAACTGCTTCTCGTAAAGATAGGTGTTTCGATGTACGAAGATCCTCAATTTTCAAAAAACTGGAAGTAGCATGTTGTAATGAATCATGGCCGTACCAACCTTATTCAGTGGCAACTTGATATACATCGTTTTTACAGTCGATTATTATTCCCACGATATTTTGGGGGTCTGTTGGCCCTCTGTCGACCTTAGGAACGCTTACCAGGACACAATCATTAACAGTAAACGTAATTTTTCTMTKTTTMGGTGACAACATCTTTTCTGCTGCACGTTTTTGGCCTTCATAGGCAGCTTCTCTTTCCTTTCGTATATATTCTTCGCGAATGGTTAATTCCTCATTTTCATTCATATTTGACTCCATAGCAGCAACTTCAGAAAACTCACCATCCTCGCTTCCACCATCACCGCTCTGTCCATTGTTTTCTGTGGTAAGTAGCTGACGTTCAGGTTCAGAGATTACACCTGTTAGATCGTTTTCAGTTAGAGTTTTTTCATTTTCAGATATCTCCCCAGGCAGGTCTTCCAGGTCCTCTTCATTCACTAAACGTTCCAAAACTTCCTTTGGTAGGTTGGATGAAGTGAAGCCCACGCGCGGAATGTGACCAAAGAGAGCCTTATATGGTGATCGCCCAATTATTCTGTGGTGAGAAACGTTTTTGTACCATTGCACAAAATGTAGACCCGTAGCCCAGTGTGTGCAATTATGATCGGACATCCAAGCTCTGATCATGTTTTCGATGTCCTGATTACTGCGTTCAATACTGCCCTGGCTTTGAGGATGTCGAGGGCGCCCATTTACAATAATACACTCAGGCCACAACTGTTTCATTTCTGTTATCACGTGATTAACGAACTCTCGTCCGTTGTCACTTTGCAAGATTCGAGGTGCACCAAAAGTCAAGAAGATTTTTAAAAGTTGAGATGCCACTTCTGCTGCTCTTTTTGTCTGCAAAGGTCTCAACGATACAAATTTAGTGCTATGATCTTGGTAATTCAAAATCCACTTATATTTACCATCCGGAAGAGATTGAAAATCGATAAGATCAACCTGTCCTCTTTCGTTGAAGTCTTTTGAAGTTATAGGTTTTACAACTAGCTTACGAGAGATACTTTTCTTTTCGTTGCAAGATTTGCAAACGCCCAAGTATGCTTCAATGCAAGGTCTAGGAATAGAATATTTAATTTTTGCCGCATTCCTCATTTTTACGTTCCCTCCGTGTCCTGTTGAAATGTGTATTTCATGGCACCTTTCGTAAAGGTCTTCGTATGCAACTAGATATTTAATTTCAGTGTCACCGTTGCCGTGCTTCTTTATTAAAAAATTGTCATTGCCAACAGATAAAATATCGTATGTACTGAGTAAGTGATACTCCCGCCGAGTCTTCTTGCCCCTAATAAATAAATACTGTAATTAAAACAATAACACACAATACATTATTACGAAAGTATTAATAACACATTTCGCGTTCTCATCGGTCTATTGATTTGAAGAAACAATTTAAAACAGCGCCAAATTAGCATGGGCTCGAATTTCTGTAATTTTTGAAAAATATCGGCAACAATTTCATTACATGACGTGGATGTCCATGTCACCAACTGAATGCATGCGCAAGAAATTTGTACCCAATCTAAACGACAAAAAATCCAAAATGTATGCCATATTTGTGAGTAACTTATGGAAGTGTACTAGATATATCTTATTTGAAAATAAAAATAAATTGCGTTTTCCGATTTTGATGCTATTCTTACATTTATTCTTGCGGGGGAGCCCGCGAGGTATTGTTACGCCACTGTATAACTTACGATTTTTGTTTGGCACTTTGGATTTCTTTGATGACGGTTGCCAGGGACTCCTTAGAAAACGGCTTCTTTGCTGGTTGTTTAGTATAGTATTCTGCAATTTTGGCGTAAAAGTTCTCTTTTGTGTTGTACTCCATTACACAAATGTCAATTACAACAATAATAAACCACGCACACAACCCTGGTTGCTTCCACTGAGGACTGAATTGGTTCGTACTGGTTCGTTTCGGCTMGTACTACTCCGCATACGCAGTTCATTTCATGTTTTGGACAAGAGCTTGTTCATTTCATGATCTGGACATTGGCCAGTTTTGTACAATACGCGAAGTGTACATCCACTTCCAACGCCCTTTTATATGTTCAGCAAGCTGTGTGGACGTTTCTTACCTTTTCGTGAAATGGACGATTTGTGCATCCATTTGCTGTAATTTTGCACCAGTTCATCATTTGGAAAATAATGATTTCCATTTCAAGAAACGGACAGAATTTTTGTCCACATGATGTAATTTTGAAATATTTCAGCATGTGGACCCATTTCACGAAATGGACATCCTTTTCATGAAATGTACAATTACAGCTTATGGATTCGACATATATACCTACCAGTATGTTAGTGTGGCGTTCATCCTCTTGTAAAAACTTCTCCACCACCTCCAAATTTTCATTGGTAAGGGGCAACAGTTTCATAATTTCACCTAGTACTGCATTGTTTTCGTTGCGGCCACTTTCGTTGTCGTGATCGGTTTTTGCTAAAAGAGCAGTTGTAATTGCTCCGAATTCTGTGACAGCTTATAATTTATTATTGTTAGTTGAAATTCAAGGAGCTTAAAATTAATATTCAATTATCACATTATTCACACACATTACCATCATCACCTCCTTTTTTATTAGGTTCATAAAACTTTTTGTTAAATGGGTGCATTCTATGTTCTTGCCTTTTCAGTAACATTGAGGCTGAAAAGATTTGGCAGTGTTAGGTCACACTAAGATAAGACAATGTTGAAAACTGTTTTTTTAATATGGCAGTTTGGTAATAAAATTGCAGAAAGCAATAAAATACAGAAAAAAAATTTATATTATTTGTGTAGTAGCTTACCATTACGATCTGTCACTTTTTGGGATTTTATGGACGATACAGGAGAAGATGCTACAAATCATTTAAAAAAAATCAGCAAAATTAGTAATGTGTATGCCTACGTGAAATATATACCATGTTCTAATGTAGAAATCTCCTTAGCATTTGTATTCCGAATGTTGGTATTTGGAACTGAAAAATATAAAAAAATAGTATTTTGATTTAATCCAACAATAATTAATCAGGCTGTATCTAAAAGATGTTTATAAATTTCTACCAAGTTTCTTAAAACAAAACATGTAGCAGAAATTTGTAAATACCTTTTTATACACCCTGTCTAACCGTTTTTAATTTTCTCCGATAGCTCACCTGGATAATGTAAAGAGTCATCACTGGATTCCCCTTCGCATTCACTTTCACTTTCGGAAGATAGCAATTTTTGTGGTACTCTTCTCTTTCGTTGGCCTCGTTCTTTTGGGAGATCCTCATTTGTAGAGGTCAAAGAGTTTGACTGCTGCGCTTTAATGGCCTTTCTCACAGCCACTTTATAGGAGTCTAAAGTACATGCACGTACATTTACTTACATAAATAGAGATCATTGTTTTCCAGCTTACCATAATGTCCTATTATATCTACGTCATGTTCCTCCCAGTTCCTCATGTCTGGCTTTTTCTTTTGCTTTATTAAGTAGACGATGTCTTGGCGTGAATACGTTTCGTTTGGCGGCCAAAAACAACTAACTTTGTTTTTCGTCCACTGTACCGGAACAGCCTCAACTGATTGCTCATTTTTAAAGAAAACAACCACCCAACCATCATCAACAGCTTCCATCTTGATACCTTATGCAGCTTCAATGTGACCACAAGTAAAATATTATACTAGACATATACTCATATTGTATGATTTTGAAGTTGAGCTACGCTTTACAGAAACTAGCAATGAATTACATATAGCATATTTATTTACAAATGTAGTAATGGGAAGGAAACGAGTTCTGATTTAAGGGGGAGTACAAAAAGTTTACGAGTGATATCTGAAGCATACCACGTTTTTAAAGAMCTTTTTTTAAAATTATTAAATGAATATCAATCAGGTCTGAGCTACAAGGTTCYCTGTATAAAGGCCTTCCTTTTTCATACTCACAGCCTACTATTAGAAGGCGGTTGCTGTTTATCTCATAGCAGAAGTTTTTAATTTCAACAGATATCTCGTTTTTTAATTGAACAAATTTATCGGCATTGTTTATGGTAGATAAACACATATTTTTAAACGACATTTTTTTGAACTGTGGACAACAGCAGTTATCTAACATAGGTCCGCCATTATGTTCAATAGCACAGACTGATTGGTCCAAAACCAGATTACTCCTAACATGTGAATTATTGAGCACATTATTATCTTCAAATACTCTCCTTATAACTTGTTGCAGCGGTTTATCATTTTTTCTGATTTTTCTTTTTAGAACTTGCATAAAATTTTCGAATTCAAATGCACTGAAAGTGTTAAGATCGCCAAAAATTGTAACACAATCTTTTAGATGAATTAAGTTATGTACATTATGCGAAATAAATTCATAACCATAAATTTTTATCGAGTTTTGTACGAAGGCAAGTAATAGATTATTTGCATAACTTACAAAATTTGCATTACTAGCAAGTCTTTTATTACACATAATGGATATGGCCATACTTAATGCAACAAAATTTTTGTACTGCTTCCTTGCAATAACATTCTTCAATACAATTGGCCCTGTATAAAGTAAGAACAGTCTAAATTCTGTTGCTTTAAACCGTTTGCACTCCACAAGTGACCTGCTTTTTCTAGCAAATTCAACAGGTATATGTTTTTTGAACAAATTCAATATGTTAGACATTGATAAAATTCTAGCAGAGTTTAATTTAAAAGGAGGTCTACCGTGTATCCAGCCAAACTGTTTGTGGCATAACAATCTCTTTACTACACCCAAACACACCAAGTGCATGTAATCCAAAGGAACAGCATTTATCATGTCAAAATTTGGCAAAAGTAACAACGGGGATTCGCCCAAGTGATGCTCTTCTTGGGCCT
The DNA here is from genome assembly GCA_025024175.1 of Rhyzopertha dominica. NCBI lineage: Eukaryota > Metazoa > Arthropoda > Insecta > Coleoptera > Bostrichidae > Rhyzopertha > Rhyzopertha dominica. The sequence continues at coordinate 41,915,551 of QCXZ01000064.1, forward strand.
GACTTCTAAAATCTTCATTATTTCTTTTGGCACAGTCAGTCTCCAAAAAGCACATTGTTCGATTATGCATATCACCCTCTACAGTGCATTTTGTACAGGAAAAATAACCAGAATGATTCTTAATTTTCAATACATAAGATTTTGCAGGTGCATCACATATTAACATGGATAGTTTAAAAGTGTAAACTTTATTTAATACACGAATTCCATTTTCAGATAGATAAATGCTTTCCTGAATAAACTGATTAAAGAAATTATCTAAATCTTTTGGTTTTTCCTTGCCATGAAACAATGCAATTAAAAATACCTTGTCGGACAATTGTTCTATAGATTTTATCAGCCCTAATATGGGCCAAAACGAACTGCTACTACTTTTACTTAAAGGCAAACCATCAACATTTATAGCCAAATTAATGGAACTGTAATTTGGAATAATAATTTGATCTTTATTACAGAGTGAAGAAATACTATTTTCTATGCCAAAATAATAGAATAATCCATCGCCAAAGTTTTCTGGATGTAAATCTTGTGGTGTATTTAATAGTGGATCCCTCGGTAGGGTTAAGTTTTCATCACGCAGAATTTTCAATAAGCTTTGCAATGACGACAAACGTATATGCTCGTCTACAGCCCACCGTGCAAGTTTTGCACTGAAACTTTCAGTTTTTGGTTGAGTTTTCTCTTTAGATATGTTATTTACTGATATAGCATCATTATCAATACAGTCCATTTCTACAGTATCATTATCAACTAAGACAGATTGATCTGGTAAAGAATGAGGCTGTAATACTGTATTGGGTATTTTGCACTTATGTTCTGTTGAAGCATTTGATGAATTACTACTAGAGTTATGGATATTAACAATATTATGTTTTTGACTTGACGTACAGTGAACTGCATCTATAATGCTCATACACTTATTTGTATATTCGGAAACAGCCCTACGTAGTGTGCGCTCAGACATAATTGCTAGTTTACATATATTTATCAAATACATTAAAAATACGAGCATGTCTAATACAGATATTTGTGTATGTGATCAACCTCGTTATTCAGGTWAYCTAAAAAAAAAATTTGTACTTCAGTCGTGGCACATTCGGTGCAAGAAGAAGTATTTCGCAAACAATAATAGTAATATAGAAGATTTTCAAACTAGGCGAACGAGCTATAAATGCGTTAACTTATGTGTATATATAACCAAATAATGATGCACTGTGACAAGTGTACAAACGTTTAAAAAAGATTAAGTACATCATCATGAGAGCAAAAATTTAACGTACATGCTGTTTTTTTGAACACACCCGCATTTATTATATAAACTGCTATTCAGTACCCCGAACTTGTAAACTCGTTGCCATTGCACACATAACCAATAACCAGTCTTTATCGGCTGAGACAAGTAATTAATTACAACATTAATTTAGTAACTCGTGCAAGTTCTAGTTCTAATAAGTAGTTAACGTTGTACATACCTTGCAAAACAAGAATCACATACACAACACCCAAATAAAAAATCCTGCAAAGCAGCAGCCGGCATCCATTACAGAACACAACGATGGCGGGAATTGCGGGAATGCGGGACGGGTACCGGGCACGCGGCMGCACGCGCGCGCGCGGGCTGTCTGATGTCCGTCGCCGACGCGACGTTGCCMAACAAMTGCTTTCCAACGTTGTGTGTTTTGTTTATTTTTTATTTGGAATATTAAGCTTAGGAATAATCAGAGTTAGGAGTATGAAGAATACCATAACATGTATTGAGCATTGTGATAGTTCAGTTATTTAAAATCAGTATAATCTATAAGAATCTTCGAAGTACTACTTGACAACTCTGTTGAAGCAGAAACAACCGCCAATGTTTAAAATGAGACAGCTGATACCGAAAGGCCGAAAACATCATATTCAAAAAATCATGCTGTGAGACGATGTACATGATAATGGCGTTTCAGTTTTTACGACTAACTAACAAATAATACATATGAGGTTTTTTTAACATAATACAAATTACGATGTAATCTGCACATGTTTTAAATATTTCTTTTTATATATTATTATGTTAATATTATATGAACATGCATAAAATATTCCTTAAATAACATTTAAAATGGGATATGTATTTCATATGCACTGTATATACATATTACTTTTTGCACATTTTGCATGTTTAATGTATATGTAATAAATATCGTATGCTATATGGGTAACCAGCATTCGTCATGCCAAAACGTTGAAGAACACGGAGAAGTTTAAAACTATTTCGTTATATTTTGATCGCACTCCCAAGCAGGTTGAACATCGTCGTGTCAAACAGCAACTAAATGAAAGGATCGCTATGGGTGAAAGCAACCTCAAGATTCGATATTTCTACAATACTCCCAAAATAGTTAAGTTAAACTAGTATCTGCACCCAATTACAGATCGTCAGTTAACTGTCTATATCAGAACGTCCGTGGCTTGCGAACCAAGGTTACTGACTTTTACAACAACGTTTCTTTATTACCTTGACTGAAACATGGCTGGGTGTTGATGTGTACAGCAGCGAACTATTTACCAATAACTTCATAGTTATACGCCGTGACAGGAGAGGAAGTGAAATAAATTTGTCTAGAGGTGGTGGTGTGCTGTTGGCAATAAGCAATGAATTTGCGTGCAGTGAGACTAACTTATCTAATGTCACTAATTCTGTACCAGTTATAGATCTAGTTGGAGTTAGGATTAGCAACAAAAATTTTAGTTTATATGTTTTTGTTGTTTATATTCCTCCGTGGATCACATTTATGGATTTTGAGCTATTTTCTAATCGGTTGGGTGACATTCCTGATATGCATAATGATAATGTAATTTTTCTTGGTGATTTTAATAGGCCTAATTTTAGTACAAACACTGTTAGTAGAACTACCACTGTCCAAACAAATTTTATATCATTGTGCAATTTTAACCAATATAATAATGTCCCGAATATGTATAATAAAATTCTCGATCTAGTTTTTTCTAATCCCGCTCACTGAATTGTAGAAAGTGCTCCTGCTACACTTTTTACACAAGATTTGTATCATCCGGCTTTGGACATATGTATAAATTCCTTATCAACGTCAAATATTCTTAAATTTTGTACAAACAAGACAACAGACTACAACTTTAAAAAGGCTAATTTTCCGCTTCTTTACAATACTCTTCTTACAACAGATTGGAAGCCGTTTTCACGATATACTCTATGGTGTGTTTGAATTGTGTGTTCCTAAGCGTTCTTCTTATCATCGTCGTCAATATCCTCCATGGTTTGATTCTGTAATTATCAAATGTATTCATTTCAAACAGAAAATGTTTAGAAAATATAAGAAGCATAAAGCAAGCCTTTATCTCAATCTATTCAGACAACATCGTAGTACAAGCAAATCTTTAATTTATGCAGCATACAAAAATTACCTATTACATACTGAAAACGCAATTTATAACGATCCGCGCAAGTTTTGGTCGTTTATTCAAAGGAAGAAAGGAAACACCAGAATTCCTAGCGTCATGCGCTTTAACGATCGTGAAATTTCAAATACACAAGACATTGTCAATTCTTTTGGCGCCTTTTTTAATAGCGTTTTTCGGCAATCCGACCGTACTTTTAACTTAAAAACAAAAATCTATCCAACGTCTGTCTTCTTGAATCACTTTACTGAAAATGAAATCTTAAATGCACTAAAGAACTCTAAAAATTCAATAACTGCTGGTGTAGATGGAATACCTAGTTTTCTTTTAAAAGACTGCCTCAATTCTTACAACTCCTCTGTATTCACTATCTTCCAGAAGCTTTGCCTAAATCTAGAATAGGGATCCCTTATAACTTATCTAATGCTATCTATGAATTATTTTAACCTAAATCGTTACCACTTAAGTAAGAGTAGGGTAAGCGAAACAAAGATTACCTTACGGAGACATCTCAATTTGAGCCTAGATATGGCTTCAAATCTTTTGCGTGCCAGATCCCGGCATCTGAACCATCAACATTGTTTAGAGAGTATGTTAAACGGGAAATTTTCTTCCTGACGGCACATAAGACGTATTTGGGAGAGAGTTTGGAACAAAAGTGCCGCATAGCACCATACAAAACTTTATTACGACGCCACACCCTTTCTCCAACCTTAAAGATAATATCTCTATTACGTAAATTGTAAGACTTCGCGTTTCGTATATATGCAGCATGTAATTTATTTTTAACTTGAGCGTAAACCTCCGAAAGGCCTTCTATATTGTTCACATAAATATCTTTATTATTAGGCAACAATTCTATGTTGGACGTAGTTACTAATTCGCAGTAATATTTGCCACTTATAGGTACATTTCTCGCAAAGATAAGAAATAAAGGTGAGTATCCGGTGACTTCATAACACGCGGTTTTTAGGGCATATTGTATTTGACAGATGTTTTCATCTCAGAGACGCTAGCGGTCCCGATGGTCTTATTGTAACGTTCTACAAAGCTGCACTGCGGGTGTTACTTTGCATTAAAGAAAATCTTCTGAACCTCATACTTCTTCATCAAACGTTTGAATTCCGACCCCGCGAATTGCGTTCCGTTGTCACATTATGAATTGAGGCATACCGTAGACTAGAAACACTTGGTTTTCGATAAATTCAACGATAGTGCKCGCGCTTGCCCTCCGCATGGCTAAGAGAAGAGTGCATTTAGTAAACCAATCGGTTACTACTAACAAATAACTATTCCTCTTCGAGGACGGCGGAAAATTCCTCATGACATCAACCGCGAGGACCTGAAAAGAGTAAGTAACCATTTTTTGAGCACCCATTAGACCAAAGCGCGGCGTGTTCGGTGACTTTTGCGCTCCATATATTTGACACGATCTTACGAACTTTAAGATATCCCGTCTCATACGTGGCCAGTAATAAAGTTCTTGAACTCGCGCTAACGTTTTATAAAATCCAAAATGGGCAAAATTAGACAAGGCATCCTCGCGCAAGGCTGTGTACTAAGGTTCTAAATTTTCCAAAGACACATTTACTAAAGCTATTTCTCCTGAAGGGATTCTAGAGAGGGCGTCAGGAACTACATTCAGTTTTCCTTTCCGGTGAATTAAATCGAAAGAATACTGTGACTACTTTAGTGACCAGCGGGCCAGCTTTCCCGACGGATCTTTTAAGCGATTCAGCCATAATAACGAATGGTGATCCGTGATTAATTTAAAGTGCGTACCCTTGATATAAGATCTGAATTTTTCGATACAAAATATAAGAGCTAGGAGTTCGCGCTGAGTAACGCAATAATTTCGCTCGGCTCTTGACATTGACCTAGAACAAAACGCTATGACAACTTCCTGGGCATCAGGTTCTTGTGTAAGTACGCCCCCTAAACCTGTGTCGGAAGCATCACACTGTATCGTGAACATTTTAGAAAAGTCGGGCTTATTTAAGATAGTGGCAGATACAAGAGCCTCTTTAATTTTTACGAACGATTTCTCCGCGGCTTCTGTCCACGATATTCCTTGCTTTTTGCGCTTGCCTTTTAGAAGATCATTAATTGGGGCCACTAGAGTAGAAAAATGCGCAATAAACCTACGGTACCATGAGCTTTGACGCTTCTAGGGTGCCCAAAACGTCCAACTCGCAATGGCCAATGCAGCTCTGAACTTGCCAACAATTATCTTTGTAATCGATTAAAATCTGAAACAAAATTTACTTCCAAGAATATGAGGCTAGCCCTTTCGGCAACTTTTTCCAAAATGGCTCTTTTCAGATTTGTGGGCAACAAAAATTCTATAATGCTCGGATTGGTCTGGGAGCTTGCGAACGTTAACGTTGAGGGCACAGGAGGCCTGCGCAGTGAAAAAATCCCATGATATCTTAAGGGAAACCCTTGAAAACTTCAATCGCAAATATCTCGGAAACGGTTGGTCGAAGAGCGAAACGGACAAAATTTCCATACCCCTCCCTGATTTAGTACACCCCCTGTGGGGCCCCGGCCTCTTTCCATTGAGTATGTGTTAGAGCCCTTTGGGCAACTTTTTACAAAATGGCCCTTTTCAGATTTGTGAACAACAAAAATTGTAAATTGCCTCTGACGGGTCATTACAGATTTCTGTAATGATTTTATTACAGATTTTGCTGAAATTATTAATTTTTACTAAAAAATAAAACAACTTGTGGCATTTTAAAATGTTTATTTATAAAGAAAAAGCAGTTATAATAATTGTTACACATCATTTAATGTAAACATTAATAAAATGTACACTAAAATACTAAGAAAGGTAAAAAACTATTTATATTGCTAAAATATAGTTTTTGAGTCTATTCACATAGAAAAATACAAAATACAAATGTATAATGAATCAAAAATATGCCTGCAATGATCGGTGCAACACATATGACATTATAAAAGAAGCAGTAAGATTATCGAGCCGAATTGGCTGCAGTTTCCAAACCAACCCCTAATTACGAACGGTGGGACCTTAAAGGAAACGGGAGACCCCAACGATCCTGCCTCTGCAGCTAACGAAGCACCCGCAGTATGCAATTGCGCCAGGTCAACGAGGTCACGATCTGTAGGCATCCCGGTTTAATTGGGAACGTCGATAGGTGTGTTCTTTAACTTCGGGGTTGATTGAACTTCACGGATCCTTCTAGATAACCTTACTGCTGTGAGTGAGTGAAATTCTGTTGCAACGCCCATTGAGACTTTCAAAATTTTGATTGAAAACCACTAAAAGTTATAAATTTGTGAGAAATATGCTACGACAAAGTCCTACCTGAGTACGGTTTTCCAAAATTACCATCAGAAATCCTTTATAAAAATTAATAAAGTTAGTATTCGTGTGAATACAATCAATTATGCATTGAAACTAAATAAAAATCTGTCACAAAAAATGACATGAAAAGATCCTACTTCAGTATTTCTGGTGGTATTTCGAAATTACAACGTGTCTATTAAAAACTGTTTGAAAAAGCAAGACTAACTAACAAAAAAAAATTATTAAAATTATATCATTCTACTAAAAATTTAACTAACTGGCACATTTTAACTATACATACTGGCAATTCTACGATACCAAGTATATTTTGATGTTTACCGTCAGCCGTCGTTACTGATTTTATTACCAGATGTGAATCTAACTTCACCCGGAACTGAGATAATAAAGGCATTCAATATTTGCCGATTATAGAATAGCTGGCTCCCGAATATAAAAGTGAGATTTCTTGACTATTGTAGATATTGATATTTATATACGGTCTGTTGTCATTCGGTTTTTCAACAAAGACCGGTGATATCTCGGTATGCGCATTTTTCTTTGCATGGCACCTGAATTTGGAATTATAAATAATTTGAGACGGAATAAAACTAGAAAAGGCCCTAAAATTACTGAAAACGAAAGGGGGTGGCTCACGGGCACCACGAAGCACCCCTGCTGCTAGTTTTTTGAACAAGTACTGCATGTACGTACAGTACTATCTGGTTCACCACACCTAAGACAAAATTTCTTCCGAGCTAACTGGCAGTACTGATAGGTATGATTTGTTTCACCACAATTCCAACATCGCGTTTGAGTTCTATTTGCGCTTGAGTTATTCGGATTAACTCTTTGTGACGTATTTGACGGTTGATAATTATTGTTTCGGAACATTCTCAACTTTTCCACCGTTATAGTTACTATTCAAACTCGATACTCCGTATAAACTATTCCTGTGGGAGGCATGCGCGTCGTTGATTTTCTTGCAATACTGCACTAAGTCGTTAACAGTGTTGATAGGCATTAGCGCTAATTGAGTGACGTAGTGAGGAAGTAAATTGCGCATTATGTATTTTAATTTAGTGCATTCTGCCACAAACTGCCCTAACCGGCCAAATAAATTCTCCATGACGGCAACATAAATACCAACGGGTTCGGAAGTTTTTTGAGTGCGCGATCTTATTTCTTCCCAAACAACATCATCGTAATTTGCAGGCAGAAATTCTTGTTTCAATATCTTTACAAGTGAGTCCCAGTCTTGAACAGTTTTTCTAACAGATCTAAACCACAACAAAGCGTTACCCGCAAACAAATCTGTTGCTGTTTCAAACAGTTTTTTCTTATCAACGTGACGTGATACGCAGAATTCGTCTACGCGTTCAAGAAATTACATATCGTCGAAATTTGCATTTCCCGTGAAATGTAAATTCCATTTTTACACAGGGAACGATTAATTTTTTGGCTGTATGATGTTATTAACAACCGGTGTCGACGATGTAGAAGGCATACCGTTAATGTCCATCAATGAAGTTTCAGAACAACTAGGAACTTTAACTTTTTCTTGCAAAATAACTTCTAATTCCAAGCAACTGGCTACCGTCTCGTTTTTAACTGATCTAATATCCTCTGTGTTTTGCCCATCTTCCGGAATCACGATTCTTTTAACGCGATTTGTAAGATAAATGATCCGCGATCGTATTCGTTGGTACGTTGAATCGCTTTCGGGACCTTCAAACTCAGAAGTTAGTGATGTAATCGACTCAATTGTATCGGTAATGATTTGCTGTTCCTTAACTTCATCTTAAGCCGGATCAGATAATTATTCTACTTTCAAATTACGGTTACGGTCTTTTTCTAACAATTTTACAAGAATTTTCAGTTTTTGATGCACTTCCTTACGTTCCGTTATTTTACCTCTAATACGCAATTCGTAGTCGAGTTCATCAACACGCAAATGAACGGGCTTCATATTAACTAAGTCCATCTCGAAATAACAGGATCTAATCGATTAATCATTACAATTGAAAACTCGCTAAACAGGGGTACAAGCTCAAACATATACGGTAATCTCGTATCTATAAATAGCACACGGCAAAGAAATGGTGTGGCAAAAAACCCTCGCGGACATATGTTTAAAGGCAATGCTCTCAATTAAAACAGAAAAAGTACAAATGACTATTACAATATATAAATAACAGGTAACTTGAATCTGTAGTGGACAAATGTTACAAATAGGCAAAAAAATACTCCCCCTGACGTGCAATCAAATTAAGAAGAAAACGAATACCCCAATGTACTACTAATGAACCTGCAAGTTTGCCTAGATTAACTATCTTTACAATCGAGCCCCCAATTGGACGCCAATTGTGTCACCCTCCCTTGTTCGCGAGAGGGTAAGTCACAATCGATGGGTGAGCCGGGCTGAGCTTCAGCGGGCTGAGTCGGAGTGAATAATTGAATGCTGATCGGGGGCGCCACCAAATTTAAGCTGTTTGGAAAAATTTGGAAACCAAGAAAAAATGGGAGTTGAACTAGCCGTTTTAATCAGAAAAGTTAAATATTGTTAACACGCGTAATTGAATATAGATTTAGTTAAGATATTACACTTGCAAGTTTTATTACCGGGGGTAAAGCTTTACTCTTGTTTACATCAAATAATATAATTTTCAATGATGCAGGGGGCCTTAACAAGATCGACAAAGATAATGCACTTAGCTGTTCCCAAGGTGACGAAAGGGGCGTTGGAAATCTCAACGTCCTTATCCTGAGCGATAGTCCGACGATAGGTGTAGAGATATCCTTAGGGATTCGGCCTTGCAGCGATCCTCCTCCAGGTGGTCGGCGTTTGTGGGGGGGGGGAGGGATTGCGATCGTCTGCGTCGCCTAGTGCCCTTGATGGTGACTCTAAGGCCTTTGCTTGAGAGTGCCCTTTAGAAATAGTGGCTGTGCCCTCCGGACTTCCGGAATGCCGGTAGTTGTCAAAGCGGAACCGTTAAACTTTGGTTACTTGATGGGTAGGAACCATAATAGTGGCCCAGACTAGTGGGAATATTTGACTGTAAGACTGGTTAACTAAGTGGAGCAAAGTTAAATGCTACAATCTCTTGACATTTCCGCTGTAAACATTCCTTTCGAGGTCCAGATGACCAAATAACAGAGCACTCTATTTGCAATAGCTAGCATGATCTGATAAAAATATTTATCGGTTCTACCAAGTATAATTTTTCCATTTTCAATGGTCATATATTAAAGTTTCTTGTTCTGAATTGCATACCTATGAGAAGTCTTTGATGGAGCTAGGACATTTAATTTCTATAGTGGCAGTGTCATTGATTAATCCAACTGAACTAGTAGCAAGAAATTGGTGATTGCAGTGCAAAAATAGACCTTTAGTCTTTAATTTTAAATCTAGTTAAAGTTTCACTTATTTTTGCCAAGTTTTCATTATCACTGCCCCAACGCATATATTTATTGCCTTTGAAGGAATAATGAGCAAAACTTTTAGCAAGAATGTCGTAATTGTTGGGATTCCGGCAAGATACAACACGACCAAAACTGGAGGCAGTTAATCTATGTGCTCGTTTTTCCAACCATCTTGGATTAGCAGATTGACCTATGCTATCCTTTTCTATTTCATCAAGTTTTGTGAAACTTTTTAAAAACAGTTCTCCCATTTGATGCTTTTTATAATGATGACTATCTTTTTCACCAAATTCACTGTTGACTTGGCCATAATCTGAATCGGACCAACAGACTTATTCTTTTCTGCGAAAAGTCTACAAGCTCTATCTCGTTTCCTCTTGGGAATAAATCTGTGCAAAGGTAATTTTCACAATACTTATGATCACTAAATATCTACATGTTATGGGCAATTTTCAATGTCGTTGGGTAATCCTGTCAGTTTTTCATCAAACGAACATCCTTCGTTTTCCTGAAATTTAGGTCTTTCTTTATTTCTCCTCTCATTCGCTCTATGTTAGATTTCAAACTTTTCCGCAACTTCACAGATAGTTAGTGCATTCGAACTAGTTGTTGTGGTCCTTAATAGGGTGGATCGAATTTATTTTTTTCGAAATTCTTTTTCGTCCACTACGGAAAAGAAGCTACATAGAGGCACAATTATGACTGTGTTAATATATTTGATAAATTCGATTGCTTTATACTGCCCCAAAGACTTCGAAATAATATTAAATCGCGAAATTTGCCTAAAATTCAAAAGGATCGTTTGAACTGTTTTTTATGAGATTATTTTTTGGCCATTGCTTGATAAGTGCTACATAGATGMACAATTATAACCGTGTCATTATAATTGCTAAATTCAGTTGCTTTATACTGCCCCAATAACTTGAAGTTTTGAGAATTTTATGAAATTTGCATAAAAGTTAAAAATACTTTTTATGGATGAAAACAAATAAAATGTGTTTGAGTATTTTTATTGTTTGTCTAACAAGTTGTTATTTGACCATAAACATAAGAACAATATAGCAGAAGTATAATAAAAAATTAAAAGTTACAAAAATTAACTTATCACAAAGGTCGATACTCTTTCTTTGTGTAAAAAGCTGGCATGATCTTGTGAGAGTGTAGCCTTGCCTTGATGAATCCGTCTCGTCTTTCTAGACCACAAACAGCCATAGCAGACTCTGTGACAATTTTTACAGACCTTTCGGTTGCCTGTGTGTGACATGGAAATTTCGAAATTCTAGGCAAAATGTAATCGTCTACCAGCTTTGGATTTTTGATGCACAGCAAAATGTCGTTCTGGTTCATAAATGTTGTCAAGTTTGGCTCAGTAACAGTCACGCCACTCCAGTGTATAAGGTCTATATAACTTTCAGCTTCAAAATTAAATTTGGGTAGTTGAAATATACAAATGCAGGAAGTAACATTTTTTGCTTGTTGAGCTTTTAATAATAAGCTAGAACTCTTACAGCCTCACTTTTGTCAGCCAGCATTGCTATTAAGATGTTTTCTGGGTGCCCAAAAAATCCGTTTCTTTGAATAACTGGATCAATGACTGCCTTTAACTGGTTTGGCAAGTATCACGACAGCCTCACTGTTTGATGCAAGTGTTTAGCTCCGTAAATGCAAAAAGGTTGAGTTTTTATTTCAAAACACATCGGTGCATAAACCCGTAGTACAAAATTTACCAATATGAGCAAATTTTCTGTCGGTTCAAGCGACAAAACGTACAATCTGAGAATTCTGTTACCTATCGTAAGCCACCTTGAATGTGACATTTTTCCAGGATTCTTCTTGGACAAGTTTTCGGCGCATGAACCACTATTAATCGCCTCGCACATATCGTGTAAATAAAGTTGGTCTGTACTTAAATCTTTGTGATTTGTTATTTCAGGCAAAGTACAGATGATTGACTGAAATGGAACAAGGGGAAGCTGCTCACAATCTTTTAAAGCTTTTCCTGTAGGTCCTGTGAAGCTCTGAGGTCCAGCAGTAGCACCGTCAAGATCTTCAAACAAATGACGAAGCAGAAGCTCATTGGCATGTAATTGGCAGATGCACCATTGTTGGTTTTCTCAGTTTACTTTCCAAACATCGTATAACACCTGCTTTGCTACCTGTGTTAACAGCAGTTCCATCACACCCCACAACAGTAAGTTTATCACAATCGATATTTTTCGTTTCTAGAAAATCTGCTATGCTCTTGCTGATAATTGTGGCCTTTCCAGATGTTAAGGACAGGTGCCCCATGTATTCGGATCCAGGTTCTTTGAGCAAGCTAATACGTTCTTCGAATATGATCTTCCTTCTAGACTCATCCATTRTAAGGGTCTTGTCTTTTCGTCCGTCAAAATACAACCCAAAATTATCTACAAATGTCAAGGGCGCTTCAGTTAAGCACGTTCTCTGCTTTTGACGAGYACGGCGTATTTTGTTTCTGTCAATAACATTGGATATATTATCCTCGGAAATGAGGCCCACATTTTGTAGTGTTGCTGATACAATCGCTGCTCCAGCTCTATCGGGAACCCCAAATCTGTCCAAAGTTTTTGCAATTGCGCTAATGTCATTAAGTTTCTGGAACTTCTGTGGAGTTTCCGGGACATAAGTTACTTCAGACGATTTACTAGTTGAAGGGGCACATCGAATTTCAGAGCGTGCGCTGATTGACGAAAGAGGTTCCACGTAATTTTTTTCTTGAAGCACATCCTGTTATCTTTTTCTGTTGAGGTTATTGGTAATTCTCCTAGTTTCCTTCAAATCAACGTTACCGATAGCCATCTTTCGATTAGTGCGTTGATCAAGCAAAAAGTCACGTTCTTTTACATGTACTTTGTTTGGTTTTTCACTGTCACAAGCATCGAAACTTTTACATTTGCACGATGCTATGTCAAAAAGGCCAACTCCCACTGCTTAATCAACTTTTGGGAAAGTTCGATGCTCGTGTCATTAACTAGGTTTTTATATTGATTTTTTTTGTTTCGACTAATCAACAAGTAACATAACAAAACGTCTTCATATGTTGGTAAACTAGCCGATGGTAAATCCCGTCCATGACCGAATATAGGACATGCTAAATTGCTTCGTAATACTGACATCGTGTAGAGAAAACAATAGAAGCACACAGTACACGACGTAAACACACACCCCCTAAACATAACCTAACAGTGCGACGACGGCTGCCTGATGCACTGCCGGAGTGGAGGCAAAGCTAGTGATATAATGAAGTTAGTAATTAAGTAAATTCCGTATAAAGCATTGATCTTTAATTATCATTTAAAAGACCATTACAAAAAAATAAGGGTTTTTTCATTTATGTTACATTTTTAAGCTCCTTGGCGCAGAATTAAACATAAATATTTGTAGGAAAGTTTTTGTATTCAGTATGTGTACTTCATAATGCAGCTTTGGTACACTGGCCAACTTTGATACAAAGAGAAAAACAATTCAAAATAAAAACAAGAAGAATTGCCGATTTGTACGTTTATGCAAAAAGTTTAAGCCCCTTGGGGCAGTATTTTTCGGTAAGTGTTATAGATCCAGAACATGTATCTGATGGGACAACTTTTGCATACTGACCAATCTTTATTTGGTGCAAAATTTATTTTTCTATACAGGGTGAGTCAGTTTTTTGTAGACAAACTTTAACAGAAGATAGAACGCATGTTTTTAAAAAGAAAAGTTGCTATAAACATATGTCGTAGAAGGCTTCGTTTCTGAGATACAGGGTGCTGMAAATAATTTCTTTTTCTCGAATTTTCATTATAACTCATAAACGAATGCTAAGATTTTTTCATGTTTGGGGTATAATGCTTATTAATTAAGGCGCATAAAACAAGCGATAATAATGTTCAAAAATTAGCWCAGTGGCGGAGTGGAGGGGGTGCTCAACCCCTTTCTTAAACAGAACTTCTACGCCAATGACTATTTGTAAGAAAAACTGTTATTTTCATTATCTACATACATTTTAACAAAAGTAATGTCCCTTCTTCTGTTTCGAAAATCCTATGCATTTCCGAGTTATTTTGATGTGTTAGAGTTTGATGTATTAAATTGAGTAATTTATTTATTATCAATTATCGGCTAAATATTTAATTTTTTCGACGAAACCTACCCAAATATGGTATGTTAAGGGTTCAAAAAGCCGAAATCTCTTATTCTTTATCTCTTTCCAATGGAATCAAAATAAATGTTTGTTATATCAAGCGCTACTCAAAAACAAGAGTCTAAACGTGTACACTAATTTTAACATTCCTTATTTATTTTGTTCTGTGTAAATACTAATGTATCGCAGTAAAATAAAAAAAAATTGAACGAATATTGATGTTAATCTTTATGAAGAAAATTTTTGAATTTATAACAATACATATTTAATTTACAATTGTGCAATAATGATTTATAAATAACAATTACAACAACTAATAACAATAATACTAGTATACTAAAATTATACACTTTGTTCAAAATGTAAACCGTTCTTTTCAATACACATTTCACAGCGACGTACAATAGAACGTCTTAAGTTGACTAAATGATGCACCCTAATTTCATTGCAAGCATCTCTGATGCGATTGTGAAGTTCATCAAGTGTATTAACCGGTGTGGTATACACTTTTTCCTTAATAAATCCCCACACAAAAAAGTCAAGTGGCGTTAAATCGGGGGATTTGGGAGGCCACGCCACTGGACCTCCACGACCTATCCACCTCCCCGGATAGTTATTGTTTAGCCAATTTCTTACATTTCTGCCATAATGGGCCGGGCACCCATCAAGCTGAATCCAAGAATGTCCTCTTAAATTCAAGGGAATGTCTTCCCACATATTAGCATGCTCTTCTTCAAAGAATTGTAGGAAATTTTGTGAATTTACACGTTGCGGCAAGAAATAAGGTCCAAACACGTGGTTGCCGTAAATTCCAATCCAGACATTTGTACTAAATTCATGTTGAAAACTTCTTGGTCGAATGGCATGTGGGTTTTCATGTGCCCATACATGCAGATTGTGAAAATTTACTATACCACGACGAGTAAAACATGATTCATCAGTCCACAGTATGTTGAATAAGAAATCTCTATTATTTTGAATGGAGTTAAGCACCCACCTACAATAATTTAATCTTCGTTCGGCGTCACCTGGACATAAACCTTGGACAGGTTGAAAATGATATGGGCGTCTGTGATCCCGTTTTAAAACCTGGCAAATTTTACTTTGGGAAATACCAAGAGCAACAGCAGTACGTCGAATACTTGTCGTTGGATTCCTATTAAATTCACGTAATATAGCCTCTCCAATTCTATCTCGTCGACGGTTGTTCTGTCGGTCACCACGTATTGTCTTTACTAAACCCTGGTCAGCAAATCGACGGTGCATACTAACAAAAACGGAATGGTGAGGTTGCCGTCTATTTGGAAATCTTCTTCGATACTCCCTAGCTGCATACCTTGAATTCCCATTTGCAAACCCATAAATAAAATGAATGTCAGCTTGTTCGCTCTTTGTAAATGTAAACGGCATCTTACACTAATCAGATGCTGGCAAATCAAATAAAATAACTTTTAAACTTTAAAAAAATTAATAACAGTGAGAATATTCAAGATGAAGCGATAGTGTTTGTAGATAAACAAGTCAAACTGTCGTTTTAAAATATGACATTTAATACTTATTGTTTTCCAAGGAGTATCATACTTTGTTGCAATTTGAGTATGGCTTGATATAACAAATATTTATTTTGACTACATTGAAAAGAGATAAAGAATAAGAGATTTCGGCTTTTTAGAATCCTTAACACACCATATTTGGGTAGTTTTCGTCGAAGAATTAAATATTTAGCCGATAATTGATAATAAATAAATTACTTAATTTAATACATCAAACTCTTAACACATCAAAATAACTCGGAAATGCATAGGATTTTTGAAACAGAAGAAGGGACATTACTTTTGTTAAAATGTATGTAGATAATGAAAATAACAGTTTTTCTTACAAATAGTCATTGGTGTAGAAGTTCTGTTTAAGAAAGGGGTTGAGCACCCCCTCCACTCCGCCACTGTGCAAATTTTTGAACATTATTATCGCTTGTTTTATGCGCCTTAATTAATAAGCATTATCCCCCAAACATGAAAAAAATCTTAGCATTCGTTTATAAGTTATAATGAAAATTCGAGAAAAAGAAATTATTTTCAACACCCTGTATCTCAGAAACGAAGCCTTCTACGACATATGTTTATAAGAACTTTTCTTTTTAAAAACATGTGTTCTATCTTCTGTTAAAGTTTGTCTACAAAAAACTGACTCACCCTGTATATTGACCGATCCACCCTAGTTCTTAAGATTTTGCTGTCAGAAGCCTATCGCCGTCTCCTACCAGTTTTACATACTTCATTCCTTGCATATCAATACTTCGTTTGAAACATTCAGCAATTATATAGGATTCCATTGAAGAACATATTCCTTTCAAATTTTTTGTGCATATGTGCTCTGCACTGGGATTGTTATGATGTGCCTTTACATAATTGATGCAAAATTTATTTCGCACACTCATGTATAGCAATTTTCCTGTTTTAATCCCCAAAAGTGCTTTTCCGGCGTATCTATTCAAAACTAAAACCTTCGAGTAGCATCTAAGATTTCACTAGTAATAAAAACAAAAGTGGTGACAGTTTTAAGAAGAGACAATAAATACAGATAATTTACGCGCACAATGATCCATATGCAAATTATAGAGGAATTGCAACAAGTGGTACATCTGCATAGTTTACGAGCGCGAAGCTCTGTCCCGCAAACCATTAAAGGTTAACTCCCTCGGTGCTAAAATTGTTCAAATTTGATGCAACACAAATTCGTCATTTTTGCTGCTATAAAGAAAATAACAAATGTTTTGTGTGTCAGAAAACCATGTAGGGTAGTCCGTACAAACAGCCGTACAAGCCTGGCAAGGATAGTTGGGGATGGGACTTTTCATCGCCGCCGTTTCATCGCAGCCGGTTCATCTCCGCCTGTTCATCGCCGTACCTGTTTCATCGCCAGCCAGTTCATCGCTAGCCGATTTGTCGCCGGAGAAGAATTGATAACAATAAACGAACAGTGTTTAATAAACTGACCATCGATTGTTACGGTATCTCCGATAAGTAAATTCAGAAATTCCCGATATAGACTATTAAATACCACATATACTCAAAATATTACAATAAGTAGTGTAGTATAAGCAAATACCAAATAACTAAATGCTCTAATAACATTTAAACTGTCTTCTTGAAATATACTGCAATTGAAGATTATCTACCTGTTCGTCCCATTACGCTGCACAATTGCAAACAACTAAATCATTATAATCACCATAAATGTTAGTTTCTTTATGTACAGTAATAAAAAATTATTAAATAAAAACTTATTAAAGTCAATGGGTTCAGATTGTTGAGATTACAAACAAATTTATTGCTTTATAATATACATAACATGCAAAATTACGGACATGAAAAAGATTACTTATTTGAGTAAGTACCTGGGACTATTTAAAATTGATAATTGTGTGCTAACCCTCTTAAATATAACAACTTATCTTTATTATTATAATCGGAACTAGTCGTGAAATACGTTCATCCGCCAGACGATATTTGCTCAGTTTTTCAGGTGGTTGATGTCCTGCTACCAATTGTTCAAAATACGCGTCCCGGCCTCTCTGGACCTTGCGTAGTCTATCAATTAATTTGCATATACTTGGATGGTCAACCCCTAACTTCATTTGTAAACGACGATGCGCTGTCTGGGCATGATTATTGGTGCGATCTTCTTCATTTTGGACACGATTAAACACATTTCCATGTCAAATAGAGGAGAACGCCTTCCATTAGCGCGTCTGTTGGGACAATCTATGGACGTATCTTCGAACCAATTTAATAGTTTACCGATAACACAGCTCCCAGCGCATCTACAAATACAACCAAATCTTCAGCTGATACAAATGATGAGTAATAACCATTTTAGCTTGTGGGGCAAAATCTGGATTGTTATTGTATTCTTTGGTAGATTCCAATTCAGAAATGTGCTTCCCATGTTCTTAGCTAAATGAAAGAAACACCCTTTTAAATTTACACCTGGAAAACATTCCGACATGGCTACAATTGCGGCTCGCTCAAAATTGCAAATTAGGACTCAAATCTGGCAGTAATCTTTTTATTGCTCCAAACATCTGCACATATGTTCTAGGTTGTTGATTCGGTTTAAGCGAGTAAATAAGTGGATGAACTCCGCCGTGCATATTAGCCACTACTACATGTATTTGAGAAAACAGTTTTGGTGCAATCGAAAATGTTCCATCAACGTATCAAGTAGAAGACGTTTATAAGTGCTGAAGCCAACTTTCTCGACCAAAAATTAAAATCCTGTTATTAGCATTTTCACCACTGTCATGTAGTTAAAAGTTCTCCCTTACTGTTGTCGAGGTATATACACTTTATACACTAAACCGACACTACCAAGTCTTATAGGCGAAGAGGATCAACAGGAGCAGCCTGCCTTTCCCTCCGTTTCCGACAAATCACTTTCTTTAATGCACAGTTATTTGGCAAAGTACCCTGGCCAGCTAGTGTCAAATTTGTTAAACACTCGTTTATTACTTGAGCAGTATTTTCAATTGTTGTTCAGGCACGACGTTTAGTGCTTGTTATTACTCTTGCCCTTCCACATTAGAAGCTGAAGTATCGTGGGAATGTACATTTACTTGCTTTTATTACTTCTTCCTTCCAGGTATGAATTTTAGCTTTACACCACCCCATCTGCTCACAACGCTAAAGTAGAACAGTTTAAAAACATACAAATGCCCATTGTAACTATACTTTTCTGTTTGCTAAAAGTTTGTGCTTCCATAGCTTCTGAGACGAACTATTTATTACACCCGCTTCGAACAGTCTTGGGGAAGGACTGAATTTGCGTTTTAAAATTGGTTAGTTAAGAAAATTAAATACTCTTGGACCTTGCACCTCTAGCCTACCTACAGCATTTAAAGATTTAAAGTTCTCAGAAATTGCTAAGAATTATCATTTCCAAGATAAGTGGACACCCGTCCTTGACGATGAATTGGCACGGCGGTAAAACGCTGGCGATGGATCGGCGGCGATGAAATGGCGGCGTTTAAACGTCCTAGACCGAGGATAGTTATGCCACATCCAACAGTGTTGTAAATGGCTACCCCATTAATTATTACGCTCATTATATACTTAACGGTCCTTAATACGTCGTAAAATTCTACAATCCTGCTCATCACCATGCCAATATCCGTAAACCATTCCCAAACAAAAGGTAACGTGGATCGAGCTATACTTTTAATTTCGCTTGGGTCAAACAATTGCAGTGTGGAGTATTCTTGTTCGTCAGTTGGCAGACCCGCATTTTTCCGTGCTTTCTTTCGGTCCCAAATGTCAGCGTTCTCTATACTCTGCTGACTTCTTCGTTCGTGTATAGAACCCAACGGTAAGATGGTTCAAAATATAGTCGCTCCTGTTCTTCCAACCTGTAACCTAGTGGGATTTCGTTGTTTTGCAACAGGGTGTGGTGCCAACCCAATCAACCCATTGTCAATGAAATACAACGCAGGCATCAGAGAATTACATTCTACTTGTTCACCCTGTTCCTCCATAACATGCGTTATGGTGGCCATAAAATAACTTTGGTTATTAACAGTTATACGCAATTCGTTACAACAAAATTCGGTTCTCTTAACCTGTGCCACTATAACCTATATAACCTAATTGATTACGTATGAGCGTACTTAGTACGTTTGAGGTCAGTGGGCCTAATAGAAGACGGTTCTTGAGGATTTCTCGATGCAGCGGATAACGGCGGTTGATAGCGCCGGTGTAGACATTGTTTAGGGCACGCCTTAAGCCTGTTCTATCTAGAGAAGCTTGCTATTAAAATAGGGTGTGAGATCTGTTTTGTGTTAATAGGGCCATCTTTGGTGCTGCGAATTCTTGTAATTCTTTATCAACTATGATGAGCCTGGGCTGTTCGCCTTGCCATATTGTTCCCCTGCACATCTAATGTGTACCTTTTATAGCCATTGCGAAGATTTTCTCAAATGTTCCACCACTATGTATTTTTCTCCCGTTTTTGTCTTGATAGTATCTGCTGGGCCATCATATGCAATATGCTTCACAGGAGATTTCCGGTGAGTAATCCCATTCGGTTTCTTCGTACATTGAATCTACACAACAGCCCTCCAGATAAGGACAGACAATGCCTCCTTGAAGAACAATTTCGTTGTTTTTTAGTTTTACCGTGGCGAAGTAATCTTTTAAATGTATCTTAACCGGTGCTTGTACCGTGACACTACTCCACGTGTGGCCATCTTCGGTGTAAAGTACTCCTGCACATGTCATCATCAAGCGATCGATCAATGTAGTAAAGCCAGATGTGGTGGCGTTCAGTATGAGGTTGCCAATAATTTGGTTATATACACGTATGGTTTTGTATCGGTGAGCCTTTCGACAACATTCGCTTCCTCGAGCAAATATTTGCTCCGATAATCCTCGTGATACAACTGAACTGTGACTATGCATTCCACAATGCATTATCAGGCGAGTGATTTCAACTAGGCATGTTGCACACGTACCGTTTTTGTAAGTATTTCTTTTTGTTTGATGGGGTATAAATCGCCCAGACTTCGAATTTTGGAAAGGCATTGTTTGTTAACTGACTCTATTTTTGCTTATATTCTTCCATTCTTGTTTTCTGCTGTAGTACGAGTACAATCTACATTTATTAATGCACTGTTCGTTTGAGTCCATTTCAAAGTTGTTTAAATAGCTCTCCTGTATGGTTCTAATAACCCAACTTGAAATGTTTTTGATCCTAAACGATTGTATTCTATAGATTTAAATTTTTAAGTAATATTTGGTCATTTTCATGCAGCGTGATGTACTGCATAAGAGCGTTAAACGACTTTAGTTCTCTGCTATAATAATCTAAATAATTTTCCTCGTTTAGTTGTACGCATTTCTTCAAAGCAGATGTCAAGAGTTCTTCATTTCTCTGATCACCGTATTTTTGTAGCAAAGTGGCTCTTATACTTGTTATACTTTAGATACGCTATAAATTCTCTAGCATCACCTTTTTTATTTTAGACCTCAGGTGTGTTAGTAAATTATCAACTTCTGACAGGTTTTGGCCTGGATACTATTCTGGGATAGCCTGCATGAGCATTTGAGTTTCATTCTTATCTGCAACTGCAACAACGTTAGATGTAGCAGGATTAATTCTCTACTTTATTGTTAGTGTTATGGTAATTCGGCGAGAAGCCGGATTTAGATTTAAACTCATTAGTTAAATCGAAATTTTCTAAATATATTTATTGTTTTGCTTGATCAGCTATAAATTCTGTTCCAATATATGAGCTATCACTCGTTTAACTGATTTTAAAGTTTATAAAGCAATTACTTAACTATGAAAAAAAAACGAACTTACAGCACCAAGATGCGCATATTGATCCTCTAGCGAGTTTGTCTCTAGATGGTTTTGTTCTTCGCCTGTTTGATCTCACACGATGACTTGGTAGCCGCCTGGCTCCGAATTTTCCGAGGTAGAAGTCACTCTGGAGTGGGGCAGCCTCACTAATGGAATTTTGGGTGCCAGTTGTGAGATTCTATTCGCAGCGTCAGTTATGTTCCACGAATCGAGGAATACATTTAATTTTTTTTATTTACTACTCAGTTACAAGAATAGTCTTATCGTAACAGATGACTGATAAAGGACAAGGTCTTGTGTGTGCTGATAGCAGAATTATCGCCAAATGGTGTTTACGATTGTTACCCGGGGATGTTGCATCAGCAGGCTAACGTCACGGTACTCTGATGCTTGACCTGGCATCCGCCTATTTTGAATGCGTTAGGAGATTCTTATATCGTAACAATATAATGCGATATAGCGTATTTATACGGGCTATTCAATTTTCGAATACCTTAACATGCACTAATATTTTATGTTTCGCACATTTTATACAGTTCAATTAGACATTTTAACAGTTATTAAATAAAATAATTAAATACATATATTGAAGTAATAAAGTAATTGTACATACGATATTGTAGTTGTTTAGGATAGAATCCCCGTT
Organism: Rhyzopertha dominica; assembly: GCA_025024175.1. Taxonomy (NCBI): domain Eukaryota; kingdom Metazoa; phylum Arthropoda; class Insecta; order Coleoptera; family Bostrichidae; genus Rhyzopertha; species Rhyzopertha dominica. The sequence continues at coordinate 41,937,847 of QCXZ01000064.1, forward strand.
TTCACTTTTGCTTCCAGTATATCATTGTCCTATCTCTTATCACAACCGACTTTGGGTATTTGGGATTTATAAGTATGCCAAATTTCAAGTTCGTATGTTGTTTTTTGATCATCGCGTCCATACAAAACCAGACACACAGAAAATATTTTTTTTTGTTCAAATTTTGTTTTTTGACGTTTTCGGCCATTTTAAAGCGGTTGAGCAATTATTTTCGCGATACAGTACTTCCCATGCATTGAATGTGGAAGTAAAAGTAAATTAAAAAATGAATAGAACTCCTAAACAACAATTAATGCTATTTTGTCATTTACTGTGAAGACGTCTGGTGAAGGAAATTGTTGGAWGGAATTGTTGGAAATCTTATTACAAGCTCGACTTATTTTCTTAAATCGTTTGGGTAAGTTTGTAACTTTTCACACAAATCAATTACTTTATGTCGCCTCTTTGAACGTCACCGAMACAGACTTCGATTAGGCTATCGACATTGTCGATAACGCATTCGTCTGGTATCGCTATCAAATCGGTCGTGTTACCTATTTCAGTTGKAGGCAGTCGACCGTTTCCTAATAATTTCAACCAAATAACGAACTCATGTTCATCTTTAACCCTCGTGTTCGTTCTTAAAGGTTTTTCTTCGAATAATTGCCATTGCTGACTGAATTTTGTAGTTTGCGCTGCGGTCGTAGCACGATCGGTATTGTTTGAAATCACCACTTATGACGACACATTTCCCACGGAAGGGTATGCCGTTGCGGCATACGTGTTGCAAGGTTTTATCTATCAAATTGAACAAGGTGGACGTTACCATACTGGCTTCGTGGCGGATCGTCAGTTTAGCGTTCCGTAAGAACCCATAAATGCTATGGCTATGGTGTGTTTTTCTCTGCCTTGGAAGGTCTTACTTAACGGTTATATAAGAAGGTTTTACTGGTACCTGCCGCTCCAGGTAGGTAAAATTGAACAAAGTGGACGTTACCATACTGGCTTCGTGGCGGATCGTGTTTAGCGTTCCGTAAGAATTCGGCCTAATCGAAGATGACGAATCTGGCAAAACGGGGACGGGCAGTAAGAATCCGCTGTGAATCGTGCGACCGTTTTTAAGCAACGCAGCTGCTGAACTTGTAAATGCTACGGCTATGGTGTGTTGTTCTCTGCCTTGAAAGGTCGTAATTAACGGTTATATAAGAAGGTTTTACTGGTACCTACCGCTCCAGGTGGGTAAAAATATCTTTGATTGCATTGAATACTTCACGTTGATCGTCGTTCAGTTGAGCTTGCATTTCTTGGGCAAGTTATGCTTGTTCTTGGGGATCGAATGGATCGTTTATTGCCAAAGTTATGTTCTCTGGGAGTTCTGGGAGACGGTAGTCTGCCAAGGGTCTTCCGTTCCTGTAGGTCGATAGGGAAACATAGAAGCCCGACTGTTTTTGTTTAATATTTTAATATTAATTAATTACTCACAACTATTAGGAAACTAAACAAAAGGCATAATTCACTAGTAAGAGCAAACCTTAGGTGAAATATAGCACGTAACGCTAGTGGTATATTTATAAGACACGCTAGATGAATGAGTTACAGTGGATAGGTATAAATAGTCAAATGAAAGCATAAACAGCCACAAGCGATCGCGMATGCGCACCAGCGGACGACAGCAGCGTAATACTTAAATGGCGGGTACTGTTATTCAAATGTACTTTMCGTATCTCTTTCAGTGAATTCCAAAAAACATGCATCTAAATGCGGAAGTGTGCCAATAGCTAGCCGAGTTACTTTACAATTAAAGGAGATTTTATAAAAGTATATCTGGCAATTCAAAACCTAAATATCGACAGTTAAAGTAGGGAAGGAATTTGAAGCTCGGAATCCGTTTCTACTACACAAAAGCGACACGGCATACACGGCAACGCGCACTGGTTTCTCGCAGGATAGCAGGCCGGGTGTCGACGATCCGCCGGTATTAGAAAATGTGGACAGATCTGACCTTATTTGGTTGCTGCGGTGGAACCCTTGGTTCGTAAGAAGCAGACCTTTTGAATCAGCGTACAGGAATACAAGATGGTAACCAATAAGGTGTCCCGGTACACAAAAGTAAAGCGACTACGAACCGTTAGCAAAAGGAATTCTCCCACACTTCCTGGCGAATGTAGCCCTACAATACATTTAATTAATCCAACGAAGTTAGATACTGCCTTTTATCAGACTTACTCAGGTGGTATACGGCTTATCTGGAGGGCGGGCAATGGCACTTGGTGACGAACTGGCTTTAATCCGGTTAACACCGAAAAAGGGCGAAGTCGGGATAAACATAAATCAAAAGTAGACTCCAAACCACTTATGAAATTGTACAGTTTAGCGAAATAATCCCTAAAACGGGTTTATATTCCCGAGGAATACTTCTCACTATTTATCACCTGTCAAAAAGTGCCCACGAAAACGAAACCAGCCAACCTTTCGAAATCCTTCTTTTCACTTTTTCAGAAGAATAAGCGCGCAAAAATTGATATACTGATAAAAGCACCTCAGAACTGAATGTATGCACCATCTCATAAATTATGTAAGACATATGAATTAATTTTTACGAGTAAACTGCTAACTAAACAGCAGCTGGAGATCACAAATTCGACCCGTTACAGTGTACATATTGGATGTGGCGTAACGCTTTTGACTTCAGCCACGTTCTCGTCGTAAGAACGTCGGAAATCTTGGATGAAATGATTGCGAAGTCTTTCCCATAAACGAACGTGGTTATCGACTTCACCGAATATCAATATGTAGGCGAACATGATCCTCAATTGCCTGGCCATGTCCCTCGCGCTAGCTTCATCCAGACATCTTATCCATTCTTGGTTGTCTGCGAGCAAGTTGCGTCGACGACACGCTTCCTCGCAAGTATCACAAATTTGGTCGTTGACGATGCGTACCATTTCAAATAATTCTGCACCTCTCAATCCTATGTGAAAATTCGTTCATCGGTAGCCGTAGAATGTGCAGCTGGCCTCCGTCGGAGTAAGATAACGGCCCGAGATGTAATTATCAATCTCGTCGTAAATAAGCTGTTGTTGTCCGTTTTGTTGAAGTATTTGTACTGTAGCTGCCGTTAGATTTTGAAAAAATATATTGAAATAAATATTTTATAGTGCCTAAACCGGTGCAGGCCTCGACATTGTATTTCTTTAGTAAATATGCATTGTACGGTACTACATACTGGTGGGTGACCACCTATCGTCTTCTTCTTCGACTATAGTTAACGATACGGCCGTTTATTGTCGTATTTACCAATATTTGGGAAATTTTTTGTTACAATTTCCATCATCTAACACACAAACTGGGTTGGGAATTCCGCACGGTCCATGAATCATAAAATTACCAACTAATTAAGCAAAGGTTCAGAAATTGGGTCCGGTAAGTAGGCTCGGATTATAACAAATCGATTGAGTCCGGGTTGTTTAATTTGTCCGTATTTCTGAGAAGTATAAGAATATGCGCATGCGGTAAACCCCTTTTTGAAATTCGATCACGTGCAGGTGAGCGATCGATTTACCCATGATATGAAATGATGTGAGATCTTCCATTATTTGCTTGAGTTTTAGTTTAAAAACTCTGTTTACTAAAAATGCTGTCTTATTTCTGTCCAGTTAGGATTTGTCGGTCGTAGTAATACACCTGACCTGACCTTTTTCTTTAGCTATGCTAATTGCATCTTGAAATTTCTGAAATTGATATCTATGCAACATAACATGAGTAGTGGGCAATATTATCCTGCGCCCGATTTGTACGTTTTGTTCCTGCGCTCTGTGCGTCAAGTAATCTGAGGCCGTCATATTGTTCTGCCCTCAATTGAATATTTCTGAGAAACTGCATTCGAACTTCTTCAACTTTTATTAAGGCAAACACTATGTATTGTTGCAGTAATTTTCTGCTTCTGTTCATTATATTAAAACCGTCGTCAACAGCAAGCTAATACGTATGAGTAAAATTCACATGCGGATATGTACCGTCTGGTATGTCTACCATCTTGATTGGTATACAGTATATTTTTACTCCAGCCTATTGATAACTGAGGGGATCAGTTATTTTGCTTACTCTTACGCTCTGTCTTAACCCTGCATCGTGCTCTATCATATAAATCCACATTTCAGTCCTTGGAGGATTAGCAGGATCGTGGGGCATGATCATTGCAATTTCCTCAACTTCGGGCAAGTCAAAATCTCTATTTAACCTGTCTGTGTTGTCCTACAAATTTAATCGTGTAAATGGGAACGGGCTGATTGTTCGTCTGATGTATTCGACGCTACTCTTTGTAGACGTCTTTCGCGTTTCGATATACACGTGCAAAAACATTTTCTCGATGCAAAGATTCTGTTATTTGACGGATGATGCCGGAATCTGCACGAAAAGCTCCCGCGTTATTAATCGTGTGTTCGATAGCAGCGTCTGGGTCAACAAAATGTAACGAACCGTACGACTGGGCCTAACGTCGCATGTTAACATCAGAATAATTAACGTATACCTTACCTTGTATGGCATATACACATTCTTGGTATGTTGCGTAGATTTGTTTTTACGCTACAAAATTGGAAGAGATTATTAAGGAGAACTTTTCTCATGAATTATCTCGATCGGATGTTCCCTCCGTGAAAAAGTCCTCGTATTTCTGCTGGATATAGTGGGATGACGGGCAAGGCCATCTACTTCTACGTCCTCCTTGCTTGGTTCAGTTTTATGAGATGGAAGTCGTGATAAACTGTCAGCTATATTTTTATCAGACGGAACATACTCAAGTTCATATTGGTAATTTAACAGTATAACGGCCCAGCGTCTTAAACGATTTGCAGCAAACTGAGGAATTGGTTTATTTTCACCAAAAATTGCTAATAATGGACGATGATCCGTGACCAACCTAAACTTTCGATCATACAAGTACTGGTTAAACTTCAACACTCCATAAATAATAGCTAATCCTTCTTTTTCGATTTGTGAAAATTTCTGCTCACTTGCTGTCAGCATTCGGTATGCATAAGCTATTGGCTTTTCTACACCCGAAGGAAAAACATAACTAAGCACAGCACCTATACCATATGAAGAAGCATCAACAGTTAATCGCATTTCTAAATTAGAGTCAAAATGAACCAATACCTCTGCTGACGTTAACAACGATTTAATATTCTCAAAAGCTTTTTCGCAATTTTGATCCCAATTCCACTGAACCTCGTTCTTTAGTAAATTATAAAGGGGCTGCAAAACCATTGCTAAATTTTTACAATTTTACCATAATAATTTACTAAGCCCAGAAAAGATTTTAACTGACAAACATTAGTGGGCTTTGGCGCTTGTTTAATGGCATCAATTTTAACTTGGCTCGTGTGCAATCCTTGTTTGTCAATAACATACCCTAAGTATTCTATCTTATCTTGAAAAAAATTGCATTTAGGTAAGCTAAGTTTTAAGCCTGAATTTTGCAAAATGTTTAATACTCGCCTTAAATTGTTCAAATGCTGATCAGTATTTTTACCTGTCACGAGAATGTCATCTAAGAATACAATTACTCCATCTATACCTCCCAACAGAGCTCAATTATTTTTTGGAATTTGGCTGGCGCTGAGGCCACACCGAAAGGTAAACGATTATACCTGAATAACCCTTTGTGTGTGTTAATAGTTAATATTTCTTTAGACGCATCGTCGACACCAACCTGCTGATAAGCTTGAGACATGTCAAGTTTAGTAAATTTAGATCCACTACGAAGTTTACTGAACAAATCATCAATTTTTGGTAACGTATACTGATCCACTTCAATAAAAGGATTGATTGTCACTTTAAAATCCCCACATAGTCGTACTTCTCCATTCTTTTTAAATACTGGCACTACGGGGGTTGCCCATCGGGAATAATCTGCGGGAGATAAAATTCCTAAATTAACAAGTCTATCTATTTGTTGCAGGACGTACACGGAAAAATTTTGGTGTAACATTAGCATCCTTTAGTTTAACTGAAACCAGTGCTTTGTTAAATAACCCTAAATCATCACTAAAAACCTGTTTAAATTCACTGACTAACCCCTGTACATAATTTTCTCGAACAAAATTACATTTAGCTATTCCTAAATTGTACATATTCAGGAAATCTCGCCCTACAATTGGTGGGCCACCATTTTCTAATACATACAGCTGAAAATTATTTATTACTCCCTTGTACTCAATTACTACTTTCAAAATACCTAGAGGTTTTACTTTTTCACCATTATACCAATACAGTAATTTATCTGATGGACTTAATAAGCAATTATTAAAATTTTCTTTATATGTTTTATCTGATATGCAAGATACGCATGCACCAGTATCAATTTGACACATTACTGGTTCACCATTTACTTTAACTTCAATTAAAATTTTTTTGTCTGACTTAACACCCGAAATACAAAATAAATTCACTTCATCTTCAGCTGTGCTTAATTCAAAATTATTGCTACAGATACCCGCCGATGCCGGAAGCACTGCACTACCAACTGCCATAAAATTCTGATGTCTTTTTGGACAGCAATTCATTAAGTGACCCCTCTCTTTGCAAGTATGACACCATGCATTTTTGTGGTAGCACCTCACTGCAGAGTGTTCCTTCCTCCACAAATTTGACAAACCTGTCCTTTTGGATCTGCAACGGTATCACTTGTTTTTTTGTGGCTGCTGACGTACATGATGATAGCGTTGTTGATGGTATTTAGCTCCTGCATTTGGCCTTCTGGAACCAGAGCTTTTTCCAACGTTTTTACCATGCATCTGATAGACTGATTCTTGTTTTATACGTGACAAACTTGAATTGCTGGAGATCTGATAATTTTGTTGAGCTGCCATCTTGTTTTCTGCAATTACCTCGGACTCCTCGAAAGTAACACTACTTTTTTCTTCCAACAACCGATCCACTATCGATCCTTTTTCAAAACCACAGATAAATCTGTCTCTTAAACACATATTCAATTCTGTACCAAATTCGCCACTTACTGCCAAACTTCTAACTCGTGCAGCCCATTCTTTAATATTTTCTGTGCTTTTCTTCTTCGCCTCGTAAAATTTAAATCGCTCTGCCAGTATGGACTTCTGTGGCTTGAAGTGATTATCCAGGAGACTAAGCAACTCTTGGTAGTTCTTGTCCTCCGGTACTTTAGGGCTTCAGATGTTGTAGATGAGTTTATATGTTTCCTCGTCTAGCATATTTAGCAGAATGGCCTTCTTTTTTTCTTCAGCATCAATTCCATTAGCAGTGAAGTAATTGGCCAATCTAGCTTTGTAAATATTCCAGTCTGAGAAATTAAATTGAAATTCACGAAGTTGGCCAATCAGTGCCCCGATGTTGGATTTGGCAGCCTCTTGTTGTGGCATTTTCCTTTTTCCTCGTCGCCAATTGTAATAACTAGACACGGGTGCTTCAAACTATTTACATCTTTATTGGCTGAATGCTAGAGTACAACTGCTGTCTGCAGGAAACCGGTATATCAACACAAAAAACAACTTCACCACTTTTTACTTCACATCAGATATCACATTAACGAACAATATTTATTGTAACAGGCGATTGTTTATAGTAATTACTGACAGGATTACAGTTAGTTATAGTGGCATTCAGTGACTATTTTTTTTTGCATGGAGTAATGCCGATAAGTATGTTTTCGCAGTATTTGAAAACATAGCGTGTAAAATAAGCTTAACTTAACCTCTATATTATAGTATACAATAGATCGAAATAACTAACACTTTGTAGAATAATTCGATATTATTTATCGAGAACAACGTGGATAGGGAATATGGCGTCGCTATCAGTTCAAGTATGTTAGTCTGTTGCTAGTGTCATTGCCAACTGCAAAGCGTGTCTAATGACACGATCGTAAGGGTACGTCGCACATATTTTGAATCACACCTAACCATGAATATCCACCATACCGAAATAAGACAAACTCTTACATGTAAAAATTGATTACCTTGTATCTAGTGGGTCATCACATAGCAGTTCATCTCAACGTATTTTCTCAACTTAAAATCACAAGTGGACAGGTTCCAAAAGAGGATGATAACATGAAGAATAAAGACTTACTACTCTGTGTCAAAAACAATGCAGGTTCTACTCACAGGGGGACTTTGTTCCCCCTAGCGGCATAATTTCCCAGTCATACAAAAATCATTCCTTATCAAGTTTGTCTTTTACCAAATAACATCACATCATCAATCTTCGTTCTTCGACAACTAGCTAGTGCCACCTGAAATGAGTCAAGGCTCCCCTGGACGCCCAAATACAACAGTTAGCATCCCAGTGACCAGGATCGGGGGTCCCCGTAGGGCAGTCGCTCTCCACCCAATCACGTCAATCGACCCGCAGGTAGGCCCCCCGGTCTACGAGGCACAGGTCGAAGGAACCACGGCCAATAGACCGGGCACGCAGCGCTTAGGGGCTCAAAATATCATCACAAGCATGCATGCATTCTCACACCACATGTCACCTTGACATGACCAACAATAACTCTCCTCTCTAAAGCCACTATATTATTTATCTCATTACAAAACTGTTATGTTATCATCCAAAGTGTACTGGCCAAACCTTTTAAGTTATCRAATAATATAAGAACTTCAGAAACAGAAAGAACTCTTTTATTTATAGAAAAACGAACAACGAGTGAAAAACATTTCACATACATTTAATTATATGAGCTACTACGTATTAAATACTTGGATTTTATAGCAAAAAAAATGAAAAAGAATGAAATTTGTCAATCAGTTGCTATCAAAGAATATTAGTAAACAAGAATGGCCAGTGTCGATAAATTTTGTGGAATGAGTTACAGCGCCATCTGTGAATGTTGTATGTGACCTACATTAATGAAACGACCAGCAGGTGTAGCCGATAAATCAGAAACTCCAAGTCAGACAAGTGTCATTTATTTTTACGTTTATTTCTTGTCTTAATTTTAAAATCTGGTATCTACTTTGCCCAAATTAAGAAAACAATCTTTTTAATTTATGTAAGCATGTCTAACTTAACTTTTTTATATTATGCTGACTTTGTACGCAATTGTATACTACATAAAAAGTTAAGTTAGAAAGGTTTGCTTTAAATAAAAATTAACGGGGTTGTTTTCTTTCTTTCTTTCGTGTAAAATAGCGGCAAAGGAGATGCGAGGTTTTAAAAAACTGCAAGTTATTTGAATTGTCTTAAATGTAATTACCAGAAATAAGATTCAAAAGACAGTGTTTATCTTGCAGCATTGTTTATTTTTTATAGTGTGGGAACTACTCTTCTATTTAGTTTCTTTTGCACTGGTGTTTAAAAGCAATTAGCTGGAAAGTATTTTCCACATACCACAAATGATGCTCAAATGGATGTAAGGCTGCGATACTGCACGTCCAAATTGTTTGTCCGTTTTACCTTTTCGTTTCGCACATGGCATCTTCTCTTGGGAAGTGGTGAAATTTGATATTTGAGTCTGTTAAATATGTATTACTACAGTTCTTTACCGCACATTTTTTTCTGTGTGATACCTTCGGCTATGTCGAAACTAACAATTTTAACACTTTTAAATAATTTTCCAGGTTCAAAATTAAAGCAAAATGTCTTACCTTCTTCGTACTCAACTTCAATGTCACAATATACTACATATAACATTAAACACAAAAATGCTAACAGGTTGCAAAATAATAACACTATAATATATTAAATTATCCTATAAGTAGGTACGTTGGGAACTTACGACAATTTTTTGCTAGATATCAAAGCTTGACATCAACTTGATTTGAACGCAATCCCGCGTGCCTACTTTAGCCGTGCGTCACACACACAGCACAGGGTGCCATCTATGAATGTTGTATCCATAACTGTATCGTGCATTGTTGGTTGCAGCAATAGCTTTTACGGTTAGCTAATATGAGAGTGTCCACTACCTGGTTGCTATACACATATACAACAGCAAACCGTGTCTAACGGCACGACTTTAAAGGTACGTTTCAGGTGTCATTCTGTTTGTCATTTTGAATAGCACCTAACCATAAAAATCCACCGTACAAAAATAAAGCAAACTGTTAAATGTATTATTTACAGGGGCTATTATGTGTTAATTATCTTAATTTCATGCAAAAGTCAGAATTGAACCATATTTGGAAGTATATTGGCATGATAATTACTTTATTTTACAATAAAAAATAAAACTGCGCAGAAGCATGACGGCCAACAAATCCTGGTTGATTTCCACCTCTAGCTCTGACAACATGTCCACCGTGTCGAAGAAATGACGGCTATGGTCGCGCGGATCATCGCATTTTCAAACCCAGCAGTTGGTTCAACAAGGCGGATTTTCGCGCGGGCCCCYTTGACGGGTMGATTTGTTCGAGTTTCGCCCAAATTTCCTGAACCGTTTTGCAGCTCTTGATTTGTTTTATTTTCGCCGTGCTTAGGGGAGAACGATATCCGATTGAGCCTTTCAGGTCAGCAGCTTCCCATGCCAAAATGGTCTCCGCAGTAGCACCAACAACTGGTTTCGCGCTACCTCAGTGGATACTTGCGTAACCTCGCTAGCAGATATCGCTGATACAGACGATCGCGTATTCACTTCATACACTCTTGCGGCTGCTGCTTCCCCTGCTAGCGCTTTCTCATACGCTGTTTTGAACGTCAACGTCGACTCTGCCAAAAGTTGGTGCGGGATGTTTCTGTCATAAACACCACACACCAAACGATCGCGTAACATAGTTTCTAATGACGCTCCGTATTCGCAGTGTTCAACTAATTTTCGTAACTCGGTTCTCCAAGCTGCTAGTTTCTGCTTTAAACCGAAATTTTTGGACAATTTCCGATGGCTTTGGGGAAAACTGTCTCTCCAATAGTTCGATTATGTCCTTATAACTTTTGTCGGTTGGGGATTCCGGCGAAACAAATGACCGAACTATCTCAAATGTGGGTCCTCCGCACATACTTAATAGCACTGCTCTCTTCATCCCTTCATCGGAGATGCCATTTTTCAATGTAGAAGTTTAACCAATCTGCATAAGCCCTCCATGCCCCTGGATCACTCATATTACCTCGTCGCCAATAGTGTTGTGTATTTAAACAGTAATAATACACAAACAAATACTTTTATTCTTTTATAGAATACTGGTGATGTTGCGGGACTTGGGAACGTACAAAGCTTCTCAGTGCGTGACATATCATACTGGTTTTTAAACTCTGCCGCGCTACGCATGTCCTGGCGGGAACTGAGGGACATTTCAAATATTTATACATAAATTTTATGTTCTAACCTCAAACATTTAGCCCGAAAACGGTTGCTAAACATGAAATACCCATTATCATGACGACAGTACCATTTTAAATTTAAAAAGGGGACTACACGATTGCATATCACATATTTTATTCCTACGAATACATTTCTGAAACTTCCCTATGTTTAAAACAAGTAAATGGCAGCACTCGAAGATTTTAACTTTCTCGCGGATATTTTTGTAGAGTGCATTAAGGAATATAGTGAACGCAACATGAAAGTATTTAACTTTAAAAGGAAAGCAGTTACAGATCTGCGGTCCGACAGATCGATGTACACTGGACGATGGGCGCAGTGAAATTTTTAGTCTGACCTGTTAAGCTGGTGAACAAGATGATCTGCAGATCCAGACGTGCCCACTCAGATAACCTCGACACTGCAACCCAGCAGCCACGGATCTTAAATAGGGGATATAACCTACAGCTAATTGATTTTCGCACGTGTTGGATAGCTTCTTCCAAAATTTGACCCAGAATGTCTTAAATTTTTAGCCTATCGTAAAAACTCTACAAATGAACCCAAAAGGAAAGAATTACAACCATGCAAATCCACTTCCAACTATTGCTTACCTCCGTAGAGAGTTTTTAGCCACATGCGTGAGTGTGTGTATGATCAATTAATCCCGAAATCGGTTAGAACCTGGACTATAATAACGCCTGCGGCCACAATCCTATTTCCAGATTCATAAACTGCCCAGAAAGTAAGATAATCCCAATGGATGGCTAGAAATTTATCCATTTTTCACAATTTTTTACCAAAATCAACTCTCGCTTTCTGCGCCGATCACCATAGACACCACCCTGGTAAACAAAACAACCGAAGCAACTGAAAAGTGAGCGGAAATGGCGAAAATCAAAACACCAAAGCTGCAAACCCTCTCTAGTCGGTAGGTAGATTACCTTCGCGCAGATCTTGGAGCGGGCCCATAGATGGCGTACAACTGCACTATTGGAAACTGCATTTAAATGACATGCGGGCTGAACTGACGTAAACATAGACAAGGACGTAAATAAATTTTTGCCCAAGTCTGTCGATTACCAATCTCGTGTCATTGAATAAGTTGTTCCTCACGTTGAGGTTTCTCAAAAGCATCACGATGGATCCCTCTTTGAGACGTAAGGCGTGGGGTGGGTATAAAGATGGATCGATGGAATTCAAAAATTCCGGCGGATATTGATCGATCTCTATTTGGTCGTCAGATATAACCGAGTCTATGCTGTGATAGACCGTTTCTTCACCTTCTAGACGTTCTAATACAGCGTCGTTTATTTTATTTACGTTTTATTCGTTGATTGGTGTTTCGATGGCTCCGTTTGGAATATCACCTCTTTGAATATTGGCAAAACAGCTTTCGATATCGACATCGTCGATAACACATTCCTCAGGTATGGCTATCAGATCAGTCATGTTAGCTATTTGTGTTTGGGTAATCGGCCGTTTCCTAATAATTCCAACCATTGGATAAACTCTCGTTCGTCTTAATTAACTCTCATGTTCGTTTCCAAGTGTTTTTCTTGGAACAATTTCCATTGTTGACTTTATTTCATAGTTTGTGTTAGTCGCGGCGCGGTCGGCGTTACTATTTATAGGTAGGCATTGTTAGAAATCGCCACCTACAACTACGCATTTGCCTCCGAAAGGTCTGTCGTTTCGACAAATGTGTTGTAAAGTTTTGTCTATTAACCCTTAAAATCCCATGCCAATAAAACCTKCGTAAATACCAGTGTGGGGTCCCTCAACGACGGTTATGTATTGCAACAAAATTAAACATTTGTTTAAAAAAATATAAAAATTGAACAGAATTCTGTTAGTCAGTTKAGTAACAATCACTACAAACTAGAGTAACTAATTTTGTACGGTGCTGACTGCACACATATTTCGCACATTTATTGCATCTTAAGTTGACTTTTTTGTCAAGTTGCGGGGACATTTGAAGCACCTCTTTCCATCCCTTGAAGTTCAAGGACCATCTGTATGTTCCTCATCTTCAGGAAAATTCGAAATTTTTATACCACAGTCTTGCAAAGCTGCTTTCACATTCATATGGTGACGTCTGTATTTTGCTGTCTCTTCCATATTTTTGCGTGTGAGACTGTCTGCAAGTTCCATTAAAAACATTCTTCTGGGACAAGGACTTTGTATTTTCCACTCTGGATTTTTTTGTTTATATATAACAAAGGAATTTAAGGCACAAATATCTAACATATTCATAAATAGTCGATAAGGCCAACGAGCAGTTTTTCTTGCGCATGTATATTCAGTGWTCAACTTATCAGCATTGTCAACTCCACCTTTTGTGGCATTATAATCTAATATCATCAATGGCTTATTATTGTTCTCTCTGGATATTGCATCATCACGATGTTGAGTAGATAACATGTGTACCATTTTTTTTTGGAATATAGGAAACCATTGTGAGGTGTTCTGTAAAAGCAAACATCGAGGACTCTACTGGTCTTGAAGTAAGACTCAACTCCTTTGGTGTATCTCTTTTGTTTTTTATAACCGTTCCAAGCAGAGTGAGCTTCTTAGTCAGTAATGTAGTTGCTAAAGTTGCACTAGTAAAGAAGTTGTCTGTTGTAATACTGCGCCAACTTCCTTGATACTGCTCGACTAAATCATTTACGACACGAAACCCTTGGTCTTTCTCTCTTTTCCCGTCAACGGCTTTTCCAGCGTAAACCTGTAAGTTACTAATGTACGAAGTCTTGACATCAGCAGCGGCCCATATTTTGATGCCATAACGTGCAGGCTTTGATTTCATGTATTGTCTGAATGGACATTTGCCTCTAAAGGCAACTAGTTGTTCATCAGCTGTTATGTGCTCATATGGCTCAAAAGACTTTTGACAGTTAGAAACAAATTTATCCCATATTTCTCTTATAGCTGCTAATTTATCATTTTGTTTTCTTTCGCCTCTCGTTGCTTTGTCATCAAAACGAATAAATACTGAAATTTGTTCAAATCTATTACGAGACATTGCTGCTGTAAAAAAGGAACGACGTATAGAAGTATTTGTGGTCCACATTTCTTTTGTCGACTCTCTCCGACACCTCAAAGCCCCAGCTTTTATCAGAATTCCCATAAAACAATCCAATTCATCTCTCTCTAATAATTTCCTTGTTCTTTGACACGTTGGATGTTTTTTGTTCCAGGTTGAATAATATTTATTTTCTTCTGCGTTTAATAAATAAGTTGAAAACATCAGTAAATGATTCAGCATTTTGACTATACCGCGTTAGGCCAGGATGTGCATTTACTATATTTCTTTGTAAACGTTTTGTTCTCGGACCTGAGCAACTTCTCCACTTCATGCCAGACGGGGCAATGTATTCACTGCCTCTAAGATCTGCTTCTTGTACCTCCTCATTAGGCTCTCCATCTGAACTTTCCTCAGAATGAAATTCGAGATTGTCATCCTCCGATTCTGACACAATTTCTTGAAGAAACTCGACTCCAGTACCATCAGATATATCATCTTCGTCATCATATTTTTCTTTAGAATCTAAAGTGTCGCCGAATTTTTCTGCAACTGCGGCAAGCTCTTTGTCGCTAAGTGGACGTTTTTGATTCGTTTGCTTCTTATTTTCGATAAACTGCACAAAAGAGGAAAAAATATTAGCAAATATTCTAATAACACAAACACACATTCGGGGTCCCTTCACGACCTCACTCACCTTCTTGTACAGTATATTTGTTAAACAATACACAACAAAAACCAAACTACTGTAAACATAACCTCAAACTGTAACTGACACATAGGTGGAAGCACAATCGCCAACACTCGAAAACAAAAAATTACTAAACTAAACTTCTAAGTTGGGGTCTTTGAACGACCCCGCTTGGGGTTTTAAGGGTTAAGTTGAATATAGTTTAGTTATAGTTGGGAATAATCGGATGATTGAGAGGATCGGAATGTTCCGATTCCGAAGACGTTAATATTCGGAATCGGAATAAAGTTAGCCACCGACGGCCAGAATAGAATCGACACCGCGCGTCGCCGCAGTTCGGTATCTTTCATATCCCTCGCGATTGGAATGCGGCGAAACTTACTGTCTGTGAACGAACCGCTGCGCTAACCGACAAGCGATATACACAGTATTTTTTTTCAAGACGGTGATTATCCGTTTTTAATTTAAAAATCGTAGTTATACCCCTCCGTCTGAAGTTAAGTCTTGTGTTGCCCTGTGCAGGTGGGTTGGCATCACCGAACTCTATAAAATTTTATAGAGTTCGGTGGTTGGCATGTACAATATTGCAATATATGCTTAGTTAGGTACATAAATGTTGCGTAAAACTAAACTTAGAATTATATTACTTACAAAAAATTGTATGCGCCATAATTATGCCATTTCTGCATTCTGTATACATTTCCAGTGAGATCTTGTTGTCGGTATTCAAGTTTGTATCTTTCTTACATTTTATTTTCAAAATTTTAAATAATATACAAATTGCATTTTATATTTGTTGCTTTACATACGATTTAAATATCCAAATGAGTCCAGGAAGTAAAGAGTCGGTAGTATGGATTTTTTTCAAAAAAACCTTGGACAGGCAATTTGCAACTTGCACAATATGCAACAAACAATTAAGATACTTTACAAGTACAACAAATTTAATGCAACATTTGTTAAGAAAACACCGTGCCGAATATCTAAAAGAAGCAGAAGTTCCATCTGAAAATGAAAACGAAGACGCCTCCTTAAATATATGTAGGCCTACATCCTTAATCACAAATATTTCTACTTCGACTGAATCATTAGCATCTACCTCTACTAGTATGATTAGTTCATCAGCTCCTTCACGACGAGCTTCATCAGAATTTACTGAAGATATTGGCAAAAATACGGGCGCCGTTTTTAAACCTACACGTACTAGATAATTACGACTTTATGGTTCTAAAATAGGAGGTGTTTCGGATAGAGAAATAAGTGATATTAACTCTAGTCTTTTAAAAATGATAGTCTGTGATTACCAACCATTTTCGGTTGTAGAAAATCGTGGATTTATAGAATTTACAAAAAAAAACTAAACCCGTTGTATATACTTCCTGACAGAAAAACTATAACAAATCGCCTGTTGCCAGAACAATATACTGACTGTGCCAATGAAATTAAATCAATGTTAAATTTCGTTGAAAACGTTTCTGTAACAGCAGATATATGGACGTCAGACAGTAACAGGTCCTACATAACAGTAACTGTCCATTTTATCCACTCAAAAAAATCTGTCTTATATCCTGGCAACAAGAGAAATTACGGATGGCTGTTGTATCTGACAATGGTGCTAATATAAAATGTGCAATCAATGAGCGCTTGCAAATGCACCACCACCCATGTGTTGCTCATACACTTAATCTGTGTGTCAACGATTCATTAAATTCAGTTGAAAACAAGGTGCTCTCAAATTTGCTTAAAAAATGCAGAACACTAGTAGCACATTTTAAACATAGCTCTTTGGCAAATGAGAAACTTCGTAGTGTACAAGAACAGATGGATCTTCCTGTTCTTAAATTAAAGCAAGATGTTGTCACAAGATGGAATTCCTGTTTGCTAATGATGGAGACTTATAAAAGTAAAAGATCCACTTTGTGTAGCGATTGCTAGTCTTCCGCGAGCACCAGAATTTTTAGATGCTGATGAATGGGCTATTTTAGAAGATTGTGTGTTAATATTAAAACCTCTTGAGATCATAACCATTGAGCTTTCTGGGAAAGGTACATTACATTATCTTTGGTAATTCCATTTATTCGTGGCCTTCAATATTCTTTACGTAGCATTGCACCTCAAACAAATTCTGGTCAGATTTTGCAAAGAAATATGATTTATTATGTAATTTCTAAGAGATTTGGATCATTTGAAACGACCAAAATTGCGGCTAAAGCAACATTTTTAGATCCACGATTAAAAACAACTGCTTTTGGTCTTGATGAAAATGCAAACAATGCACAAACATGGATAGCCCAAGAATTATCGCAGATCATTACTATAAATACAGCGGATAAAGACAATGATACAAACACGTCAGTTACGCCTGAACCTGTGGGCACCTTATCTTTATGGACTCAATTTGATAATAAAGTAGCCAAGGTTAAATCTAGTCTTACTTCTAGTACAACCTCTACTTTATTGATACGGCAGCATCGAGAACTGTCTCATATAAAAAGAAGTGAAGATCCTTTGGAGTTTTGGGAAAAACACTGCCATACATTACCTGAATTATACAAATTACATCAAAAATATTTGAACATTCCAGCTACGTCCGTGCCTTCTGAAAGGGTATTTAGTAAGGCTGGACAATTAACAAACATACGAAGAAATCGTTTGCTTCCAAAACATTTGGATGAAATAATTTTTTGAATAGTTATTATAAGTAGATAATTACCTGTTATTTCATTATATTCAACGCTTTTTATTACTGTCTATCTCACAGAATTTACTGAATTAAGTTTATATTTTCCCCAACATTTAAACGTTATTTAATTTTTTTTTTTAGTATTTACCATTGTTGATTTTCCTGTTTCATTATATAGCATATAAACATTCGTTTTTATCGAATTTTTTACTGTGTTTGTCAACCCAAATAATTATTTATGTTAAGTTTTGTATACATTTGAAAATATGTAATAAAGTTCTTTTTTTATTCTCATATTATTTTCTGTAAACTTAATAAATTAAAAGCTAACGTCATATTAACAAGGACTATAGTTATAATTGAGTAATTAAGCAACTCACTTCTTCTTCTAGACAGAATCGTATTGACTTAACATAATTCCGTTTCTGTATTTGGAAATAATATTCCAATAAGTAGCACGTAATATTATAACTCGCCTACGTTTTTTCATTTTGAACGAATATTCCCGTAAACAGCCAGCGAAATAATCCTATTGTCGGTACCGAACAAGCGCGAGCGATTGCTTAATTCGAAAGTCTCTAAAAGTTTCGATATATAACCTGCCTTATTTGCACAAGTTGCGAATTGTTTCGTATTCCGATTCCGATTCCAGTATAAAGTTTTCATCGCATTCTGTGGTTATCATCGATATGACAGTAAGCGCTATCCGTGTGCACGGTGAAAATAATCGTATTCCGAATATTCTAAAATAATCGGAATCATCCGAATACTTGAATAATCGGAAACATTCCGAATAATATTTCGGATAGTCCCAACTCTAATATAGTTGACGTTATCATACTGATTTCATCGCAAATCATCAGCTTTCGTTTCGTAGAAATTCTGCGTGTTGCGCATTCGGCCTCATTGAAGACGTGGAATCCGGTAAAACGGGAATTGGTAGCATAAATATGCTGTGAAGAGTACGGCCTATTTTAAGCAGAGCCGCCACTAAACCCGTAAAGGCTACAGCTGTGGTGTGCTATTCTCTGCCGTGAAGGGTTGTTATTAGGGTGTTGTATAGGAAGGTCTCTCCTGTCCTGGCTGCTCCAGATACATACAAGTAGCTTTCTTGCTCGTCGTCGTTTAATAATTGTACTTGCATGTTTTCTGCAAGTCGTGCTTCTTGTATGTCTATAGGATCGTTTATATCCACGGGTATGTTTTCTGGGGGTTCCATGAGACGGTAATCCGCTAAGCGTCTGCCGTTCACCATCAATATGTATTGTATGTGGCGCAAAGCTTTGACTTCAGCCACGTTCTCGTCGTAAGAACGTCGAAAATCTTCGATGAAAGGATGGCAAATCTTTCCATAATCGAACCGGGTCATCTGCTTCTCCAAAAATTAGTACGTAGGCGAACATGGCTCTCAATTGTCTGGACATGTCTCTCGTTCCTGCTTTTTCTAAACATCTTATCAATTCTTGTTCGTCTGCAAGCAAGTTGTGTTGACGACACGCCTCCATGAAAGTATCACAAACTTGGTCGTTGACGGTGCGGAGTATTTCGAAGGATTGTGCACCTCGTACGTGTAACAGGAGCAAACGTAAATAACACAATTCCTTGTATCGTATGGATACGTTATACATTCGGGGAATTACCTTATCGTGTCCTCTTTTACGGACCGCCCAACCCGTAGAATTCCAGGTGTAATGCCTGGGAATTTCAGTATACAAATACTGGCGGGTATTCGGGTCCCTCACGTTTAGTTCAAACCATCTGGTTAGCTTCGTGTGGCGCGGTTCTTCGAATCTCTGAGGATTCACTTCTAATTTCCTTTCTGTAAATATCACTCGCTGTCTTTCTGGCAAGTGTATGGGTAATCTCTCTATTGCATGGGATAGTTTATTCATCGGTAGCTGCAGAATGTTTCAGCTAGGCTCTGTCGGGGTCATGTATCTTCCAGAGATAAAATTTTCTATCTCGTCATGATGTAGTTGTCCTGCACTTCGGTCTATGACCTGTGCCGTAGCTGCCGTCGGATTTTTTAACAAATATTTTATCGTTTGCATTGTTGCGCAGGCTTCAACGTTTATGTGTTCTATATATTTTTTTAAATAAATATGGGTTGTGCGGTACTACATATTGGTTGTTAACAACGTACCGTTTATTATTTCGGCGTATCTCAATAGATCTGCCGTTTTTTTCTTCGACGATAATTTATGATACCGTCACGTATAGCTGTTTGATTATACCAGTATTTGGGAAACTTTTTATTACAACTGCCGTTATCTAGCATACAAATTTCTCTTGGATTATGGGCCCGCATGGTCCGTGAATCATAAATTTTCCCATCAATTCGTAGAGTTCTGATTCGACGACGGTTGAGTGTGGTAACTCACCAGCTGATTAATTTTCTCTGGGTCGTTTAATTTGTCTTCGTTGCAAAGAAGTATAACAATATGTGCATGTGGTAAACCTCTTTTCTCAAATTCAATAACGTGCAAATGTGCAATACGTTCTCCCATAAAACTGTTTCAGTTTAAGATTGAACACTATTCACTAAAAAGGAATGATCGCTCGGCTGTGCGCCTTGTAATAAATGTTGCCGTATCTCTGTCCAGTTAGGATTTGTTGTCATCGTAATGAACAAACTTGGATATCCTTTCTCTTTCGCTATGCTTAAAGCATCTTGGAATTTTTCTAGCTGATATCTGGGAGACAAAACGTAACCACTTGGAAGGATTATTCTTCTTCCCAGTTCCACGGCTTCGTTTTCAGCTCTGTGAGTCAAGTAATCTCTGACGCCGACATATTCTTCGGCTCTTAATTTGTCTTGGTTTTGCCTGATGATGTTTAATCGATTTTCTTCGATTTTCACATAAGCAAACACTATGTATTGTTGTAGTAGTTTTCTACCTCTGTTCATAATATTGAAACCGTCGTCTATGTCGCGATAAGCGAATCTATAGGAGTAGAATTCACATACAGACATGTTTTCTCGGACTTGCTGATTATTTTGATTGGCAAACCCTATATTCATACTCCAGCCAGTTGTTCTATGACGAAGCAGCAATGGATAGCTTAACGACCAGTTAAGTTTCGAGTTGAAACAACTTGCTTTTTAAAACAATTTATTTTACTCAAAACTTTAACACGAACAATTACACTTTTACAATAACTTGATATGCACTCAAGAGCTTGTTAGTATAAGAGTTATATATGTTGAAAATCATAGGCTTATATACTATTGGTTAGTGCTGAATAATCATATTTGACATAAACAACTGATTAATAGAATGTTCTAGAACCTAAACTACGTATAATATATTAAAGCCCTTACAACTACCTATTGTTGCAATTTATAAACAATAGTCTATTTTTATGGCTTTAAATACATTTTGCTGACACTAAAGTAGTGTAGCAATTACGCATTAATATTGAATCATAAACAGGATGTTATTGTAATATAATATTTCATATTTAAAGTATAAACAGAT
Source organism: Rhyzopertha dominica (assembly GCA_025024175.1). Taxonomy (NCBI): domain Eukaryota; kingdom Metazoa; phylum Arthropoda; class Insecta; order Coleoptera; family Bostrichidae; genus Rhyzopertha; species Rhyzopertha dominica. The sequence goes on from QCXZ01000064.1 coordinate 41,958,976, forward strand.
TATTATTATAAAGGACTTATTATTTGTAAATATGTAACTCCTCCCGCCGAAAATTAGAAACCAGGGGTTAATGAAGAGCAATATTTTCAAGGGTAGCTTCATTACGTGGTTTCGGGAATGAACGCTTTGATTCTTGCATTCGCTCACGATATATTGGTATTATATTTCATAATGCCGTTCTCGAATTACAATACTACTTGTAGTCGCAATTTTGTGCGCGCGCCTTGTCACGATAATTCAAAGCAAAAATCCCTGCTCCCCTCCACACTCCAACAGCGCTGTCCATTCAAACTAACTCACTGCAATTTTTCGTGCGCTTAGTTACGGACGTGTTTACTTTCGAGTGCTGCTTTAGAACATAAAAATTTGCTTCGTGCCTTGAAAAAATGGGCAAAATTTCAAAAAGGAAGAGGGGTGTCGCCAGCAAAAGGAAAAGAAAGCTTCGACAATTACTTCAGATGCTGGATAGCTCAAGTAAGTAGCCTTTACAGCTTGTTTTAGGTATCGGTACAATGGCGCTGTTGCTCTTGGTACAACACACACATGTGTGGCTGAGATCTTGAGTCAGATCAGTACGGGCCTGATTCATACAGGAGACGCCTCAGAGAATTCACATGAATTTCAATTGCTAATTTTTTGTGGCCTACCAATATTCACATGTGAGGTTATGCCACAGAACACCAGCCATGTTGATATTTACATTGGGGGTGTTCACATGAACTACCGTGCTGTGTTCATATGAACTACAGTAGCTGTGTTCATATGAACTACAGTAGCTGTGTTCTTTTTGTGCCTTTTTCATAACTTCAACGATGGGTTCATATGAACTCCGTATATATCCAGTTGTGACTACATGGTCAAATTAATGGCTGTAGGTCCACTTATATAGTGAATAACTTGTCATTGATATGTGAGGTTATAGTTATTTTTTATCGCAGGCACATCTGAAGAAAATTCATCGAATGATGACTCCCATTCTGAGTCAGAGGTTGAAGACCTGGACTTCGAACTACAGCAGAATTCAACATCAGTAAAGGAACGTCCCATAACAGCTACATTAATAGAGAATGCTTCAAACCAGGGAGCTCAGAACATATTGAACTTATTAGGAAATCCTATTCCTAATCTTTCTGGGCCAGAGGTTAACCCAGACATAGCGGATTTTTTGTCAGGGTATTTGCAGAATGGGATCCTAAAAGAGGAACGAGAAAAAATATTGGAATCTTATCCTCTATTAGTAAACTGCCAGGCTCTACATCCGCCAGAGATAAACCCAGAGGTAAAGGCCTGTTTAGATGCAAACACCTTAAAACAAGATAAATTCTTAGCCAAGTTGCAAGCTCAATTGTCAGCAGGTTTAAGTGCGTTGGCTATTCCCTTTGAGAATCAGTATAAGAATACGAAAGAGAGTCCTACTGAAGAGACGCGAAAACTGTTGGAAGACGCATGCGACCCTTTAAAATTGGTTGTGGACGTTTTTCATGCATTATCAGTGCATCGCAGGTTTTCAATTCTACCATATCTCGACATGGGAATAAAAAAAGTGTTAGAAGATTGTCCCATCGACAAGTTCCTGTTTGGGCAGTCCTTCCCAGAAAAATTAAAAAATTCCAAGGAAGCTGAACGACTAGGATCAGTCATCAAGAAGAGAAGAGTTTCATCGACCAAATTTACGGCTAAAAAGTTCCATAACCCAGGTCAAAGGCATCTGAGAAGAACAGATATAACAATTCTTTAAACTTCCGAGGCCTTCAGAATCGTGTTCGAATGAGGAAAGAAGAGGGGAGGCCGCAACAACGAGGAACATATCGTCACCATTAGATAAGGTGTGTTATGCCGGAAACCTATCTATGTATATAGATAAATGGAAGGAGATTACAGATGATCCTATAATTTTAAATTGGTTAGGTGGATATCAAATACCATTTGTTCAACCACCCAGTCAGTTTATTGCTCCCATTAATACACATGAGAAAGAAAATTCAAAAATTAAAATTATTTTAACAAAATTAATTACTATGGGGGCGATTTCGCAAACATCATATGAAGAAGGGCAGTTTTTATCTTCCTTCTTTCTTGTTTCTAAACCAGATGGAAGTAGTAGATTTATTCTAAATTTAAAAAATCTGAATCGGTTCTTACAACCTCCTCATTTTAAATTGGAGGACTATAGAACAGTTATAAAATTAGTATACCATAATTGCTTCTTTACTTCCATTGATTTAAAAGATGCATATTATCTTGTGCCAATAAAGGCAAATAATAGAAAATATCTTAAATTTGTTTTTGAAGATATATATTATTGTTTCAATTGTTTACTATTTGGATTGTGTACGCACCATTTGTATTTACAAAAATTTTAAAACCTGTATTAAGATTCTTGAGAACAAGAGGGGCTATTTGTATAACCTATTTGGGCGATATTCTCATAATCAGTAGAACACAAGAAGAGGCTCAAGAAGATGTTAATTTGGCTAGAGCCCTTTTAACAGAATTGGGATTTATCATTAACATGACAAAAAGTAATTTAGTTCCTCTACAAAGATGCCTTTATCTGGGGTTCATTTTTAACTCTGTTACACAAGAAATATTGTTACCTCGTAGTAAAAGAGACGATATTTGTAACCGGATCATAGAAATCATTAAAACATCTAAATGTAGTATTATGATTTTGGCAAAGTTGATTGGAAAATTGGTAGCAGCAGGTCCTGCCATAAAATATGGATGGGTTTACTTGAAACGTTTAGAAAGGGCAAAGTTTCAAGCTTTAGCCTTAACGAACAATTCTTACAAACAAAAAATTGTAATAACATTACCAGTTAAGAGCGATCTAATGTGGTGGCATAAGACATTATCGCAAGGTAGCGGAAAGGAGATTTTTAATCATGAGTTTGCTTTAGAAGTTTATAGTGATGATATAGTGATCTGGTGTGAAAGACGTAACAACTTTGTAGTAGCATCTTACATTAATACCAAGCTGAATACGCATGCTGATCAATAATCACGTATTAAGGATGTAGATACTGAATATAAATTATCAGAAGAAGCTTTTCACAAAATATGTCAATATTTTGGAACGCCATCTATTGATTTATTTGCTACTTATTTAAATACAAAATGCAAAAGGTACATTTCTTGGAAACCAGATCCAAATTCAATTAAGGTAGATGCTTTCACAGTTAGTTGGAAAGGTGAATTCTTCTATGCATTCCCTCCTTTTGCAGTAATACAGAACTGCTTGTGCAAAATTATAAATGAAAGAGCGGAAGGGATTTTGGTAGTTCCAAGCTGGGCTACTCAGCCTTGGTACCCAGTGTTTAAGAAACTTTTGGTTAAGAAACCGTTGATATTAAAACCTAGTAAAGAACTTCTTATATCACCTTTCAGAACAATTCATCCCCTATGGCGGAACCTTTCCCTGGAGGTTCGCCTTTTATCCGGCAATCTTTTCTGCAAAGAGGTTTTCCAGAAGTTGGACTCCAGGCTATAAAGGCTTCTTTGTCTGACAGCACATTAAGACAGTATGGGACTTCTTTAAGGCAATGGTGGTTGTTCTGTAAGGATCACAATTATGAACCCTTTCAATTTAAGTTGGATGCAATCATAAAGTTTCTAGAGAAAAAACATCAACAGGGTAAATCTTTTTCTACATTAAATTCGTATCACTCCGCTCTGGTCTTAGTATTTCAAATTATGGATATTGACAAGAAGTTTTTAAAAAGATATATGAAAGGTATTTACAATATAAACCCGTCAAAACCAAAATACAAAGAAACTTGGGATCCTGCTCCAGTTTTAAGCTATTTATCAAAGATGTACCCTTTAACAGAATTATCGATGTCAGATCCAACGGTTAAGTTAGTTACTCTATTGGCACTTATAACTGCACATAGGGTTCAGACCTTTACTAAGATAAGTTTGGGAAACATAAAAAACTGGAAGACCGGATAGAAATAAAAATCACTGATAGAATCAAGACGTCTCGTCCAGGATCGTTTCAGCCATTACTAGTTATTCCCTATTTTACAGAAAACCCAAGCTTATGTTTGGCAACGGTCATAAATTATTATATCGAAGTGACAGCAAACAGTCGTTCTGAGGGTATGGACCAGTTGATACTAACTGTTAGAAAACCTATTCATCCTGCATCCACACAGAGAATTAGCAAGTGGATAAAAACTGCCTTGTCTTCAGCAGGTATAGACACCGTACGTTTTACTAGTTATAGCACAAGACATGCAGCAACGTCTGCTGCCTTTAGAGCAGGTGTGTCTGTTGAACAAATCTGCAGAACGGCTGGGTGGACTGATAATTCGGAAATGTTCAACAAATTTTACAATAAACCTGTAACTAGTTTATCAACAGTTTTTGCAAAAGGAGTTTGGAAGAATGTTTAATTGTTAGAATTAATGTTTTGTGTTCTATTATTCTTAACATTAATTATTATATACATTGTTATAATTTATATAATGTATATAAAATGTGAGTTAAATATATTGGTTCCTTATATATTTTTTGTATTCTTTGGAATCATCCTGCCTAGATCGTTCTGCGCTGAACATCTACAAGTAGTATTGTAATTCGAGAACGGCATTATGAAATATAATTAAAAGATCAATCGACTTACCTGTAAAGAAGATTGATCGAAATTATATGAATAATGCCGTTCGAAGAATTACAATCCCGCCCATTAATGTAGATTATAAATTTTTAAAACCCTCCCAAAAATCTTTAGTAAACGATCTAGGGTAATTCCTCAAAATAGCAGTGAGTTGGTCTGAATGGACAGCGCTGTTGGAGAGTGTGGAGGGGAGCAGGGATTTTTGCTTTGAATTATCGTAACAAGGCGCGCGCACAAAATTGCGACTACAAGTAGTATTGTAATTCTTCGAACGGCATTATTCATATAATTTCGATCAATCTTCCTTACAGGTAAGTCGATTGATCTTTTAATTATATATCTTTTAACCAAGTACAGACAATATAAAAATCAAGATATATATTATAATTGTCCATGAGCTTATTGTATGCGTAATTAAGGGTTGCGCATCATCAAAATCTAAAGGGCGTGCGAGTTGTGATTTTAATTGTTTTAAGTCATCCAAATGTATTTCTTCCAGATCTAACTGAGTCGGTTTATTAGTGTTATTGGTAGAAATTTTTGGTAATTCTACTAGAAGATGTGATTGACTGATAATTTCGGATGAATTAAGTGCTAAATTTTGACCATGAATTTGAAGGGTACAATTCCTTGGTAGGCGTATTAGATAGGTACCTTTAATTTCAATTTTATTATTAGATTTGTGACATTTTAATTCAGCAATTTCATCCTTGGGTCCAAAATACAACCAAGCATTGTTTTCAATTTTTTGTATTTTCCAAGTTGTATTAATGATTTCCGTATGACAGTTTTTATAGGGTTTATCTCTTCTTAGCAACTGAGATTCACAGACATTATTGCTGTAGCTTTTAACATCAATTTTGTGACAAAGAAATATTTCAATTTTTGTTTTAATAAAAATAAATATATAATTATCTTCACTGTTCAAAAAGAATTTAGTTGTCGGTATTATTATCTGGGTTATTGAATTATAGTTTACCGGTAACGTATAAGAATGCTACAATGAATATTCAGTTTTGTCGGTTACAGGCGCATTTAATAGAAATACAACGCGCGTTCCGGTGTGGTAAGCTTTTAATTGTATTATCTGTTCAAATGACTCAATATTGTTTATCTCAGATTTAATTATCAGTTGATCCGGTAGTATCATATCTATTGCTACTAATTGATTTAATAATTCTTTTGTGGTTATTATATTCGGGTGCAAAACGTTTAATTTAGAAAATGTTACAGCTGTTAATAAATTATTTAACAAATATGATATATGAGATAGTGTTTATCAAAATTGAGTATGACTCAGCGATTAATAGTCCATATTTCAATTTTGTTTCATTTGCCTGTAAGAGATTTAATTTGTTAGTTATGTGTACTTGATTTGTTATTACATGTGACACTGAAGCATGAAGACGTATCAATGACTCAGTTACAATGCTTAATTTTCCTTTTAAAAGTTCTTGGCCACGGGATAAACTATTAATTGCATTTTCAAATTTTACGCCATCTTCTGCATCTAAGTTTCCAGTAATGCCTTTAATTAAACTTCCTGCTATGTTCAATAAACCACGTTTAACTCTATTTGGGGAATATAGCAAATGCAAAAGTTTTTCACTGATTCCTACTAAAAGTTCTTCGCACAAGTGATCAGAAAAATTTGTTTCATTGTGTGTTTCACGTAATGTGAAAGCTAAATGCTGTAAATTTTTAGTTTCTTGAATGATACCTGATAAATCGAAAGGTTTTATTATAGTCCACTCAGCATACGAGATCTTAGCTTGGCCTAAAGGATGTATAAAGAGTCCGGGATTTTCGTCCAGTTTCCGTATTATGTCGGATTGTCGAGTCTCTAATTAGAGTTACCCACAAGTAGAGGCAGAGGGTCGTGTACCTGTAATTAGGTGATGTCTTAGTCGTCGTCGAGTGTGTACTCGTATTTCTTTATCTTTTATTTTCAATAAACACGTATTGCCAGGGTTAACTTTAACAATTTTGGCTGGTCCAAGATATTTTTTATTTGCTTTTGACGCTCGATCTTCCATTAGTAGTATAGTAAATGGTTTCGCCTTCTTTAAAAGGAAGCTCCGCTTTCCTTTTAGTAGCAACTTTCTCTTTTGTTTGATCAATTTTGTCTCGAACAGTATTATAAACTATGTTTACTTTATCCAAATGTTGTTTAATATAATTTTCATAGATTTGTTCATTTGTAAATATGTCATTTGGATCTCTAGAATTTGTATGTCCAAAAGTTAATGAATAAGGGGAATGACCTGTCGACGAATGTATAGAACTATTATAGGCAATAACACCATACTTTACTATATCATTTAGAGGATCATCGAACTGGGTTTCCAGTAATTTTAAATGTTCGATTAATGTGGAATGAAATCTCTCTATTGGTGCATTTGATTCTGGATTTTTCGGAGTAATAAAGTGTGTTTGAATTTTATGGCTTGCCAATAAGTCTTTGATCATTTTATTATTAAATTCTGTTCCATTGTCTAAAGTTATTTGAGTAGGCGTCCCATAATGTGCAAAATAAGTAATAAGTGCATGAGAAATGTATATTGGATTTTTTGAAGATACAGGGTATACTTGAGCTAATTTAGAAAACGAATCTATGATAGTGAGAAATATTTGCCGCCTATATGAAAATGTATCAATGTATAAATGCTCAAATTTTTTTGCACGGTGTAGGCGTTATATTAATAGGAATATCATAATGTTTACGATCATATTTATATTTCTTACATGTTTCACAGAAATTTATGAAGTTTTCGACTGATTTTTGCATATTTGGCCAATAAAAAAGAGCTCTTAGTTTAGTTAATGTTTCGTTAATGCCTCGATGGTTTGTCTTTCCTTCATGATAGTTTCTAATTATTAATAATTTATCTTCTTCATTCTTGACATCAGTGCGTTTTTGTAAATATCTCACCAAAATAGGACCATCGTTATTGAATAGTCTACAGTACACTTCACAAAATTCTTTGTACAAATTTTCATCGTCTGTAAATATTGCATAATTGACCTTTGGTACTAAATATTCTTGGAAAAATTGTTTAATTTTACTTGGTCCGTCTGAATAAGGGATTTGAAGATGAAATTTCTGACGGTTATCAAGTTGTTCTATTTTACACAAATATGGACCTCTAGAAACAAACATTTGATTGGATCTGGGATTTATAATTTCGTCTTTTATTTGTATACTTTTAGTTTCTGTATCCGTGTCATCTGAGTGTATTGTAATTACGTCTATGTCGTCTTGGTCTAGGTCAGGGTCTGGCTCAACGATCATTGACTGTGAGCCTGTGACAGCATTTATTTCAATGTCAGGTGATAACGCATCAGGGGTGTAGTTACAAATTAAAATTAATATATTACTATTGGAAAATATGTAAGATATCATTAATTTGACCTTTTGCCAATTTAATTGATCGAGACCGCATCCTAATCTTGGTATAGCCAATCTAGTAATCTTATGTTTTTCCAATTCATTTCTTAAATTCAGAAGTGTTTTAAACAAATCTGGATAAAGCGGTTTATCATAATAATTTCTTTTTGTCACTAAATAGTAGAGATATTGGTCATTCACTTTTTGGAAGGCATCTTCTCCAACAGTTTTATTTTGATTTATTAGATCATTTAAACCATTGAATTTTTGTTTAAATTGTAAAGCTAACCCAGCATTCATTTTTAAATCTTGGAACACACAATGTGCCAAAGCATATGTTTTTGGTACTGAAAGAAGGTTTTCATTAATTTCTAATAATTTATCTTTACAAATTGTGAGTTTAGTGTTATTCAAAAAGTTCTCGTAGGTTAAATTCTGTGATAGTGATATGCGACTTAGTGCATCTGCGTTCGTATTTAATTTGCCTTTTTTGTATTGAATGGCATAATCAAATTCTGATAATCTCCACCTCACTAATTTTGAGTTTGGTTCCTTCAAACTAAATAGCCAAGTTAACGGTCTATGGTCTGTATAGATAGTGAATTTCTTTCCATATAAGTAAGGTCGGAAATATTTTGTTGCCCATACAATTCCCAAAAGTTCTTTTTCGATCGTGCTGTATTTTTGCTCTGTTTCATTTAGTGTACGTGAAGCGTACGCCACTGGTCGATCTGAACCAACATTACCTTGCGATAACACTGTTCCAAGTGCGTAGCATCTGTGGTCAACACAAACGGCTTTGTGAAGTCTGGATATTGCAATACAGGGTTATTAGTTAAAACGTGTTTAGCCTTTTCGAAAGCAGAAACGTATTCTTTACTTAGCTCTACTTTATTTCCCTTTTTCAGGCATTTCGTTAATGGTTTCGTAATTTTAGCGAAATCTTTAATGAATCGTCTATAATAGCCTAAAAGACCTTAAAATGACTTAATTTCTTTTTGTGTTTTTGGAATAGGGAAGTTAAGTATTGCTTTGATTTTGTCTGGATTTGGTTTTACACCATTGGGAGTTACGATATGACCTAAATAAGCTACTTCTTTGTGCATAAATTCTGACTTATCCAATTGAATTTTGAATTTTGCTTGCCGTAATCTTTCAAAAACTGTTCTTAATTTTTGTACATGTTCTTGTAGTGATGTACTGTAAATGATGATATCATCCATATAAACCAATCATTGATCAATGATCAGTCTGCAGACCTCTTAATATATTGTCCATTGCACGCTGAAAAGTAGAAGGGCTGTTTTTAAGGCCACAGGGCATACGGTTGAATTCATAAAGTCCTTGTTCTGTAGCAAAAGCTGTTTTTTCGGAATCATCTGGATTCATTTCAATTTGATGGAATCCAGAAGCTAGATCTAATGTCATAAAGTATTGGCTTCTTCCTAATTTGTCAAGAATATCGGTAATGTTAGGTAAACGGTATCTATCGTCAACTGTTTTTTCATTCAGTTTACGATAATCAATTACCATTCTCCATTTCTTTTTACCCGATACATCTGCCTTTTTCGGAACTATCCAGATGGGACTGGACCACGGAGATACTGAAGGTTTTATAATCCCTTGATCTAACATTGAAGCAATTTGATTTTGGACTTCTTGTTTATGAATAAATGGGTACCTATATGTTTTCGCACGTATTGGCGTTGGATCAGTTAATCGAATGTTATGTTTAATTTGGTTTTTAAATGTCAGTGGTATGCCCTCACAATGGAAGATATCGCGATATTCGTAACAAAGAGAGCGAATTGCTTTTCTTTCTTCTTGATTTAAGTGAGAAAGCCTAAGATTCCTTAGGTTTTCTTTCAGCTTAATATCCTGTTGAAATGTTGCACATTGTAAATTTGGATTATCCGAAATTATATCAATTTCGTAAACATCAATTGGTTTGCTTAATTCTAGTGACAATTCTTGATCTGTTGGATTTAAAACTGTGGTGCAAGCTTTTCCATTATTAATTTTGACTACAGCAGATGGAATGATTAAATTATTGTCAAAACGAATTTGTTCTATATATCCTTCGTTAAAATTTTGTGTTACAGGGAGATCAATTTTTCTTTCACATCGTGGTTCTAGCGTCACGTGAAATATACGAATTGGTTCTTTATAAGGCACATAAATCGGAATGGTTGCATTTCTTGTCTCTAATACTTCTTTTCCAATATTTACGCTGGCATTTAATTTTTTAAGTAAATCTAAGCCAATTAATCCATCGAATTTTGGATTAAACTCAAATACGTAGAATTTATGCTTTTCTTTGGAATTAAAAATGGGGGGTAACGGTAAAGTTACGCTATATTTGTGGTTTGTTGTTTGATGTGCAGTATTTACTTCAAATAGATCGTGTTGAACGTACTTTAAAAATTGCTTCCTGACCAATCTTGGGCTTATAAACGTTTTTGTCGAACCAGTATCAATCATAAATTTAGCGTTTAATTTTGGAATTACAATGTACGGAAGATTTGTGTCAGTCTCAGTGTTTAAATTTATTGTCATTGTTGGGGGCGAACTAGGCCTGGTTGAAAAAATTTTTCCTTGCATAGCTAACTGTTGATAAAATTCATCGGGAATCTGTGCTTCCTCTGGAATTTCTTGTGGCATAGGGGGAAATTCTGGATACTATGTATCTATGGACGCTAGTCTAACAGCTTCGACTTTTTCGTCCTCAGATGGATCCCAAATTAAATAATTTTGTGACTCATTAGCGTTATTAATATTTTGATAATTTAATTCTTCGAACGTGAAATTTGGTTTTTGTGTAATATATGGTCTAATAGACGGTGGTATTCGTCTGGTGTTACCTGAAGAAGTGTCCATTGGCGTGGGTTTAAAGAAACTGTGATGTGGACGTGTTGGAAAAAACATTTTTTGGTTGCCATTGTGGCTTGAAATTTGGCTGTTGAAATCTCTGTTGAGATTGCCCTTGTGAAAAATACTTCTGCTGATAGCAGGTGGTAGAAATACTGGTTGCGATTTTGGAAAGCTATTTACATACGGATTTCGCCAATTTACAGGAAATTGTTATAAATAGGCGTAATTCTTTGATTAAATTGTCCAATATTTTGAGGCAACGGATTTCGAATTAGACCTGATTTTTGATTATTTGACTGATTTATACCATGATGTCTCGCATAGTTGAAATTTTCTTCTTCAAGCACGATTGACATTGCTTTTTCCAATGTTTTTGGTTTTTGTAACCTCACTGCTAAGCCTAGATTACCAGTAAGTCCCGTTAAAAATGCATCTAGTGCACGTTGATGGTATATTTCGGTTTTGATAATTTTCGTTTGTTCATTTGGTTCTGTCAATTTTACACATTATAAAAGGAGACTCCGTACGTCTTGACACCTCATACCAAACTGATAAGCAGTTTCATTACGCACAGGCTTTAAAGACATTAAATCTCTTAACAAACAGTTCTCATCTCTTTGATCACCGAAAAATTGAATTAATAATTTACGAATATTTGGCCATGTGTCAGCATCGTTTCTGTTACCGATTAGAGTTGCTGCACGACCTGTTAATGTTGACAATATTGCTCTTAAGAGAAAACTATTTACAGGGTTATTTAAATTTATCAAGTCAGCAAAACTCATCAAGTAGTCGCAACTTGAAATAAACAACGATAATGTAGCAGGTTCTCCGTAGTATACGGGAACTGCTTGCAAGTGCATCTTATCGAAAGCCATATTTACAAAGCTATTATTACGAGTACTATTCAAAATATTACTGGAACTATTATTATTTGTCGTTGTATTATTTATTATTTCTATTAAATCGTTTTGTAACGTGTTATAAATATTGATATTTGATTCTTCTCTTGACATTAATAATTAATAAACAGTGAAAATTTTATATTCACTTACGATTTTCGTTTCATTACTATTCTTAATTCTAACGGGGATCCTTCGGCGATGCTTGTCCTCCGGATCCTAGGCTAGGTTGGTCTGTCGGCGATGCTTGTCCTCTGGACCTGGGACACCTTCGGCGATGCTTGTCCTCCGGGTCTAGAGGCGTGAATTGCCAGTAGACGGTTAAAACCGAAGACTTTGAAGACGATTTTTGTTCTTCTTGGCCTCTGGCAATCCTACTGACTGCGCCAGTTAAGTTTCGAGTTGAAACAACTTGCTTTTTAAAACAATTTATTTTACTCAAAACTTTAACACGAACAATTACACTTTTACAATCACTTGATATGCACTCAAGAGCTTGTTAGTATAAGAGTTATATATGTTGAAAATCATAGGCTTATATACTATTGGTTAGTGCTGAATAATCATATTTGACATAAACAACTGATTAATAGAATGTTCTAGAACCTAAACTACGTATAATATATTAAAGCCCTTACAACTACCTATTGTTGCAATTTATAAACAATAGTCAATTTTTATGGCTTTAAATACATTTTGCTGACACTAAAGTAGTGTAGCAATTACGCATTAATATTGAATCATAAACAGGATGTTATTGTATTATAATATTTCATATTTAAAGTATAAACAGATTATTATTATAAAGGACTTATTATTTGTAAATATGTAACTGACCGCCGTCGTGATCTAAAAGATGGATCCACATTTGAGTTATTGGCGGCAATGTTGGGTCGTAGGGTATGATCGAGGCTATTTCATTTGTTTCGTGCAAATGGTATTCCCTATTAAACCTGTCGCGATGTTGTCCAACAAATTTGATTGTGTAGTTAAGAGCAGGTTGCTTATTTGCCTGTTGTGCTTGTCGTTGTTGTTCGTAAACCTCTTGTGCACTTCGGTATATATGTGCGAAAATATTTATATTGTGCAAACAATTTGTAATAAGACGAATAATTCCAGGATCTACTTGGAACTGTCCTGTGTTGGTAATTCTTTGTGTAATTGCGTCGTCGGGATCCATAAAATATAAAGAAGCGTAATTCTGACCTTGACGTTGGATGTGAACGTCAGAATAGTTCACGTAAACCTTGCCTTAGATTGCGTATACATAGTAAGGTCCGTTACCTGGTATGTTTCTCAGATTTGTTCTCACGCTGCAAAACTGGAAGGCGTTACTGTAAATGGGGATTTTGTTCCTAAACTCCCTTGATCGGATGTCTTGTCCGTCTAGCAGTCCTCTCATTTCCGCTGGATATGGGGATATAGGAGTTAAGCGATCTTTTCTTTCTTACAACACCTCGTATACTCGTTTAGTGTGATAATTTCGTATAGGAAGTACTTMGCAATAACCACATGTGCGATTCATCATGCCGACGTAGTGTTCTTGTACTTCTTGATGATTTACAGCTGCAAGATATAATACTCCGGGATGTCTTTGCCGTATTTGATCGATATACTGCTGTGTTTCATCTGTGGGGGTGTGTGCGTGTGATTAAAACGGTCAAGTTGAATTAGATTTAGATTCACAGTTTATTTCTCGTGCGATACGTTAGCTTCTATTCGAACGCGAGCTAAGACTAGACTGTACAAAAATCTTATTCCTAACCAGCAAGAAAATAGTAGTGGGGTTAATATTGAAATTGCCTAGAAAGTCCGAGCCCTTTGTCGGCGAGGATTAGTGAGTTAAGTGCAAGGTTAGTTTACAGCGAGAGAATAGAACAGTAAAAGTTGAACAAAGCGAAGCGGTAGAAGGTAATAAAATATTTGTCGGCAAAGCAAGTTGAAAGGTTAGTCAGCATGCGAAGTATTTGGAAAAACCCAAAGTAGGTAGTAGTTATGCTTAAACCGAAATTTAGACGCGATAGATAGATACAGTTTTAGAAATATTTACATTTAACATTAATATATACATAGGAAATTTACGATTAATATATACAATATAATTACAAATATATGGTAGTGATCCCCACAGTACCCCCCTGCTAGTAAATTTCCCTACGGGAATCTAGCCTGAAAGCGATCCGGGAATCGCACTCGCCTGGTGATTCCTGGAAAAGGACTGCTAGTAGGCTGCGGGTCAGCTGCAGGATCATCTAGAATGATGCTGGGTAGATTCGGCTGCTGTGATGTTGACGGCACTGGATCGTCGTTCATCACGTAGGCTGGCTTGAGGCGATCTATAGACACTGTGACATCGCGTCCGTTGACCTGGACAACGAGCGTCTTCGGTGAGCGGCTGACGACACGGTAAGAGCCATCGTAAGGATGCTGCAGCATCTGCTTTGAAGAATCATGTCGAATAAAGACATGGTCCGCTGTGGCGAGATCTTTGAAGACAAAGACCTTCTGGTTGGCATGGCTGGATGCTTGTTTGGGCTGCAGGGACTGGTGACGCAGCTGTGTTACAAACTCGGCTGCATTATTCAAGTAACTGTCATTCTCGAGTGTAGCGAGGAATTCGCCAGGAAGACGCAGTGACTGCCCATAAAGCATGTCGGCTGCTGTAGCCTGCAGGTCCTCCTTCCATGAAGCTCGGATGCTCAGAAGTACCGTGGGAAGAACTTCCGTTCAGCGGGCGGTGTTGTGGCACATTATCGCTGCCTGTGAAGCCGCTCGACCATGCCATTGGCCGCAGGGTGGTAGGCGGTGGTCCGTATGTGTGTCGCACCTAGCAAACAATTCAACTGCTTAAAAAGGTGTGATTCAAATTGCCTACCTTGGTCAGTTGTGATCCGTGAAGGGACTCCGAAACGAGCAATCCATGTCTCGTAAAAAGCACGGGCTACTGTTGCAGCGTCCTGGTTACGTATGGGAGTAGCCTCTGGCCAGCGGGKGTAACGMTCAACCATGGTCAAGCAATAACGGAATCCTTCGGCGGATGGCATGATGACAATGTCAATATGGACGTGTTCAAAGCGTTGTGATGTTAATGGCAAATTTACAGTAGGTGAAGATACATGTCGGGTTATCTTTGAACGCTGACAATCTAGACATCTGTATTTTTTAAAGGTTTTATAAAATACAATTCATTGCCACGTCATGTTAGATCTGCTAAATCTCTTAGATGCTTCAAATCACAGTTGCTGGTTTGTATTAAAGGCACTGTTTAATTTGTTTTGTGTATTCATGTTGAACATTAAGCAAATTAATAAATGTTATTTTTCAATGTATCCAACACTCAATAAAGTGTATTATTATTATTACTTTATTTACATTTTTAAATGTGTGATTTACGAGTTTTAACAAATCGTAATAATAACTTGTAACGCCTGTTTCGGTTGTACTTTCAGTGGCACAGGACTCGACGTGTCCAGTTGTACTTCAGCGGTTCCTTTGTGTATAAACGTAATGATACAGATGAACCACCAACTGTAATTGCCTTCTTACCATATATCAGACGAGCAACTGACACATCAGTAAATGATTCAGCATTTTGACTATACCGCGTTAGGCCAGGATGTGCATTTACTATATTTCTTTGTAAATGTTTTGTTCTCGGACCTGATAAAACTTCTCTACTTCATGCCAGACGGGGCAATGTATTCACTGCCTCTCAGATCTGCTTCCTGTACCTCATCATTAGGCTCTTCATCTGAACTTTCCTGAGAATGACATTCGAGATTGTCATCCTCCGATTCTGACACAATTTCTTGAAGAAACTCGACTCCAGTACTATCAGATATATCATCTTCGTCATCATATTTTTCTTCAGAATCTGAAGTGTCGCCGAATTTTTCTGCAACTGCGGCAAGCAAACTACTGTAAACATAACCTCAAACTGTAACTGACACATAGGTGGAAGCACAATCGCCAACACTCGAAAACAAAAAATTACTAAACTAAAGTTCGAAGTTCGAATCCTGCTCCAGTTTTAAGCTATTTATCAAATATGTACCCTTTAACAGAATTATCAATGTCAGATCTAACGGTTAAGTTTGTTACTCTATTGGTACTTATAACTGCACATAGGGTTCAGACCTTTACTAAGATAAGTTTGGGAAACATAATCAAAACCGGATAGAAATAAAAATCACTGTTAGGATCAAGACTTCTCGTCCAGGATCTTTTAGCCATTACTAGTTATTCCCTATTTTACAGAAAACTCAAGCTTGTGTTTGGCATCGGTCATAAATTATTATATCAAAGCGACAGCAAACAGTCGTTCTGAGGGTATGGGCCAGTTGATACTAACTGTTAGAAAACCTATTCATCCTGCATCCACGCAGAGAATGAGTAAGTGGATAAAAACTGCGTTGTCTTCAGCAGGTATAGACACCGTACGTTTTACTAGATATAGCACAAGACATGCAGCAACGTCTGCTGCCTTTAGAGCAGGTGTGTCTGTTGAACAAATCTGCAGAACGGCTGGGTGGACTGATAAATCGGAAATGTTCAACAAATTTTACAATAAACTTGTAACTAGTTTATCAACAGTTTTTGCTAAAGGAGTTTTGAAGAATATTTAATTGTTAGTATGAATGTTTTGTTCTGTAGATCTGGATAGGTGATATGTTCTATTATTCTTAACATTTACTATATACACCGTTATAATTTATATAATGTATATAAAATGTGAGTTAAATATATTGCTTCCTTATGTATTTTTTGTATTCTTTGGAATCATCCTGCCTAGATCGTTCTGCGCTGAACATCTACAAGTAGTATTGTAATTCGAGAACAGCATTATGAAATATAATTAAAAGATCAATCGACTTACCTGTAAGGAAGATTGATCGAAATTATATGAATAATGCCGTTCGAAGAATTACAATCACGCCCATTAATATAGATTATACATTTTTAAAACCCTCCCAAAAATCTTAAGTGAACGATCTAGGGTAATTCCTCAAAATAGCAGTGAGTTAGTTCGAATGGACAGCGCTGTTGCAGAGTGTGGAGGGAGCAGGGATTTTTGCTATGAATTATCGTGACAAGGCGCGCGCACAAAATTGCGGCTACAAGTAGTATTGTAATTCTTTGAACGGCATTCATATAATTTCGATCAATCTTCCTTACAGATAAGTCGATTGATCTTTTAATTAGGCTTTTTAAGATTACGTCATCCAATATGGCGTCCAGGGGGCAAAAAGCGCATGGGACGCGCCTGCGAAACCCTGGAAACGGACGCGTGGCTGATAGAGTTGGGTCCTTCATGACCAAGTCGTTCTAAGTGAATGACTCATGCCTTTATTTGGCTCACAGATAATGAATCGGCGTCGTTCGTACGTCGTACACACTGATCTCTAAATAATATTTAGAGATCAGTGGTCGTACACGGTTAACGGCTGACGACAGCACACGACTAGAACACAGCATGACAGCATATTTATATGCTGTGGCGAGACAGGAGACACCGCTGTCACTTTCAATTCACGATCCATATGAACGACTTGAATGATTCGAATCTACGCGATTAATTKAACGATTTGAATTGAATCGAATGTCCCAGCTCTAGTGACTGACGTTGGCATTAAATAATGGGGTTTCTATGACAGCGCGCTAGAAGCTGCATCGTTTTGACATGTGCCCCCTGGCAGTCGCTCCGAAGGTCACGTGTTCTAAAAAGCCTATTTATATTTCATGACAGCTAAACGTCAGATCGCTTGGAATTTGCTGTGCTAAGAAAAAGGTGATCGGGCGCATTTCCATGTAATGTGGGGCACAGAAATGCAGGAGGAGACTGTTCCCCGTGGATGTGCACCGGTTCCAGGGGTTCAAGAAGAGTTTTTTGAAGATATGTGAAATTCGCGTGCACATCACTCGCCGCTGTGAAACGTGCACTTTTTCAATTTGTTCTCAACAATTATACTTATACTATACCAGGTGAGTAGAAGTGTAGCGACGTCGCGATTAAAAGAAAAGTGTAGGTGTCTAAGAAAAAAACATAAGTATAAAAATAAATATAAATAAAAAATACTTCAATCTTTTAATTTTTTTTGACGGTCATTTTGAAATGTTACAGATCTAACTTTCTGGGTGCGATATAACGGCGGTGGTGTGTTATATTTCAAAACCTGGTAACAAATTATTTTATTACAACTTCAAAACGAGGCTAGAGGTTTCGTATAAAAGTTAAATTGGGCAAGTATGCATTTTTTGTATAAACAACCTGAGGAACCGACGGTGGATGGAGAACGGCGGTAGTATGTTATATTTCAAAACACGGTAACAAATTATTTTATTACGATTTCAAACCGGGGTTGTAGGTTTCAAATAAAAGTTAAATTGGACAAGTATGCATTTATTGTTTAAACAACCGGCGCAATCGGCGGTGGATGAAGAACGGCAGTGGTGTGTTATATTTCATAACACGGTAAAAAATATTTTATTATAATTTCAAGGCGGGGCTGGAGGTTTCATATAAAAGTTGAATTGGATGCATTTATTCTATTAACAATCGGGGGAATCCGCAAAAAAGCTTTTTGGGTGTATTATTGGGCACAAAAAATATTCGCTTCTAGTCCCTTTCCCGTCCGTATGTGTCGATTTCGAGAATCTGGGAAAATCGCACAATCCGGCAACAGCGCATCTCGAAAGCGTCGGAGAAATTTCGAACGACGTCTTTTCGGCTTTCTTTCGTTTGTATCGGGCGTAGGAAGCTAGTTATCAGTAGTATTACTATGTCTTTTCTAAAACATCATTTTTTTTGCGAGAAGCACACATGCAACACACATGCAATTATATAAGAAGCACGCGAAGCCGATGCTTCCGATTCAAATCGGGTTATTAACCTAAGGTGTATCTCGCACTGGGTGAAGGTGAACGGAAACCAGATTCTCGTTTAAGGTGTAAATTTATTTCAGGTAATGCGTTACATGATCAGATTAGATACCGTGTGTGTTTATAATGCCGCGTGTGTGGGTTCCGGTGGCCGAAAAGCCTTGACCCATGCTTAGCAGACGTTCAACCTACAGCTTCTCCTTGACCTGTTTCTCACCTTTCAATTAAAATGGATCCTAAATTAGAAATAAACCGAATAATGAATTCTATTTTATAAAGAAATATGCTGTCTTACCTGAGGTATGCGTTGAGCTGACAAAAGTTTTCGATTAAACACGGATTTTGCAAAATGTGTTATAGTAGGTACTAAACAAATGAAGAATAGTAAACAAAAGAAACAGACTATATCGATTTTTAAATAAACTTCTGTAGAATTAGGTGGTGAAGTGTTGATGTTTTGAGTAAACAGTGTATTGTTAAATTCACGTCTGGAATTATTTATAAAGGTTTCATTGAAAACAGTCTTCCATTGACTCTCACCAAAGCTTTTGTTACGAAAACACTAATCTAATTTTGTATTTAAGAATTCAACTGATTTGAATTATATTTACAAGATCTCGATGTTTCAAATTTAGGTTAAATTTTGTGCGCACGTCACGCTTATTACTTATTATTATAATTAGATAGAAGAAGCCATTGACCAGCCGAGGTCGAAGTTATCAGCATGGGTTTGAAACAGACGTTTTATCTTTCTTAAAACGAACTCAGATATGAACTCCCATGACCTAAACGGTTAATGCCCTAGATTAAGAACAAGGTTATTTTAGAAATGAAACCTCTCTTAATGGTAATGCTTACTTATTTACCAAAACAGGATTCGATGACCATGACAGGTTATTACCCTTTGAATGTTATTGAGAACGAGTTTAAGCCGAAAGATCTGCTTTCTTTATCCAAGAGTTGTGTTCATTAGAAAAACCTAGCCATTTAACATACAGACTGTCGCCTTTTTTTCGTAATATCTTTTGAATAAGTTACGTATTAGGAAATTTGGCTTTTAGCAACTCTTGTTCATAAAAACTCCCTCTAATAATATGTCCTTGATAATCTTTTAATATGTAAGTAACAGGATCTGTAATCTGAATTTTATGAATTTCAAAAACTTCAAAAACGTTGTCCATTTTGGAGTGTAACCTTTCTCAAACATATGTTTGTATTTACTTATACGAACCTTGCCGCGAACGTGAAATTTTGGCTTCGGAAATGTTTTTATTTTATTATTATTATATACAGTTTGTAGCAGTTTCTTTTCATTCTGTGTATTTACATTCATGGGTTTCATTTTAATGGTTCTATGTACGGTATTATTATATTTATCAATAAGGAATTGTAAATTGTTTATCCATTTATAATTTCCATTCAGGCTAAATAACTTCCACATCCAGTTCTTCAGAGTTCTATTAAATCTTTCAACAATTGATGCTTTCAAACTGCTGTATGTTGAAACATGATTAATTTTGTATCTGTTCATTAGATTTTTAAAAAAGGTATTATAAAATTCATTACCTAAATCGGTTTGTAAATTTATAGGTGATTGATTAATTAAAATCTTCTCCATTGCTTTGGATACATCGGACCCGGACTTGCTTTTTACAGGTATACCCCAAGCAAATTTAAAAAATGCATCAATGACTGTTAATAAATATCGAAACCCTCGATTATCATTTTTATACGGAATCATTTCAACCAGATCGGCTTGCCATAGATCATTAATACCTTTTATTACTACTTTACGACGTTTAAAATTTTTTCTTGCTGACGTATGTAATTCATTTACTAAATGTTTCTTACTCATCTCGCGTTAGAAAGGAAATAAGTATAAACATTGAATATCTTGGATTTTATGAACTTTTTAACTTTTTACTAGACTGTTTAGGTTTTATTGAAGAACTACTCAACTTAGAGGCGGAAACCTCCTTTTGAATAGTACTTTCACTACTATCATGCTGTTGCTGATTCTTAATTTTCTGTATTTTATGAATGAGATTATTCACTTTTTCATCTAACTTTTGAATTGCGATGCGCATTTCCTTTCTCAGGTCGTCAACATAATCCT
>QCXZ01000064.1:41979852-42120488 GCA_025024175.1 Rhyzopertha dominica
AAACTCGGATACATGAGCGATCCTTAAATTTTGGAAGCGGTCGGTCCATAAACAAAATAGTTACGCTGTTCGCATGCCTCGATCGCCTTACGTTGAAGCAGAAAAATCGTACGAAATTTTCAACAAAATCCWAAAACTKCAACAATCTTGCAACGCCRATAAATTAAAACCAATCTTGACCCGTCGTGCGCTTCGCCTCCGTAAAATTGCWATAGGGCTTGATTTTATTTMACGGCGCATGCGCGAGTGCAGCAGCTGATTTTTGTTTTTCGAAMCAAGTTGGATCTGCGGCCTGCGGCGTCTGGCTTGTACGTGGTACAATATTAAATACAAAAGTGCATTTTTGCAGAAATTAGGTAAGTGTTCTTTAAACAACAGTAATTGGTTTTAAAGATTTAGTTTCAATGTTAAAATAGTGTAGTATTTACTTTGCCTGTTGTATTGTTGATAAGCAGATATTTACATCATGTCAAAGAAGGTGTGGTTCCTGTTTATTATCTTGTAGATACAGATTTGTTAGATTAATTTTGTGTTTATAACTGTTTGCAGACTAATAAAATACTTGTGAAATTCAGTACATTTGTTAGAAGCGTTTAATATGTACATGTTATTGATGTACCTATCTGTTGATATATTAACAAACAAATCTATATTAACATTATATTATATATTTAATGCTAAATTTTTTTCATCTGTCAAATCCTTGATCGTAAATCCTCTGTCAGCAAGTACTAGGTCTCCATCTTCCAACAGTTCTAATAGTTTTGATTTTTGTACCAGCTCTCAATCAGTGACTGAACCTTCAAATAACTCGCTCACGAAAGAAATTGCTCCATTAGGGGTGCAACCTGAAAAATAAAATTATTTATAAGATGTTTTTGGTTTGTAGAAAATTTAAATTGATACTGCTGCCATCTGTAAATCCAAACTCACTAATTTATGTCTGTATTCAAGTTACCTATTATTATTATTATTATTATTATTATTATTACAACAATCAAAACCATTTAGTATGTTTGGATTCAGTTGGCTTTGATTGATACTTACCAAGTAAAACCTTAAACGTTGTGTGAGCTTTATAATTGGAATACAAATTCCCCTGATGTTCGAAATTTGAAGGAGACTGACATAGTATTTCTGCACAGTCTATTATAACACGTATATTTCTCAGTTTTGAAAATGATGCAGGTAACGACCTTTGCACTTTTTCTTTTGGAGGAAACATGCTTGAGCGCAAAACACTGAATTTTTGAAATAACAATTGAATCCAGGTGGTAAAAATCTTGCTAACATACCCATGAGACAAGCTGAATCTGCAATACATAAATAAAATAAATAATTACCTTCTTAGTATTTTGTAAGCAAACGCTTACCTGTAAGCCAAATCTTGCAAAAGCAAACCGGTTCTTAAACGTAGCAAAGTTAAAATCAATTCCTGCTTAGCAGATAACTTCAGTTTCCTTCTCCTTTCAGACTTTTGTGTCTTATTCCAATAAACTATACTATCAGCTGCTTCATTATCCTCAACAGCAAAATTGTAGAGCATAGTAATCTTGTCGAAAGTCATTCCGGTATAGAAGCGACACATTTTAGAATTTTCTTTTAATTTATTCTCATAGTTACTCATAGTGTTTTTAGCACACTGATGTTGTTTTAAATCCTGCACAGTCTTCTGTAGTTTTAATATTTTTTCATTTAGTGCTTTCTCCTTATCATATGTAAATCCTGTTTGTGACGTCACTGATTTACTGGAAATATTTGCAGAAACACTAACATCTTTATATTTAGCATTAAATCCCACTTCCGCATTTTGTACGTTTTCACAATAAGTGTTTGGCTCCAGATTATCACTGATATCTTCAGCTTTACTTCTGATTAAATTAAGCTTTTCCATTATTTCCCGCCCTTTTGACATCTGAAATAAGTTAAACCTTAGGGTAAAATATTATGACAAATTAAATAATGTTACAGCTTACCTTCAATGCGTCCACCTTTTCTAGGGATAAAGGAAACATCGTAGTGTGATCGTAATTCCTTGAAAGTACACTTTGAAAATGCTTACTGCAGATGTCTTTGGTTATGTTAGCAATTGAACTGAATTTTTTATCTTGCCTTTTACATTTCCGAACCCATACATCACAATGTTTGCAATGTCTACAGTTTACAATGTGGGTATTGCGAACTTTTTTGTCGTAGATGTTCAGCTTTCTTAATACCAAACAAGGTTTTGGAAAAGCATAGAAAATTGTATTTGGGTCGTATCCAGGTCTGCCTTTTCTGTTATCACTGTTACATTCACCAAATACACAGTGTTTTACAGCACCAAAATGTTGTTTTGATGATTTACTCATTTTGTATTATTATTTATTAATATATCCCCATCAAACTGGGAGCAAAACGCGTAATCAAACACGCTCTGGTGTGAAGTTGGTTCGAAAGAGGCGGAGCTATCATGCGCTTGCGCTGTACTAAATTTCTTAGAAATCAAGACCTATTGAGTGTCCCCCTTTTGTTTTACCTAAAGGATCTGAGGACGTTCAGTAGTTGGAAAGAACAACGATTACGCATTCACCATATCAAACATGATCACGTCGCTCGCAGGTTTCGTGTAAAGGGGAATTCCGAGAATTTGCCATCCCTATTCCCAATATGACAGACAACCAAACCAAGAAAACAAAAACCATAGAAAAATTTTCAGAACGCCAACTAAATAGGGAAATTGGTTCGGTTTTGAGCGAAATTTTATCCTTGTTTAACATTAGCATTATTCTATTACGTTTATCTCTGTCTTCAGTTGGGAAGGAGCTGAGAGGGCAGCACGAGCGCGGTGATTCTGCATTCCGATTGGTCAATCTCGTAGCAGCCCCAAACTGTGTAGTTGCCAGATTGCACAATTTTTTCCTTATTCTGTTATGAGAAATTCACTTTATTCCAATCACTTTTATTACAAATTTTTATTAATAGTGCTTAAGTATATTTTTGATTGTGACTTAATACTCTGAAATATTGGACGATATATAAATAAGCTTTCGCTGGATTTCAGAGATTGATTTTAACATTATTATTTTGAAATAAATGTGGCATCCTTGCACATGATTACGCATTTGTCCGCCATATTGCTTTTTCGAATTATAGGGTTAAGTACGATTTTGTGTTTGGTGTTTGGACGTTAATTTCCTTTTGTTGCGTTATTATTACATAAAAGTGTCAAGAACTAGTGAAGCCTGGTAAGTTATTATTGTTAAAATGTCGTGATGTAGTACTCTGGGCTCTTGTGTTGTATAGTTGCACCGATGGCGTTGGTTGAACTACGGCTGTGCATGGTGATTGCACTGCTACAAGAGTAAACTTGGTAAGTTTGTAGTTWTTGGGGGATAAGATATTGTTATTGATTAATCTTTGGTTTATAGTGGTCTTGCTGCTTTGTGGAGGCACACGAGGTTWGTGACTCCAGCATCCTTTTTGGYTGTCTGAGTCTGAGAACAAAAGCTAAAGTACAAAAGCAGCAGGAGTATGCGTTAAGTAACTATTTGGAGTAAGGAAATGTACTTCGTTAATGTAGAATTCATTACTAGCGTCTAGCTCCCGAGTCCTGCAGCGACTTCGGTATGATTCGGCAAGCTTCGAATGGCTGTATGAAACCATAGATAAAGCATAGCCAGACTGATCATAATGCATGAGTGAATTGAATAATTATTAAATTTTCAAGTATAATCTGTATAATCAAGTAATAATCTGGTATAACCAATCAACATTTCTTTTCAAAAATTATATTAAAATTAGCCCGCCTGTTGATCTGATTATTAATTTCGTTTAATTATAAAGTAACATATTTTATTATACGGTGAGCGTATAAAATCTGGAATAAATTTAATAAAATTGAGACAGTCAAATTTCATGCAAAACCCTTGGACATGTCGATTTTGTTTTTTTTTGGACATGTTTTTTAACTTCTGCTCCATTTTGGCAGTCTTTTATTTTCTAGATATGATGTCATTGTACCTTATTTTTAATGGCGTCCCATTTTTATGCCACATTTGGTTTTTGCTTAAAATTACAAATTCCTTGATGAATTACAATATGCTCTTAGCAATGATATTTAAAATTTCAGCAAAAAAAGGGTGAACCATGAGATAATGGCAGACAATTAATTAATATTTGAGAACAAAATTCTATTATTATGTAAAACACATACTAAAATACAGTTAATAAACATTCAAAAACATGTTACATTATGGATGGATTCAAAAGAGACATTGCTATTTTATTCTGTTCTCCAGTACATGGCTTCTGTAAGTTAACTATCCTTTTAGTCTTTTTTTTCGTTGAAAACAGTCTTCGCTGTTTATCGATGTGTTTGTTGTGTGGAACCTGGACAGCATTATGAATAGGCAAAGACGGTCTGGAAGCAGCGGCTTCTAAGGTAGGTTTTATCGGAGCAATTAATTTCTTAAGAAGATCCATTTGTGAGTGCGACTGGATCGAACCCAATATAGTATCCATCCATTGTTTTATTTCATCCTTTCTTTGTTGTAATGTATTGTCAGTGGGTGGAACAGTTGAGTAACCAGTAACCAGAGATTGATGAAGACCTTCTACCTCTACTTTTCTGTCGTCGATATGAATACAAAGATTTTCATTCTCATCTAAATGGAAAACTTGTTATAAAAACGATTACTTCATAATACACAAGCACATTCATCACATGTTATAAATCTCTTAACAAAAGGAAACAAAACACTCAGTAACAAGTAACTTATAGTTAGGTACGCATAACACACTAGTAGACCTTCACCGAAAAATCAACATATAAAATTTACTACAAGTACCTTCAGAAATCCCTGCTAGTGTGTCCTATTGAAAACTGCCTAATAAGCCAAAACTTGTAGAGGAATTTAAGGTAAGTATTCTGCAAAATATGTTATATAAACTTATAAACATACCCATTTCCATTTGAACTGAAAGTTCTGTTGATGAAATCTGGTCTAGTATTTTGCGGCCCAACATGTGTATATGTTTACACATATTCCACCTTATGGACGAATCCAAACAGCTGCACGAATATTTGTGTATACAGAAGTTACAATCAGTACAAAGTAACCTGCATTCACACTGTTCCACATTTTTACGAATTTCATAAATTTGAGGTGGATTAGATGTTGAAGACATTATCTGCCACCCACCATCGACTCTATTTATTAAGTTGGAATCTAGTTCTAAACTTTTTTTATGCCTTCTTCTTAAATCTTTCAATTTTGTAGTTATTTTCCCTTTCTGTACAGCAATAATACGATCAAATAATTTATCTTTCACGAACCTCATGATGGAATTGATGCATTTATCTAATCGTTTATTATGTTTGCCACCCAGATACATGTATTTTATGGTTTTGTGCAACCTCTCTAGGTGCATGTTTGTGTTCAGACCACTATGTAGTCTGTAACAGTAGGCCCACGACTTCATTTTTTTTTGGTAATTGTCTTTAAAATAGGCTGCAAACTTTGAAGTATGTGGATCCTCTGAGGATAGTTTTAAAAATTCTGCTAGCATTGTCAAGAAGGCAGTCTCGTCAGTTTCATGTAACAGAGTTCGCAAAGTTTTATAAATTTCCACCTAAAACATGAATATAATGTTAGTGAAACTATGTTAGAAACAAATGTACCTACTCACTTGTTTCTCTTTTCCATCGACTAAATTAAGGTTCTTTCTCCATGCGCGATCCACGTGCCATGTACAGAAAAGGCTATCGAGAAAAGCAATTAGTGTAATATAAAAAATATTGCAAGAATATTCTTACCGCAATTTAGGCTCTCCCATAACTTGTTTCCACGCGTTGTAATAAGAGTCGGCCATATCAGACATAAACACCTTTGGTGTTATGACATTACCATTAAGTCTGTCTTTAATGCACGAAAAGAACAGGGTCATCACTTCTTGGTCAGCACGGTTTGAAACCATGAATGCTGCAGGAAAGCCTTGACGCAGGTCGTCTATTACGAGTAAAGTGTGAAGCTCAAAATTGTAGGCATTTAATCCATGTGTGCCGTCTATGCACACACAGTCCGATGAAAATTTCTCTAACATTTGACGTTGACCGTCATTCATTATAATTAAGACAAAGTCTTCACTTTTTAATCCAGGATGCTCGCTTAAAGTTAAGTTTTGAGATTTGTAAAATAATACACACTGGTTGTCCTTCATAGCATTCACCCATGCTTCGACGCTTATGGCATCGTTAGTATGCCTCACTGCTTCATGTTGTAAGTTGTACGCCGCTGTTATATTATGTAAATCCTTTTTATTCAGTAAGTGCATTCTTTCCAGTGAATCTCCCGAAATTTTATCACGTATTTCATCCATAATATGAGCGAAAGGTACCTTAAGTGCTATTTTTTGGCAATTTCTTCTCGTTCCGCAGCTGTTAAATTTAAATAGGCCAAATCAACAGTATGTCCTACATGTGTTTTGTTATAAGTGACCTGGCACTGACCATTTGAAGTGACAATCACTTTCATCCCTGATGGACAGAATCCTCCAATTTTAACACTCCCTTGAGTTTTCAGATGTCTTTTCTGCTGACCTTTTGAAACATAAAACCCTGATCTGTGGCATATATAACTAAGATTCCCATATTCTTTCACAAATCGGGACTTGGCACTGCATTCTGTTAAATTTTTCCAATCTTCAAAATCCTTCTTTGTGGCAAACTCAAGTTTCTCAATGGACATGTTAACATCATGAACTTCTTTGAAATGATTATAGAGCTGGATTCTTGATGATTCTTTGTAATCGCATAGAGGACACTTCTTACCAAATTTTCTAATTGCACTAGTATGAGGTTTGCTCATTGAGTTACTCAGCACTGCATGACTTTTCTTATGAAACGTTAAATGTTTATTATATTTAAATTTCTTTTCACAAATATCACAACCAAAACTGCGTTCGGGGTGCTTGAGGGGAGTTATTTCATCCACTTTACCTTTGTGGTATTTTTTTACGTGTCTCCGCAAAACGTAATAAGAACTTGTAAACACAGCATTGCATTCAGTACACACGTATTCACCAGATTCATTGGCGACTGTCGGTGCCGCACTTAGGTCACTCATTTTAATTAGTTAATTTTCGGTGGTAATTGAGGTTACCGAAAAGTTACCAAATCGAGAACAGCTGATGCCGGAAAACAGCTGATTGATTTTGCATCTCGCATGCGCGTCGAGTCGCAGCAGGACCTCGGGAGCTAGACGCTAGTGAATTCATTAACGTAGCAGCAGTACTGGTTGGTTAAAGGTGTGTAACCTAATATCACCACCATCTGATTGTAAAATGTAAGTAGTACAATAGCAATTGTGATACTATTTTTGTTAAGAAAACTTATCATAGGTACCTCTAGATTCCCTTAGCAATTAACATTATGCAACAGTGTCGTTGCTTGGTCTGASGATGCAGTGATGTGCTTGTGGGAAAAATGCATTATTTTCCTTCTAATGCTGAAAAGTAAGTGCATGCTGCTTGTTAATATAGCTAAATTAAATTACCAATGCTCTTGTATATGCATGGCTTTTCTTTTGGCAATTATAGAATTTGTAGCTTGAATCTAGTTACGTGAAAATTGCGAGTAGATGCTGTTCCCTCGTTATATCCAGCAGTTATGTAAGCATACCGATTGAGTTGGTATAGAATGTGCTAACCTAACCTGTAAAATAACTGTGCATTTATGATGTCTTAGGAATTAACGTATCATATATTTTAGCTGAAACATCTAGCAGCTAGTTGTTCTGGTTTACAAGACAGCCAAGACATCTAATGTAAGTGGACAACCTGTTTCCAGAGCATTCCTGACATGTCAAGAGCAAACGGTCCATCTAGAAAAAGGCGTCTTATGCATACGGTGGAAAACAAAGAGGCCTACATTCTCAAATTGAAAAGAAAGTA
Source organism: Rhyzopertha dominica (assembly GCA_025024175.1). Taxonomy (NCBI): domain Eukaryota; kingdom Metazoa; phylum Arthropoda; class Insecta; order Coleoptera; family Bostrichidae; genus Rhyzopertha; species Rhyzopertha dominica. The sequence goes on from QCXZ01000064.1 coordinate 41,987,785, forward strand.
CAAAAATAAATCTGGAGATGTGGGGGCATTCACAGAACTTGTAGATTCCCCTTCTTTAAGAAACTTATTTAAAGGTAGGTGAAATATCTAAATCTAATTTAAAAAATAATAAATAATTCTTTGTTTTTTTCAGAGGAATCCCCATGGAAGACGTAAGAGGTCGAGAAGGTACTGGCAATTGCGGTTCTGAAGAGGAATCCTAAATGTTATAGGTTCTTATGAAAAGTTGTTGCTCTACCATCTCGTACTGCTTTGTCGACGATGTTGCAAAAAGTATCCTTCCATTCTGGAATAAACAAACACCAGAATTTCGTCATCGGGGACATTGTACGTTCTGTCTGTCATATAGGAATTCCTTTGTGGTGCAAGCGATGGCATTAAGAAAACCAGCAGACTCGAAAAGAAGCAAGACAAGTAAGGCGGAAGATGCGCAAGTTCCAGCATTAGGGATAAATAAGTTATTCTATATCGTTACAAGTGTTAAGTTTGCATTTTGTAGACATACAGTATTATTTTATATTATTCACATCCACAAATGCATATTCTTAACGATTCATTACTTACAATAACTTTGTTTATCAAGCACAGACTGCATGCACTCAGTATAGTAATACAAAAATACAAGTAAATACAAAAACTATCAGTGTTTCAAGCTTTCTGTTTATAAAACTTTGTTTTCTAAATGTTTTAAGAGTTTTTTCTACAGTCTATATTTTGAAGCAATAAATTTACGAACTACCCTAGAACCCATGAGATTATTGAATAATAGTAACAATAAAAACATTTTCTATTTATTAGTTCAGCTCAACATCATATACAATTGTTATAAGTTTAATATAAAAAGCTAAATGAATAAAATAAGAATAGAAAACTTCCACTTCATTACTTTAATTGGAACAGCTTAATGAGTTTCTTCATTAATTTGTTAAAACTTGCATTGTGTTGTTTCCACATGCCTTTAAGAAGTAACAAATAAATGGTTCAATTACTGAACTTCCATAATTGTAAATGCCAGTAACAAAATTTATGTATTGAGCAATATTCCTTCATGTAGGAAATCAAATAAGATTAACACGGTGCCCTAAAACCATAGATGTTTACAGAACATATTAATTTTAACGAAATTTTTGGCTAAAGCTGCACAAGAAGGCCGTTAAGCTTTTTTATATACACATGATGTGATATTTCTATACCGCTTAATTTGAAAATGGGAACATTGTAAATTATCTATTGTATAAGCAGCGTTATTGTACATACAATATTTATACACTATACCATGAAATAGTTTATTTATTATTTCTCTTTGTGTTCAGCTATTTGAATTATTGTAATTAGTAAATAATTTTGTCTCATCCTATGATTTACTATTGTAATTTTTTTTTATTGTATTGTAAATAAACGTTTTCCAAGGAGTCATTGTTTCATTTTGAAGTTAAATAAAAAATACCAGCAGATTATCAGTACAGCACTGCTTCTAGCACATTTTCAAACCAGCCGCAACACGCCGCGCGCGACCTCTACCGACACCTTCCTATACAGCGGCGCAGACCGAACCTGAAATATATAGGGAGTCGTACTTCTCGACGTTTTCTCTGCAAAAACGTTTCTGGTTTGACATTGAGACGGCAGCGTTTGTCAAATTCCCGGGCGCGGTTGCCACACCGACTATTTATTACTATTCTTTGGTACTGCATTAAAATATGACCGTTTGTTAGGTTTTGAGTGTAGTTCTTGCAACCGCTGTGATGTATCGCAATGCATTAAACATAAGTGTAAGTTAATGTAGGTATCTATAATGTACGGCAAAGCAATAAAAATAGTAGGTAACTGTATGTACAGGTGAAGTTAGAAGTCGTCACGGTAGATGTCGGCCAGTTAGAGTGGATGGAGGATATATATACTACGTGTAATGTTGCAGTTTATTGTGCTGTGGTTGCTGTAAGAGTAGAACATTATGATGGACCGAGAATTTACTTTCGACGAAGAAATTATAAGTATTATGGAATGATTATTATTAATGTTGAATGTGTAAGTGGATAAAGTATACTTAGTATTAGATGTAACTATGTGATAATATTCATTAATACTAATAATTCACTATGTTGTTATGTTTGCAGCCTTGTGGACAAACGACCCCACCCAGACCGTCCTCATCAAGTGCGTCGGGGGGGGGGGGGGCATGAGGAGATAATTTGWATGTTAGGAAATAATAATTTATATGAGCTGTTAAATTGTAGTCGAGTGTTACGCAGCAGAAGAGAGCTGCTTCTTMAAGGGAATCTCTCTCAAGAGCATCTCCCCAAAGTGAGATCCCCATGGRGCATGTAAGTATTTGTAATGGAGAATKTTTGTAATTTTGTTACATATKTTTTGTATCCCAGGAGAAGMCGATAATAGCTCTAAGGGGCTTTAAATTGGGCTTGCACAGCCTAATTTCAGTATAAAAAGCTAGGTGAATACAATGTACAATCGGAAAATTAAAGAATGTCTCCCCTATAAAAGTTGGGACGGCCCGAAGTAGACAGGCCCAGGTCGCAGCAATAACCCTTTCGGATCATAAACTGTTTGCGTGCGTGTTTGGTAAATATGAATATTTTTGCTAAGGATACCGTTGTTAGCAGGTAAACCATCCTTGCGTTTTATTTCCTATTAGGAATTAAGGTAAGTAACATAAATATGCGCCACAAATTTGAATAGAATTAAGTAAATTAAATTAGTTATTGTTTTCATTAAGTATAATACATTAATTGTTTAATTATAACGACTTGTTTATGATCAATTTTTTACCATTTATTACCTAAATTTGTCTGTATTTGGCAAAATAAACGAATACTTTGACTGTAAAATTTTTTATTGTAAAAGAGCATTAATTTAGTTTAGAATACCCGAGAAAATAAAAGATATATTGTATACTTTTGACTTTAAAGTACTTCTTTTTATATTTAAGAAGCACACTTTTTATATCTTAAAATAACATTCTATTTTATAAAAAAAATTAAATAAATGTTAGTTATTAAATTAAACACAAATTTAAAATAAATAAACAAACTTTTTTTAATAAACACTTGTCAACAAAAAAAATAGCGGACTTTGACAGTCAGGAATTATCGAGAGGGACGTGGAAGTTTGACGTACACGGATGACGGAAAAAGATGGGCTCGGTGACGTTCAAGACGAATATTAAATTTAACTGGTATTATTTAGAGTTTGACGACTAGAATGTGTAACGATATAAAATATCACATAAGCTTTCCTTGGTCATTACCATAAAATATATTTAGTTATCTCATTTTCTGCTTTCTGTTGTCTTTTTTTGTTGAATTGTGTTAGTTGTAGTTTTCAGTTGAAATGATTTTCGTCTTCTTTCCTTGTTGTCGAGCGGTCGGTGTTCCTCTATCGCTTTCCTTGAATTTTTGTTGGCCGACGAAAAAGTTGTTATCGCGGGAAAGCGCAGTGGGCACTTTTGCGAGTACTCTAGCGTATGAAACACGGTGCCCGTTGACTGATGCTATTTTCGAGCAAAATTTGTATATTGCTCACCACATTTGGGATTTTGGCACAGTTAACACAAACTAGCTGCTATAGGGACGCCTATGATATAATATATATAGTGGTGCTTCGGTAGTGTACCTAATTACGGAGATGAAAGGGCAGTCGTTGGTGTTTCGCCGGATCTCGACCACGGGCAGATCGTTCGTTTTTCTGTTGGCATAACCCTCGACCATCAGAGGTATGTTAGAGAGTTCTAAGTTTCGATCCATTTGTCTAGCTTCGATTTATATTTTAGGGTTGTTGTATCGGATTAACTGTTACATTTAATCGATTCCCATTGCTGGTCAATTAGGACCGAGGGTACCTGTTATCATCGGGGTCGTCAACCGCTGGTTTTACTTTGAATTCGTGCCCGGTTGGAGAAGTTTATCATCACGTTAGGAAGAATAATGCAAGGGAATCCGAGTTGTGAACTGCTGGACCAGAAAGAGCGAGAATCACGGGTCTATTAATTACTATTTCTTAGTTTGTTTTTGTTTTGTAAATCATTTCTTAGTGGGTTCATTTGGGACAAACTAATAACGTACTTATTAATTGCTATTTCTTTGATTATTTTGCTTTGTATATCAATTGTGGTAGGTTCATTTGCAACAAATCAGTTACGTGCTATTAATTGCTATTGCTTTGCTTTATCTGTCATTTGTTGGTAGGTTCATTTGTGATAAATCTAACGTATTGTATTTATACTCACTCGCGCTCCGCTAGCGCCGTAACGCAAACCGAAACCTCCCATAGATTTCAGGGGCTCCAGGGACTCGCTGCGTGCGCATCGAGGGCCACACGGAACGCACGTAAGTACCCCCTTCTGAGTTATTTCACTCTGTAGCTATCGGTGTTATTATTTCTATAAATCGCGGCATATTCGGTTTGTTGAGTGTCTAGCACAAAAACAGTTAATTAATTCTACATTTTATGATAGTACTGTCATTTGAGCTACCTATAAAACTCGTTAAATTTTGCATTTTTTTTTGGATCGCTGTCACAGTAGTTATAGCACGAATTGATAATAGTAATTATATAAATCTATATCTATATTTTAATTCTCTTCTCTGGTTGTTTACTTGATCAAATAATAATACTTTGTTTATGCGGTTTATACTTACCTAGTTGTATCTTATTTCTAGTAAATTCAGATAATTATAAGACATTTTTGTAGCGCTTTACAGAATTTATATAGTTCTTCTTCAGTTGTGCGGATTATTGTTATGTATTTGTATTGCTCACGACTATATATCATTCTTKTTTTGTTTTCGACACTAAAATAAATTCTGTTGTTTATGAGTGGTGGTTTTTCCGGAGGTTCCTCCTATTATTGGTTCATCCGCGTTTCGTGTTTGGCGGTTAAGGCTCAGCCGATATTTCTAAACACGTGGCGCCCTATATTTTCTTTTAATTTATTTTTAATGTACCCTGCCCATCTCCACTGAAGCCCGTTTGAGCCTTCGGTCTTTTCCAATTGAACCTTCGGTACTTGGTGTTGAAATTATATACACTTAATTGCAGAAAGGCCACAAATGTACTTATTCGCTACTAAATAAATGGTTTTCACGTAACAATTGCAGCGGTGGGATAAACAAATAAATCAAGAACCAGTGGCAAGTGCAGTGCAGCAGTGTTGATCAAGGTCAATATTACAGTGCCGTAAAAAGAAAAAGAACGTGCGGGCTGAAAAAGTTCCAGAACTAGACGAGAATGCCGGTTCTAGGTGGTCAATCATCTAGGGGAGGCTATCACGACAGCGTCGCCAAAGGTTTTGAAGTTATTGTACACAATAATCTACGGCGAAGGTGGACGGCTGCACAGACGGAAACTGAGAGGTTTCCAGGTGTTTACGTTTGAAAAAGGCAGCGACGAATATGATTCAAAAGTGAGATATTGTGAAAATTACGACGGCAACCGACTTGATAGCGGTTTGCACTTTTATAGGAGTGAAATATGATGGTACAGTCGAAGAAATAGCACGAAGGATTTGTGACGCTATGATTGATTTTGATTTAATTGGAGACGACGGTGATATTGAAAAGTCACTGCGTGGACTAGCGCAGTTGTTCATACAGTCGAAACGAGGTAGGCAGAGGCAGAATTGAAAAAGAGGGTGAAAGCGGAATTTTCTGTAAAAACGAATAGTGGTGATCTACACCGGATGTTGGGGCAGAGAAAAATCAAGAAAGGTGCCAGTTGAACAATATTTTCTTACAATGAAAGAAATAGTTAGTCGAGGGAATATAAAGAAGGAAGCATTATTCCAGTATGTCATATATGGTATTGAAGATGACGTCACTCATAAAACAGTTCTATTCGGAGCAAGGGACTATCAACAGTTCAAAGAAAAGCTGCAGACGTACAGAAAAATTCGCGAGTGTGTGAAAAATAAACATACAAGGCAGAATAAGGCAGACGATAACCGGGTTCACAAAAGAAGCGATGCCGCGCTGATAGTGTTTCGGTGCTACAACTTTGGCGAAAAAGGACATAAATCTGCAGATTGTAGATCGAAAGGACAAGGGTTGAAGTGCTTTAAATGCAATCAGTTCGGGCATAAGGCAGTTGATTGTACCGTGACAAAGACTGCAACATCAACAACGGTTCCAGCAAAAGGTGACACCAAAAGATGTAGTAGAAAAACTGATACATGCAGACTACAAGATGGAAAATCATAGATTATATAGAATGACAAGCAACGGACTGAAGTGGGTGGTCCCAAAGGGAATAACGGAGGATCATTCAGGCGAGTCACGACGGGATGAGTCATTATGGCGAAGAAAGGACGATGGAACAGTTACGGAGATACTATTGGTTCCCGAAGATGCGCAAGAAGGTGAAAAATTACATTGCGAGTTGTGTGCGATGTGCATACCACAAAGCCGCTAAAGGCAAGCCGGAAGGGGAGCTTCATCCCATAAAACGAGTTCCAGTACCGTTTCATACAGTCGATATAGATCACTTAGGACCCTTCGTCACGAGTTCAAGCCGAGAAAATTATGTTTTCTTATAGCAAGACAACTTTACAAAATACACAATCATAAAAGCCGTCACAACGACGAAAACAAAACCAGTTCTCAGATTTTTGGCAGAAATATTTGGATATTTTGGGACACCAACAAGGATTATCTCTGACAGAGGGACCTCTTTTACCTCTAAGGAATTCGAAGATTTTTGCAAGGAGCACCAAGTCATACACATCAAGAACGCAACAGCTGCCCCCAGAGCGAACGGGCAAGCTGAGAGACAGAACCAGGCGTTAATGCATGCTTTAACCACGACGTATGAAAAAGAGAACGGGAAAGATTGGAGTCGACATCTAAACAACATCCAGTTTGCAATGAACGACATGAGGAATTCTACAACCAAAAAGACTCCCAATGAACTTCTGTTTGCATATCACCTTAGAAACGTTCTACATAATCAGGTTATCTTAGCATTACACGAACCGCAACGTCGGGAAGAAGATGAGCTACAGCAAGAGCGTGAGACGGCGATACGGAAAATCAAAGAACAACAAGGGGAGGACAAAAAAAAGATTTGACAAGAAACATAAGAAGCCTACAAGATACGAAGAAGGAGACCTAGTTATGGTACGACAAGAACGCGCAGCTACTGGTGAATCGCGCAAGCTACTGCCGCGTTATAAGGGACCGTACATGGTGACAAAAATACTGGAAAATGATCGGTACCTACTGAGCGATATACCAGGTACAGAACGTATGAGAAGGGCATACAATTCAGTATTCTCTACTGACAGAATGAAGCCTTGGTGCAAGCTAACTGACGAAGACTCTTCGAGCGACGACCCAGACGATGGTGACGAGGCCGCCACCCAGGGTAGCGTGGCCGAGTGTCAACAACTTCGACAGTCAGGAATTATCGAGAGGGACGTGGAAGTTTGACGGACACGGATGACGGAAAAAGACGGGCTCGGTGACGTTCAAGACGAATATTAAATTTAACTGGAATTATTTAGAGTTTGACTACTAGAATGTACTTATTCGCTACTAAATAAATGGTTTTCACGTAACACATTTAATTCAACAATTTTTTATTATATTTATTATTTATAAATATATTTACATTCAAATTTTTAACATTAATATATTGTATAATAACCATTATTTTCTATACATTCCTGAAGTCGTTTGGGCATGCTTGCMAACAGATTCTCACAAATATTTAAATATCGAAAGTGATTCCAAACCGTTGAAACATTTTGCGACAATGCATCCACAGTTCTTGGAACATGATCTTGTATTACGTTGTTCCATTCTCTGATCATGTCTCCCCACAAATTTTCTATGGGATTCAAGTCTGGCGATCGAGTTGGGCAACGTAATAGTTAAAATTCAGCGTAGTCCTCAAACCATTCGTCCACAATTCGGGCTCTATCTAAAGGACAATTGTCCTGAACGAACACAATTGGTTCAACCAGTTCGTCTGGTGGATATAAATTTGTTACACTCAGCAACATTACCTCCTCCAGCACTCGCACATATTCCCTAGGATTATTGAAATTTGGGGGAGTAACTTGGACCACTTCACCAGGGCCAGCGTAACTCATCCATCCCCAAAATCCAACATTAATTCTGCCACTCTGTCTATTTTCTAATATATGGTTGGGTTGAAATCTTGTTCCGTTGACGCGCCATATTTTTTTTAACATCCTGACTTGTTTTGAATGTTTTTTCGTCAGTGAAAATAATATTTCGCCAGTTTCTTCTTAAATTTTCTTGACAAAATTGTAACCTGGCCGCCGCTATAGCAGGAGTTATTATATTTTTTTGCGGGAACGCTTCCTAATTGTAGTCACGGTCACGTTGATACGCGTTTCCTCTCTGATGCTAAGCCGTTGTAAATGGGGTATTTCGTACAAAATTTACAAGAGCCTCGTTTTGCTGTTGCGTGGTTTTTCGCTTTCTTCCCGGTATTATCGTCTGTAGAGGACGATCTCCTATTTCGCGACTTCGAGCAAGCCATCTTTGGACTTGCCTTACCTGTGCAAAAAAATATATATTAAATATAAAGGTTAAAGCTTAACAGAATCTATTATAACATAGTAGTTGGTGTTTAGTAAAGCTAATCATAATTTAAAAAATCTACCCAAAATTATATCCAATTAAGTCATCGGTGGCTAATCTAAACGCATCTGAATATTAAAAAGAAACAATTATTTTGTTATTTTCACTTTGATAAGGTTTCTGAATATTTTACTATTTTTTAATTAATTTGGAAACAAAGCTAATAATTAATTAATATTTGACAAAGACTATTCGCTGCACTGCACTACATTCTCGTATGTTTATATTAAAAAAAATACTGGTTCATGAATATCGATGTTGAGAAAATATTCATATTTACCAAACGCGCTAAATTTATGATTATGATTTGATTGTAGACGCATACTCCACCAGCTGAATTTCGTGGAGAGCAGAGAGGGTGTAAGTAATGTTTGTCATGATTGTAAATTGCGAAATGTAGATGTTCTCGCCTATATTGATTAGGCAATAACTCATACAAGACTCCAATCAGACTCTACACGACACTACTAACTTGAACAGGATTAGAACAAAAATGAATAAATACAACTCTGAATATTTGTTCATAAGCGCATGGCCGACACACGACGACTGCGTCCTTTTTGGTGTTTTTGTTGGCAAGAGAGAACTGAAGGTAGGTGTGCATTGTTGCCACCACAGTACTTCCTCCCCAGTGGCAAGCCCACGAAAGTGAACAGTTTTTTTACAGAAACAAGGTTAAGGTTAATGTAAACAAAACAGCTTAAAATTAAAGAAAGAAAATGTGTACAATAAGAATAAGTTTACAAACTAAACTGCACTGAACGAGCGCTTCGATTAAACTGGTCACACCTGGTGTAGGTATGGTCATGGGTTATTGGATTATCATTTAAAATAAATGCTGGTTTTAAACGATCTAACGAGATGTTTTGCACTTTACCATTTACGTTGACGGTATAGTATTTATCACTTTTTTTAGTACGCGATAGGGGCCGTTGTAAGGTGCCTGCAGGGTTCTTTTCACTGCGTCACAACGAATAAACACATAGTTGCACTTGTCGAATACTGGTGAGATTAAAATTCTTGATTTGGAGTGATTTGAGTTTGGTACATGCTTGAGTAAGGCTATTTTTTCTTTTAGGCGGTTTGTGAATGATGCTGCATCGGTGTTGGTGGTTTCGAAAAATTCTCCTGGGAGACGCATTCTGGAACCATATGTCATCTCTACTGGAGACGCTTCAGCATCTTCTCGCAAACCAAGTAAGATTGTTGGAAGCCCTTCAGTCCATCGATCAGAACTATAGGCTTTAATGGCTGTTTTTAAAGTTCGATGCCAGCGTTCCACTTTACCTTTGGACTGTGGGTGGTATGGGGAAGTTCTTACTTTCTTAGTTCCTAAAAATGCTGTCAAGGCATAAAATAGTGAACTTTTGAATTGGCGTCCTTGGTCAGTGATTAGTCGGGAAGGTGTACCAAAACTAGGGTTGCCAACTCGTTTTTGCCGATCGACGGGAAACAGTCGTCAAAAAGTCGGGATTTTACACAAAATGTCGGGACAAGGTTAAAAAAACAAAAGAACAAAAAAAATTGGTTTATAATGCCATTCAACATACAACTTTTTTTTTAATATAATAATTAAAGTAAATGGTACATGTTTACATTACAAGCTACTTTGTTTATGGGAATACTTGTTTTGAGATTTCGCCGCACGTAACAAAGATTTGTTTTTCAAAGCATATTCAAAAAATTCTGAACAGGAATATTCAAAATTGACTTTTATTTGTAATTCTGATTTCAAATGATCAACTGTAAGTTTGTTTCTATTATTGGTCCAAGCGCTTTCACACAGTGAAAATATTCGTTCAGTAGCAGCATTTGAAGGTGGTATTGATGCCAGATATTGAAAAATTGTCAAAAAATGCTTTAATTGTTTATTAGTACTAAAGATCGTGTTCCAAAATGTTAGGATTTCCTCATTATTTTTTACAGTAGCTGTGGAAATAGTTTCACGTATAATACAAAATTCTTCATATAGTTTATCAGGATTTATAGTAGTGTCTAATTCTAACTTTCTTACCGCATCCATTAATAGCTGAAATGTTATATCTGTCTTCAAATTAATCACATTAAGAACGGACATATAATTTTTATCAGAAAAATTGAATCTTTTCTCTATGTATTCTAAAATATTAGTGTAAAATCTTATTAACTGCGTTCTAATTGAATTTTGCTGCGTTGATGGAAACGTCATTAATATGTTATCAGTATGGTAGGGAACAAATTTATCATCAATTCTTTGATTTAACTTTGTCCGCAATTGAACCATTGCATCAAATACTTCGGTGCAAAGAATCGAGTTTTTTTCTAGAAACTGTACATAATCAAATATTAACTTGAATATATTTTCAAAAAAAGACAAATAACATTCTGTTTCTTCTTCATGGCCATCTTCTGGAAAAAATATTTTAACGCTAACGGGCAATTGTCTCCTAAAGACACAAAGTAGCTTCTAGTAGCAGAAATATTTTTAAGCAATCTTTCTACGGCGGGATACAAAGATAACCATCTAGTAGTGACATGTCTCAACAGACCTCTGTATTCTAAATCCACAAACTCAAAAAAACTTTTTAGTTCTTCAACTCGTTTTGCATTACATGAAAAGTGGCTGTAAGTTTTTAAAACAAGATTTTCAACATCAAAATTGCAGCGATCTAAAGCATACCGAACAGCGTTATTTAACATATGAGCTGGACAACCTACTGGTAAAATGTGGTTGTTTTCACGTTTTAATAATGTAAAAACAGAATTATGCTTGCCAAAATTGACGCTAGCATTGTCAGCTGAATAACTAGATACGCGATTAAAGTTTAGTCCTGCATTTTCCAATCTTTTTAAATTATTAAATATATCAGCTGCACTCTCTTTAGCATCGTCAAAAAAGTCAAATAAACACTGTTTAATACCTTTTCCAGCAACATAATATCTTAACAAAATTGGAAATAATTTTATATTCCCGTGATTAGAAGCATCGCTGGATATGCTAAAAAATGTTTTATTTTCTAGAAGTTCTTTCATATGAGTTTCAAGTGAAGCTGGACCAAGTACGTTGTATGCAATTGTGCTCGCTTTAGTACGTCCTAATAGTATTTTTGAATCAGAGTATATCGTTTTTCGCACCTTTACCCCGCAATCTAAAGAATTGTACGACTGACTATGCTTTACATAATCAGAAATGTTGTAAGCGTCTGGTTAGATTTTACAACAAGACTGTTTTTGTTGTGCTCAATTCGTTTAGAATGTTTTTTTTATATCGTTTAGGCCACCATGGCTGACATCAATTGTCTTTTTGTAAATACAGCAAAACGCATTACTAAATGCTGCTGCTTTTGATGTACTAGGACACTCATCGATTCGTGCTTGACGAAGCCAGCTGAATTGCTTTTCCCATTCCTTTTTGTAGGTACTTGCACGTTTTCTTTTCTTAGGTGGTGTACGAGAAAGTGAATCTTCAACATTAACTTCACTTGAATCTGAATCTGAACTCATTTTTATATCTATATAATTATATTAAAATCAGACATAGGTACCCATATTGCTAGAAATATGCACTTACCGACCTGCCCTAATAAATGTAACAAATTATCAAGTAATCACGGATACCACAATCTTGCAAGTCGTGCAACACAACAATCAACAGACTAACACATTAACAATGCCTGCACAACTACAACTGCACAAGTTGTGGCATTGTGATTTTTCAGCTTGCCTACACTAACAATTAATAATTGTGGAGTGCCGCTGCACAGGTGTTCGGCCGATCGGCGCCATCTCTGGCCGAAAAGTACAATAATTGTAACAGGGAACAGGGCAACAAACAGGTCTAGTGGTAAAGTAGGTATCTGCAGACTACAGGCACCTAATATTATTTTTGTAATCACTGACATAACATCAGTATAGTAAACCACTACACATTACCAAAAAAGCGGGAAAATAGCGTCCCGCCTATAGGGACGGCGGGACACGGGACAAACATTACGAAAAGCGGGCAATTCCGCCAAAAGCGGGACAGTTGGCAACCCTAACCAAAACGAGCAATCCAGTGAGAGTAGAAAGCTTCTGTGACGGTTTCTGCAGAGATATCGGCTAAGGGAGCTGCTTCAGTCCAACAAGTAAATCTGTCGACTATTCTTAAGCAATAAGTATATCCTTTGGATGGAGGTAATGGTCCAATTAGGTCGAGGTTGGCATCCATGAATCTTTCGCTGGGAATTTCTATTTGTTGGAAGGGTGTGCGAGTATGACGTTGAATTTTTGATTTTTGGCAATAATTTCCATATATATAAATTATTTATACAGGCACGTGTCCATATTTGTATGTTCTTTTTCATGTTGGGCCATACAAATCTTGCTGTGATCAGCCTGATTGATGCTTTTATGCCGGGGTGGGAAAAGCCATGAAATTTTTGAAACATTTGTTGACGGAGTGCTTAAGGAATAAATGGTCTAATGCAATTCTCACTGTCATCACAGTAAATCTGAGAGTTAGTCAGGTTGCAATATTTGTTTTAATCATAGTGAAGTGGAAGAAGGGTTGTGTAGAATTTCTTGTAATTCCCGATTGTGTTGTTGCTGTTGAGCTAGTTCTTCATAGTTGAGAGGGCTGGGGCATTGAATTGTATTCAAGCGGGAAAGGGCATCGGCAATTATGTTGTTCTTTACGCTAATGTGCTGAATATCAGTGGTGAATTCGCTGATAAAATTGAGTTGACGTATTTGTCTGGGAGAACTATTGTCATTTGATTTCTTGGAAATGCAAAAGTAAGAGGTTTATGGTTTGAAAATATTGTAAACTCTCTTCCTTCTAAGAAGTGACGAAAAAATTTGATTGCTGAGTAAATAGCTAGAAGTTCACGATCATAAGTGCTGGATTTAGTTTGTGATGGAGACAGTTTTTTTTTGAGAAGAATCCCAAGGGTTTCCAAAACTTGTCTTCCAACTGTTCTACTACAGCACCTATGACATAGTCTGAAGCATCTACTGTTAGTGATAATGGAGCTTTGGCAGAAGGATGTGTTAGTAATGCTGCATTGGCAATGTCGGTTGCATTTTTGGAATGCTTCTAGTGATTCGTTTATCCAAACTGTTGCGTCCCTGTTAACCCCTTAATATTATGGAACCCACTTTACTGGCCTCCAATGGTTGGTTGGTTGCATAACCACAGATGGCGCCTCTGCTGCTTAGCAATTAAACAAGACACCGCGCAGGCGCCATGGAGAATAATAACAACATGGCCGCTAAAAATGTGGACGGCGTTGCAATAGCCTAGAAAAACTTAGAAGCCCCATAGCAGCCGACAAAGTCCAAATACCACGCCCTGGTGTCGACCCATCTCCGAACAAGAAAGCAGCATTCTCGTCCTTGGGCCTTACCTTCGTCGGAAGGACCTCTACCAATCGAAAAGGCATCGCATGACAGGTCTACGCTGCCGGCCTGGCAGGTGACACTTCTCGCACTAGACGACCTACTGAACATCCTACAAGCTCTCAGAGGACCACGGCTAACTCCTCTACCTTTCACTGCAAGTACCGAACACCAAAGCATAAATTAAATTATCTTTGTTGAATTTAGTCAATGTACTTGCAAATAAACAGCAAAGTTTACTTAGCTATATCTTTCATTATACAGTCCACTTTAATAACCAGCTTGACCTTCGATTAGGGTCCGTAATTAATCTACAAACAATGGGGTTTTTGTCATTTTTTTTTACTTGTCTTCAGGAATTGGTGGAGTACTGTCTGATTAGTTGTAGCGTTTTGAATATCGACGATAAAAATTGATCATCCTAAGGAAACGACGTAGTTCATTAATGTTTTTGGGAGTTGGATATTTTAGGATGGCATCAACTTTTTCGGTTAGGGGCTTAGTACCTGAGCAAGAAACTTCGTATCCAAGGAAACTGACTGTTTCTTGACCCAGATGGCATTTCGAGAGATTGATAGTGAAACCGTGGTCTTGAAGGCATTTAAAGAGTTGCTTAAGATGATTCTTGTGCTCTTCTATATTGGAAGAAGCAACGAGAATATCATCAATGTAGACGAAGCAGAAGGGCAAATCTTTAAGCACATCGTTGATAAATCGTTGGAATGATTGGGCTGCATTTCGCAGGCCGAATTGTATTTTCAAAAATTCAAACAAGCCAAGGTTATTATGGCTGTTTTGGGAATTGATGAGGGTTCGACATCAACCTGATGAAATGCTCTAACCAAATCAATGGTTGAAAAAACGGTTCTTCCATGGAGAAGGTGAGCAAAGTCCTGTATATCGGGAATGGGGTATCGATCTGGGATCGTTACTTTATTCAGTGGACGATAATCTCCCACAAAGCGCCATTCTTCGTTTTTTTTCTTCACCATATGCAAGGGGCTGACCTAAGGGCTATTCATCGGAACTCGTTGTTAACACTGACTGAATATGAGTAGGCAAACGCTGCATCCACAGGGTTTTTAATAGTTCTTTTGGTACGGTTGTACCCCCGAAGCTTGTCATTTCATTTAATAGTTGAGAAGGCCTTTAATCTCCTAATTCGAGACCTGCCAATAGTCTACGGAGTTTCTGTTCACTTGTATCTGGGTATATGTTGATTAAACGTTATTTTATGGCTAGATATCTGCCGGAAGCTGGGGGGTTGGTAAGGATGTCCGTCACCTGTGTTAATATTTCGGTGTCGACGGCGCTGACGACGTAGTTGAATTTTGTGGAGTCAACGGTTATGTTTGCTAATTCGAATTGAGCTTCCAACTGTAGAAACCATATTTTGGGATCTGTTTTCCCAAATGGCGGTGGTTTAACAGCAACCCTGTTAATATGGCTTTGGTTAGGCGGTTGTTCCCCTAGGTTGGTCTTCGTTGGCGAGCATGGTGTTTCTTTAGTCGGGGTCACCACTTGTAGATGTTCTCGCCTATGTTGATTAGCAATAACTCATACAAGACTCCAATCAGAACTTTATTAAAACAGACTCTACACGACACTACTAACTTGAACAGGATTAGATAAAAAATGAATAAATACAACTCTGAATACTTGTTCATAAGCGCTTGGCCGACACACGACGATTGCGTCCTTTTTGGTGTTTTTGTTGGAAAGAGAGAACTGAAAGTAGATGTGCATTGTTGCCACCACAGAATTGTAATGTGTCATTTTGTACAGGATGATATAACGTGACCAACTCGTAGACCGTTTCAATTTGGATCTTAACACGGTGGCGTAAGTAGAGTAGATGAGCTTTGTTGTTAGTATTCAATATTGTTGTTTTTCAGTTGGTTGGAAGATCTTTTTAAAATTGACAAAAGGGAGAAGGGCTCGTGGCGGTCGCGGGAGGGGGAGAGGAGGGTATCGAGGAGGGCGACGTCCTGGTGGCGGTGCAACAGTGATTTTCAAAGGTCACACCACAGTGAACTACAATTATAGTAAACAAATTACTATAATTGTAGTTCACTCTGTAGATGTATAAATGACCGAATGCTAGATTATGGTTTAGTTTTGAAATAATATTTTAAGTTTTTAATTACATATCAATATTGCTTTAGGTTTGTGTTTATTTTTTGTTAATTGCGAAATATTTTAAGTTTGTTATTATCAATATAGATTTATGTATGTGTTCTTTAAGTGTTTGTATATAAGAATTTTATATTTTTTTTGTTAATAAATATAATTTATGTATTGCGTGTTTGTTGGAGGTAAGTGTAAAATTAGTCAATGTGGCATATGGTCGAGGTGATGTTTACAGGGAATATTAATCGTGTTCAGTTATGGTAGATATGTGAATCGCACTTATGAAATGTCATTAATGATAAGTAGGAATTGTATGGTTTGTGTTCCATGAATTATGAAGATTGTATGATATCATATGAAATAAAGGTAAGTGCCTAGAAGTGATTAGATACAGCGGAGGATATGCTTCCATGCGTAAATCGCTATGAATTGAAAGTAATACACCTAATATCTAATAGTATGTGTACGTAGTAAAGTTATATCGGTATGGTTTTAAATATTTGTTTAACTGCATGAATGTAAATTTTCGTATATACAGTATATTGCACATAATGTACAGGTGATAAGAGAAGGAATGCAGTGAATATTAAATAATAAAGAGGAACGGTGTAGAAGGAAGAACACAATTTAGGAGAATGTGAAAAGATTGTATGAATAAAAAAGAATGTAATAAAAGTATAAAATAATTTGTGTGTTCTCACCAGGTTGTTGCTGTTGATATTATTTGGGTGAGTGGAAATGCTTGCTGTATGATGACGACTTGGTGAATATTATAAGGAATATTTGCATATTGTACAGATAAAAGGGAAATAAAAATTATTTTTGGGAAGTGTACATGTTCAATATAGAAATAAGGTGTTGCTATTTGAATTGCAGTTCTTGTAATAGCAATGTGTAAAAGCACTCGAACAGCAGAACACAAACTTTATTTTTACCAAAAGAACCACTTGGAACAATCATAATAAAACACTCTGACGTAACGTCATAATATTTGGGTATTTCAGCGTTTTTTTTTATTGTACATTCCGAATGATCCAAATGAAATAAGACTGCGTGTTTTTTTAATTTCTTCCAATATTACCTAGAACTTGAGATATTAATTAAGGAATTCCGTTGTGACGTCATAAGTGAACAATCAGGTTGTACCGTGTTGAAAAGAGAGGGATAAACTATGATCGAAGTGGAAACATCGCGTGCCGCTGACAGTACAGTGACGAGTGACAGCTGAGCTGAAGCATCGTAAACGTGTTTTGCATGTGTATTGTTTGTTTTCTGTTATTGTTCGTTGTTCTTACCTTAAGTAAGCACCATGGCTTATAAAGTTTGTATTGTGCCTGCGTGTTTGAATAACAGTAGAGATACGCCAAACAAAATTTTTTTGTTAGTACCAAATAACCTCGAAAAACGTCTGCGATTGGCTCATGCATTGAATGTAGAAGTCAAGAGTTTAAAAGTTGGGTCTCGATATAATGTTTGTGAAGATCATTTTGATGTAAGTATAAGCGATTTCCATTTGTACTAGCGGTAATAACCAGCGGTTACAAATTTCTGACAGCGGTTACTCGTCTCCTTTTAAACCGTGGCGTCATTTGATTTACAAATGGAAAGCATCGGTTACAATAAAAAGTAAAGGAATAGTGAGGTTATTGCTTACATATCCAACGGATGGAAGTATTGTATAGCGAAAACAATTTTCAAAAATTTTTATTTGCTCAATCTAGGTATATTACATTTATCACGGTACACATGATACGTTCTTGCGCACAAGACGGATGGAATGACAAGAAATTGCTTTCTCATTCTAATATGTATATTCCGCATTTCTACTGAAAGAAGCTGTATTTGCTTGCAAGAATATTTTACAACGCAGTTGGAATAGGAGATCGCTTTCTCGTCCTAATACATCGTGCTCCSCAGTGYCCGCAGTAGTCATTTATTAGTTTGCGTGTTKTGTAATCAAAAACTGCCTGACCATCGTCACAGCATAGGGAAACCAGTAGGCGCACTCCGCCCAAAAATGATATGATTCCGCCATATTCTCCGGATGCAGAGCGTCAGTATCGTTCCTGCAGCGGTCACGTAAGCATCGATATTCCAGGACTGGATTGCGGAAATTTTATTCGTGGATCAAGCACATCAGTTTTTTTTTATGCCAAGGTCCACGGTGTAGTGCAATGAATGTGAATATGGAGGGTCGGGAATTTAAATTAAACATTATTTAAACGTACAGTTACCATACCTATATCGCAAAACTACACTTACTAAGATCAAAGTGCCGCCGTTTGAGTGAGCCTGTTGGGTTCCCTATGCTGTGCCATCGTCAAGTACATTCTTTGTTTGCCTGGGACGAAGGCACCTACAGAATGAGTATTTTAATTGATGAATGCCACATGTACATCGAAAAAATCTGCACAAAGTTGAAACGCTACGTGCAATGCGTATTGTAAAATTTAATATGAGTAGTTGTGAAAACTTTTACGGTATTCTTGACAAAACTCCAAAATTAGTTAAAAATGTCACTTAAGTAAGAAATATGATTTTAAAATTAAATGATGACTTCAATAGTTTGTTGCATGTGTTTGTTTAATTTACCCCCCCCCCCCCCCCCATCGTATCCACAAAATGTCACGCATTGAGGTTTCATAAAGCTAGTGCCTTATTTATTAATATATGTGAACTTGAAATTTGGCATACATATACATCTCCACTACCCAAAGCGACCTATTGTTTTTGGGGTAAGTAGGGTATAGAAAAAGGAGTGAAATTGTGAGGTAAGTACCTTTTTTGCATTTAAAAAAAATTTTTTTTAGTATATGAAAACTAGTATAATTGCGAGTATTTTTCTTCCCCAGAAATTTTCGGTGTAGCAAAATGTTTACAGATATTAACAAAAAAACATCACTTAAAAATCGGTTTACCCTAACTATCTCCGAAAATGAAAATTACCATCAGATAGGAAATAAAATTTCTCACAAAAAGTGTTAAAAATTTTTTTCAAACTTTTTGACATTTTCGACATATTTTCAAAAAAAAACTGGATTTTGGACCCTGTCCACATTTTTTTATTTTGCTGTTATTTAGAAAATGAAATATCGGATCGAGAATCATTCTTGATATTTGTATTTTAGATATGGATGCAAAAAGGTTAAAGGTACTTGTTGGATACTGGATCCAGTTTTTTGTTGCTCCTTTTTCCGTTTACCATTTTGTCCTTGTCTCTCCTGAAGACGACTAGTTGCACCGTATCTTTCGTGGTATGCGCGCTCGTGCCATTTTCGCTAACAAGACCAAGTCAAGTACTGCACCCCTTGGCCTGCAGTCCCACTGTTCTACAACCTACTTACGTAAGTCCTGCTCTTACTATTCGCTCTCCTACGCGACATAAAACTGGTCCTTCGGTCCGCATTTACAGTGCCTACTGTTCATCTAAACATAAGGGCTATAAAGCCTCTGTTCAAAACTTATCTATCACTTATGATAATTTATCTAGTGCTTGCTAATTGTACGCCCTCGCGTAATTACATGCAAGTAATTCTTGAATATCTATACGTATTTGCTACATTTTACTGAGAAACACACCTGCTTATCTACAGTAGTTTTTGTTCATTTATTTTCGTCTCCAACACTGTCGTTTCTTGTGCGATAGTGTGGAATGCGTTTTCTTACTTGTTTATTGTGCTGCATTTAGAAATGTTGCTTTGAATACACACTTTCAACAGAGATATATATCGGAGCATTGTTAATAACAATTTTGTTCTGATTATCATCAGTTCATTAAATATTGCAATGGCTTCCGAGGACGATCTGAAAATTTTAATAAACCGCAGAGAACGACTTTATTTGCGGCTGCAAAATTTACTTGACGTGTCCAAATCAGCACTTACTGATCCGTCTAAAGTTTTATCGTTCAAGGCACGATTTGCAAAAATCGACGATAGTTATAAGGAATTTGAGGATATTCAAGCAAAGATTATGGCTCTCCAGGTTAAGTTAAATGTTGATATATCTGGTGCTTCCGCAGATGACATTTACTTTGAAATTCAATCCAATGCAGAAAAAATTTTGAAGAACGAGAACTTGGAATCTACCACTTCTAAGTGCCCTAATCCTAAATTGCCTAAAATTTCACTAGTGCCTTTTGACGGTAATATTAAATCCTGGCCTACATTCTATGGCACTTATAAAAGTTTAATTCATGAAAACGGTAGTTTAAATAATGTAGATAAGTTTCATTATTTGCACTCAGTAGTTTCAGGTCCTGCTGCTACTATAGTTCGTAGCCTTCCGTTAAATGAAGCTAATTATACTGTTGTTTTTGAAGCTCTTGTTAAGAAGTATGAAAACAAAAGATTGCAACTTGCGTGTTACTTAGATCAGATGCTCAGTTTTAAGCCTTTGCAAATTGATGGGTTTGAACAACTCAGCAAGTTTCATGAAACGTTTTCGGAGAATTTTAATGCTATTAAAGCAGTATCAGTGAATAATTTAGACGATTTTGTTTTATTACATATCGCTTTGAGATGTTTGGATTCAAATACGCGGAAAAACTTTGAAACTGAAAATGATGGTCCTACTTTGCCAACGTTCAATACTTTAATGGAGTTCATTGACAAACAAGTGCGAGCAGCTTCCCTGACACAAGCTAGTTCGCCTTGCGTTAGTAAAAACGTTAATCTTAATAAATCTATTCATGCTAAATCATCATGGTCTCCGAACTTTGTTCCAAAAAAGGCTATTCTTACTGCCTTAGCAAAATTGTGTCCATATTGCAAAAAAAATGAGCATACCATCTATAAATGTTCTGATTTTCGTTCCTTATCTGCTTTAGATCGGCTTAATTTCTCTAAATCTGCCAAACTTTGCTGTAATTGTTTAAAAGGAGGTCACCCTTCTTCAGCTTGTCCCTCGAAAGCATCGTGTTTTTTGTGCGGTCATCGACATCATACATTACTACACACGGAACAAAATAAGCCAAAGCCAGCTCCCGATTCTGTAGAACCTTCTACGTCTAGTGCTAATAGTCATTCTATAGCTCCAATATGTCATTCCGTATCGACCAAGTCTACCACAACTCTTTTAGGTACTGCGTGCGTACTGATTTTGGATAGCAATGGTCAATATCACAAAGCCAGAGCTTTGATTGATTCTGGTTCTCAGATCTCGCTCGTGACCCGTTCATTTAGTCGACGTCTGCATTTTCCTGTGCAGAGGTGTCATTGCCCTATTACTGGTATTGGGGGTTCTGTGAATTCTTCTTCCACAGGTTTGCTTTCTTTAACGATCAAACCTTACAATACTTCGCAACCGATTCTACATACTGATGCTGTCGTGTTGCCAAAAATCACTACTTATACACCGTCTGTCCAGGGATCTAATTTATTGCACGAGGAATTTGATCAACTTATTCTAGCTGACCCTGATTTTGAGAAACCTGGACGCATTGAGGTTCTACTTGGGGCTGATGTTTTTCCCTACATATTTGACGGTGGGCGGTTTGCCTCTTCTCAAGGCACACCCATCGCTCTTAATAGTATCTTTGGTTACGTCATTATGGGTAAAGTTCCTAATGATTATTCGCTTCCATCTTCTAGTTATTGTGGGGTTGCCACAGAACCGTATTCTCTCGAAACCATTATGAAGCAATTCTGGGAAGTGGAGGAAGTGCTCTCTGAACCACCTGTTGATCCTTGTGATCTTATTTGTGAGAAAATGTATCAATACTTGCATCAACGTGATGATACGGGCCGTTATGTTGTTCCTCTTATGTTTAAGGATGATGCTTCCCTCCTGGGTGAGTCGTTATCAATCGCCAGCTCTTCTTTAAACTCTCTAGAACGACGTTTTAAGCGTGACCCTGACCTCTTCCAGTCCTATAATACATTTTTGTCGGAATATGAATCTTTGGGACACATGAAGTCTATTTCTTCTGGTACTTTCAGTCCTAGCACTAATTATATTCCACATCACGCGGTTTTTAAAACTGCTGGCAACAAAACTAAAATTCGGGTAGTTTTTAATGCCTCTTCAAAAACGCTATCCAATCAATCTCTTAATGACTTGTTGTATGCTGGTCCTAAGCTACAACCGAACCTCGCTTCTATTCTCTGTAGCTTTAGAATTCATCCGATAGTTTTTGTGTGCGATATAACTAAAATGTATCGTCAGATTCTAGTGTTACCAGAACACAGAAAATTTCAGCATATCCTCTGGAGACCCTCTCCAAATGAAACTGTCAAAGAATTTGAACTCTTAACCGTAACTTATGGAGTGTCTTCATCACCCTATTTAGCTATCCGCACCTTGCAGCAATTAGTGAAAGATGAAGGTTTGCACTTTCCAGAAGCTTCCAAACTAATTGCGAATTGTACGTATATTGACGACATCTTGGCGGGCTCATCTTCTGTGGAAGACGCTTTAAAATTACAGGCTGATCTAATTAGGCTATTAGAGCTAGGAGGTTTCGAACTGGCAAAATGGGCCAGTAATGACACTAGCTTGCTTGACCATCTACCTCCAGATAAGTGTGATATGCAGCCCTTCTTTTCCCCTGAAGTTGAGATTTCCTTGAAATTACTCGGCGTCTATTGGGATCCTAACAGTGACTCATTTTCTTACTATACTGCACCTTTCGAGTGCAATCATACTAAAAGGTCAGTGTTATCTTGTATTGCCCGATTATACGATCCCCTTGGTTGGATTTCTCCAGTTATTTTTCTTGCTAAATCTTTAATGCAAGAGCTTTGGAAGCGTTGTCTTGAATGGGATTCTGTCCTCCCTCTGGATATTCAAAAGGTATGGATTTCTTTTATCACGAGCTTACCTTTATTGAGACATGTTAAGATACCTCGTTATATATTTGCTAGTGATGGCATAGATTATCATCTTGTCGGATTTTCTGATGCCAGCGAAAGA
The DNA here is from genome assembly GCA_025024175.1 of Rhyzopertha dominica. Lineage (NCBI taxonomy): Eukaryota > Metazoa > Arthropoda > Insecta > Coleoptera > Bostrichidae > Rhyzopertha > Rhyzopertha dominica. The sequence continues at coordinate 42,010,806 of QCXZ01000064.1, forward strand.
GGTTACGCAGCTGTTGTATACCTATGTGTTTTTTCTAAAAATGCTGAACCCAAAATTAGACTTCTAATCGCTAAGTCTAAGGTTGCTCCCATAAAGCCGTTATCTATCCCTCGACTAGAGCTATGTGGAGCTCTTCTTTTAGCTAAAACTATTAAATTTCTTTTAAGTTCTCTCGGAGAATGCTTTCCAGTTAAACCGAAAATTTCAGCCTGGACTGATTCTACTATAGTTCTCTCATGGCTTTGCACCGCACCCCATCTTCTTAAAACGTTTGTATCTAATCGCGTGGTCCAAATTCACGATATTCTCGAGCCTAATCTATGGCATCATGTTTCATCTGATGAAAATCCTGCCGATTTGGCATGCAGAGGACTGCTGCCTTCGAATATCAGTTCATGCGATCTTTGGTGGACTGGCCCTCCGTGGCTTAAGCTTCCTTGCACAGAATGGCCAATTTCAGAAAACGTTCCTGTTGCTTCTGATAATATTCCCGAACGAAAGCCCGTCCATTCGTTGATCTCAACAGTAACTGTGAGGACTGAAGAAAGTGAAGTTTTGCAGCGTTTTTCAGACCTTCATTCCCTGCAAAGAATCACTGCATGGTGCCTTCGTTTCATTAACAATTGCAGGAAACCTTTGAGTCGTCAATCCAGTGCCATTTTGTCGTGTGTTGAACTTCAGAACGCTCTTATGTGCTGGGGTAAACATACACAGGAGGTTTATTTTGATTCAACTGCTGCTACCAAATTTTCGAAATCTTTATCTTCCTTAAGCCCCTTCAGAGACACATTAGGCATATGGCGGGTCGGTGGAAGACTTCAAAATTCTTCTCTCCCATACTCTGCGAAGCATCCTATTCTGCTTCCTAAACATAGTCACTTAAGTCACTTGATAATTGACTATTATCATCGGTCTTACTTGCATGTTGGTCCTAGAACCCTACAGTCTTTATTGTGCCGCACCTTTTGGATAATTGCAGCGCGAAGTGTCATTCGTCAGCGCCTTAGACGGTGTCTTACTTGTTTGCGCCAGAAAGCACCCGCTTTACATCCCACCATGGGAAATCTGCCTTCCTCGAGGGTAAGTCAGGGTCGACCATTTCTTAATGTTGGTGTAGATTTTGGAGGTCCTTTCCCTATCAAAGAATCAACTCGCAGAAATGCTAAAATTTCCAAAGCTTATCTAGCGTTATTTGTTTGTATGGCTACTAAGGCTGTTCATTTGGAACTGGTTTCAGATTTGTCGACTGACGCATACTTAGCTTCCTTGAATCGTTTTGTTAGTCGTCGAGGCCTCTGTCGCTGTATTTATAGCGACAATGGTAGAAATTTTCTTGGAGCCACTAGATATTTAATGGACGTTCAAAATTATATCCTCTCTGCTCCACATTTTGAAACTATTACGAATGCTCTAAGCAGTCAAGGCATCGAATGGAAATTTATCCCGCCTTTTTCTCCACACTTCGGAGGAATTTGGGAGAGTGGTATAAAATCCGCTAAGTATCACGTTAAAAGAGTAGTAGGCGCACAAGCTTTTACTTTTGAAGAGTTCGCTACATTATTTTACCGTATCGAAGCTGTTCTTAATAGCCGCCCTCTTTGTCCAATTTCGTCAGATGCAAATGAATTTGATGTTCTTACTCCCGGTCACTTTATTATAGGCGGTCCTTTATTAGAAGTTCCGGAGTATGATTTAACTAACACTAAACTGAACCGCTTGTCCCGTTGGCAACTAATTCAACAATCTATGCAATGTTTTTGGAACCGGTGGAGGAAAGACTACTTGCATACTCTTCAACAGAAATCTAAATGGACCAAATCCATAAATAATATTGTTGAAGGCGACTTAGTATTAATACACGAAAATAATGTACCTCCTTTGCATTGGCCTTTAGGGCTCGTTGAACGTGTGTATCCGGGTTCTGATAAAGTTGTCCGTGTAGTGGACGTTAAGACTAAAGCTGATGTGTTTCGTCGTCCTGTTGTTAAGCTAAGTCCTTTACCAAAGGATTAGTCTGATAAATGGGGTGTACACTTAGCCATAGCCATTTGAAATGTTATTAATAATTAAGTTTTGTTATTTCTTTCATACAAATTTTAATTTTGAGTTACCTTATTCAATAGTTATTTCTTTAATGGCGATACTCGCTAATATTTAAATATTATTTAATTTTGTTATCAAAATTGGTGGGCGGTTATGTTGGATACTGGATCCAGTTTTTTGTTGCTCCTTTTTCCGTTTACCATTTTGTCCTTGTCTCTCCTGAAGACGACTAGTTGCACCGTATCTTTCGTGGTGTGCGCGCTCGTGCCATTTTCGCTAACAAGACCAAGTCAAGTACTGCACCCCTTGGCCTGCAGTCCCACTGTTCTACAACCTACTTACGTAAGTCCTGCTCTTACTATTCGCTCTCCTACGCGACAGTACTTGCTGTTGTTGAAATAATAGAAAATGATATCACGTCAGATTTATTAATAGATTATCTTTTGTTATTTCGTTTCATTTCCCACTATCCACTCACTCAGCAATTAGCCTTTTTGCTTAATACTATTACAGAACATTTGCGGCCTCCATTATACAGCGAACGGTGGAAAATCGCTATATCGATGGAAGATTTTTTTTAGGCATTTTCGAATGTATAGAAAAATGTTTGAAAAATTGTTAAATGATGTGGGTCATAATTTTGTTAGATAGCACTACCTCCGTGGTAAAGAACCCATTCCTTTGGAAAAAGGGTTATTGGTGACTTTGTGGTACTTGGCTAAAGGTGACACCATAATATCAGTGTCTGATCGTTTTAATGTTTCACTATCAAGTGTTCGTAGAACATTTGGTAGTGTACTAAATTTACTTAATAAATTAAATACAAAATACATTCGATGGCCCTCTATTGATGAATGTCATGCCATATCTTTGCAATTTTTTGAAAAAGGAGGCTATCCAGGTAAACAAGCTACATGCAGTGAGCAATCGGTCTTTCAGATTTCTTTTAGATGTAATTGGTGCTATAGATGTTTGCCATATTGCCATAAAGGCACCAGAAGCACAGCAGGACAGTTATTTAAATAGAAAATTTTTCCATTCTATCAATTTGCAGGGTATTTGTCCAGCACGAAAATTATTTACCAATATATTTGTTGGCTTTCCTGGCAGTGCTCATGATGCACGGGTGTGTACCTACATTTTACACTTTAAGGTAAAGCAGGTGTTTGCATTGTAACATTTTATTAATATGTAGGTTCTCCACGAATCAGGAGTATTTAAAAAAAACTAGCAGAAATGGCACGAACAGGCTTTTTTATGGTGACAAATATCGCGTAGGTGATTCGGCATGCCCTTGTTTGCCTTGGCTGATGAAGCCTTACCGGTAAAAATCTTGTAATGTAATTTGTAATGTTATTTTGAAGGTCACACATTGTTATATGCCAGGGACACTGGCAGACTAACACCAAAACAAAGGCATCACAACAGTGTTTTGAGTAGAACAAGAGTGGCAATTGAAAATACTATTGCATTATGTAAAGAACGATGGCGAATATTGAAGTTTGTGAATGTATATTCTGTGGCAAAGGTCGTACTGATAATATTAGTATGTTGTACATTATATAAATTTCTGTTTACTACAATTATATGGTGATGATTATGATGTATGTACGGATGAGGAGACGGAAGCAGATGTAGTAAATACTGAAAGTGATCTTGGTGGTGTACGTAAATGGGATGTGATTTGAAGTAATTTGTAAATGTTCATGATATTATTGACTTCAATATTAAATAATTAGTTATTAGTTGCTAATAGTGTTTTTTTAAGAATGACGGTGTCTAATAAGGCCAGATATTTTGTAATGTCAATTATTAATTAAGCTTTAATAAAATGTTCACTTATTGTAAATCAAGCATTAATTTTTATTGTATTGTAATCATAAACCAATCCTTCCATAATAAAATTTTTATAAGAAATATAGGATTTACAAAAACTGCAGCAAAATATGTAATATAAACAAAATATTTATTAGAAATGAACAATACATTTTTATGAAGAAAGTAATGTAGCTAACTCTAAATCAAGTAAAAAACACAAATAAATGTTTCATATATATGTTTTTACATATTTACATATATATGGCAAAAAGTWATAACAATTTTAATGTAGAAAAAACAAAACATTTAACGAACTATAAGTTATTAATCTTCAGGTGAAGAGTCTTGTCTTCTTTTCCTGGKCTTTTGTCTTTMGTCATTTTTCACGAATCRATCTAATATATCTATAAGTTGCTGCCTTTGTCTCTCAGTAGTATTGTGATGTTTCTGAATTAGTTCTTTCATCTCTGAGAACTGTTGCTGTGAGTGTCTTAGATACTCTGAATGCATTTTATGTAGTACTTGAGTTAGCTCATCCTTTAAACTTTTTCTGATCTTTTCCTTTACCTTCGTAATTGGCGTATTATCACTCCTAGCACTGAGCGGCGTCTCTTCTGCCCCGTGCGCAATAATATCTCTGGTGTTGAAGGCTGTGGTTCTTCATCTTCCTCAGTATTTAACAAAACTGTTGGCTATTTATGGTGTCTAGTAACAGTGGAGGGTGGATTTTGTCTTTATCTCCCAATATTTTGTTCATCTCATCAGAAAATTGTGGTTTCTTTTGCCTTTCTTCTCCTGTTTCTTTGTTTTTTTTTTAATAAAATTGATATATATCTTTTGTAAATTAGCAAATTTTTGTCTGCACCTCTCAGCAGCTTCTTTGCCGATGCCCAGACAAAATCCATTTCCTTCCATATCTTTAGCCATTAAAGACCAAGTATTTAATTTAGGATGTTTTTTTTTGTCCGCAAACATTTTTCTGTACTTTTCACTCTTTCTCAGTTCCAACAGCATTTTTGTAGCTTGAAGGTCTTGCTCTGAAGGTCTTTTTCTTAACTGCCATTCTAGATCTCCATTTACTGTTTCGCCCAAACTATCATTTGTTACATTTGAATTTGAATACTCAGTATGTTGTACTAAAAATGTAAAAATTATTCCCATCTTTATAAAACTACTTTACTTACTAACTTGATTTATTGGTAGTTGCAGTAGTTTTGGCAAGCGGACAGTGTTCCTGCTCTTCTGCTCTCAGAATTTGTAAATTTGTGATATCTTCAGGACCTATACCATAATCTACTAAGCTACTGCTTAGTACAGCCCGATTAATGTATTCTACTGTAAAATTGTCATCTGCAATTATAATAATGAATAACTTTTATACAACAATAATCCAAAGATGTACAGAAGCATTTTAAGGTACATACTCATCAATAATCCATTGATGTACAGAAGCATTTTAAGATACATACTCACCAGTTAAAAGCAAAACGCAAGTTTCCACGTCTGCTTCAAAATGAATATTGTTTCAATTAAAAAAAAAATTCACTGCTTCCATGATTAGATAAACTTGAAACTTTTAGTTATTAAAATAACGATCGGATACCGACTTATTCGCTTAATTTACGCGAAGTTGTTCCGAGTTTTGTGATCGCAGCTAAGCTGTAGGAAGTGGTGCTGTCAGTGTCAGATTTTTAAAATTTTGTATCATTTTTATTGGATTAGAATGATCAAGAAATGCGATAGAGAAATAAAAAAAAGGATAGGTACACTAACCGCTGGTTGGAACCGATCTCCGAGGCCGGTTATAGAATTTAAGTAACCGGGTTAGTCCGATGACGTCATGGTTTGAACCAGCGCTAAATGGAAAATGCGCAGTTACTCCAGCGGTTGAACCAGAAGGCGAACCGCTACAAATGGAAATCGCTTTATACCACGTAATATGACGAATGTATTGAAATTACAATCGAGGTTGTCTATATTTCAGCTCGAAAATGATGCTGCCAATTGGATGTTTTTCAATACATTAGGGCAAAGGCTAGCGCTGAAACCTGATGTGGTTCCACATAAGGCACTTGATTTACCGAGTACGTCAGGTAGCAGTCAGTTAACTGATTCTGCTCGCAAAAGAAAAGCTCAAGCTGTGACAGAATTAGCCAACAAAACAACTAACATCCCAAAAAAGAGTCGACGTGTGTTATTTACAGAGGTCATAACTCCTTCAAAGCAAAATATAATGGTAGGAAATGAGAGTATATCAGGAAAATTTCAGACATCTGATATGCAAAGTATAAGTGTTGGTGTTCAAGTTAGGCCTGAAATGTTCAATGTAGAAACATGTACAACAAAGAACATTAGATCTGTAGGATGCTGAATTTGTTCCACTGTCTTCGTCGTCGAGTGAAATGTCCAGTAATCACAAGAACGATCACTTTTGCTCTCCAGAAGTAATAGTACGATTTTTCTAATAGAAAAAACCCTAAATTGTATTTAGGAATACCTAGACAGGTGTACAGTCTAGTAAAATTTTTATCGCGGTGGATGCATACATCCCACATAAATATATTTATTACATTAAAGAAAATTAAACAGAATGACCCATTTGTAAGATTGGCTCATGACTTTGGAATTGGAACATCAACTGCAACTACAAGCTTTAAAAATACCGTTCCAGAAATGGCAGGTATAATGCAGAACTTCGTGTACTGGCCACCAAACGAGAAGGTAAAAAAGCTTTTACCAATACCATTTAGATTTAGGTACAACAATGTGGTTTCCATTATCGACTGTTTCGAAGTGGAAATTGAGAAACCTTCAAAACCCATGAAACAGGCACTCACATGGTCAGAATACAAAAAGTGCAACACTTTAAAATTTCTTGTGTCGTGTACTCCAAACGGCTTCATCAATTTTGTGTCTGGTGCCTTTGGAGGAATATCTCGGATATCATAGACATCATACACAGTGGCTATTTGCAGCAGTTACCAGGCGGTGTGGATGTGATGGCTGACAGAGGTTTCAAACATATTGCTTCTTTATTAGCAGAACAAAAGTGTAATTTAATAAGACCACCTAGTGTTAGTGCAAATCAAAAAAGTACAGCGTTAAAAATTAAGGAATCAAAAAGAATTGCTGCTCTTCACATCCATGTGGAATGATTAATTCGGCGCCTACGTGAATTTGAAATTTTGCACATGTATATTGTAATAAATACAAACTTATTGTATTTAATGAACCATATTATGATCATAGCATGTGGGTTAAAAAATGTGCAAGAACCGCTGATAAGATAAATAAACTAATATATCGTTAATTATACTTATGTGTGTTTTATTTGTTATGAATATTGTGTGTGTGTTCAGTAAAATTCTGGAAGGCTTAAAATGTGGAATAATATTATCTGTTAGTATACAATGTTCTGAAAAATCAATTTCTATTTTTAGTTTAGAGGTTTTTTAAATAGCATGTTTGTCACATTGGTTATCAAAATACTAAAGTTCTAATTTTTTATCAAATTCATACTGTGTTTAATTTTATTAAATATTAAATATATTTTATTCATTTGAAAATGTTTTGTTTACTTAAAGATATATGTAAGGTGCTATTTAAGATAATTGGCATTAACCGTGATTCCATGGTAAGTATATGAAAATGAATAAAAACTAGTTTTATTCAAATAATGATACGCTGGTTATAAATTTTATAGACTTTCTGTGGTGCACTGTTGATTGAAGTTACATAATAAAGATTTAGAAAAAACAAGCTTCAACATTCAATTTAATCACTCAACAATTGTTTAGACTATACGGTCATTCTTAGAAATACAAAACCACAGTAAACAACATATGCCAATAAATAGCTACACTTGGCTAAATGCACAAAGATTTAAAAGATAGAATTTTGAGAAAACCAACTGTTTCCAACTGGTTGTTCACAGTAATGCCTGTAATAGAGTATTTAGCCAGGTATATTTATTTATATGCATACATTGTAATAATTTTTCAATCATCTTGACGATGATTCTTGTCTGGTCGGAACGATAGAGTGAATAAATTTGGTGTTACAGATTGAGTGCATGTTTCTTCTGAGTCTTTATAAATTTTGATTAATGCTTTAAAACCAACTTTGGTCACATCTTGTATTATAATAATACAGCAGTTCTACACTAGGAAACAAAAAAATTAACCTATATAAAACATACATCAATTGAAAGAGAATAATGTCCTGAATAGCAATTATTAAAATATTAAATCTCAATTTGATTAAAATTGAAAAAGAAAATTTCCCATACTATGTTATATACAGTTTTCTATGGTTTTAAGGCAGAACATATACTAAAAATCAATAGTTTATTCATAATCATTAAAAGTGCAAAATTTGTTATTGTGATTTTGTCAATTGCGCTACATTTGTTTGTCACCCACTGTTCGGATATTTCCTTAATTTTGTAAACTTGGCAAACACTACAATGACATTTTGTTGCCAAGTAGAAAAACAATAAAGTATGTAAACGAACAGAAATAAATTAGAAACTGATGAAACTGTCAAGTCTATTCAATTAATGCTTCTAGCACAGTAGTAATATTAAAAACCAAGTAATACAGTCCACTAAATCGAAGCCACCCTAACATTGGTCCTTCGGGCCGGATTTGCTGTGTTTGAAGCAGAGTTGGTCAGCCATCAGTTCAGATTTGAAGGTCAGCATTACCACAATTACGAGCAGAAGGCACATGGTAGATGTACAGATTAACGGATGCAAGAAGACAACGGTTGCAAGTGAGGTGTGAGACCTGATTCCATTAAGATTATTTGTCAAAATTCTGTCAATTTTCCTCCTGATTAACAAACTGATTCATTACTGATTATAAACACAATACAGTGTTTGATTCTTGATTAGTTTCCATTTGCTATTCATTCAATTTGATTTTGATTAGCCTGATTTACTAATCATACGATTTAATTTCTTGATTTTGCTGTCAATACAATTTTGATTTTGATTAGCTTGATTTGCCATTTCTATCATTTGATTTGCTATTCTTACAATTTCATTTCTTTATTAATTTGATTTGTGATTCATACAGTTTGATTTCTTGATTACATAATTTACTATTTGTATAATTGATTATTTGATTTGCTATTCGTACAATTAATTATTTGATTTTGTGACTAACAATTAAGCTATGGCTGATGAAATAAAGTTGTTACACCGACAACGAGGTGCCATAAAACACAAACTGACTAATTTTGTGTCATTCCTCAATCCATTAAAAAAAATGCATGCTGAGAGAGAAGCTCTAAATGATGTTCAGATTGCGGATTTAAAATTTAGAGTTGAAAACTTGCGTTTGGTTCACACAGATTTTGAACAGATTCAAACAAAAATTGAAAACATTTGCGATGAATCAAATTTAACAGAAGAATTTGATCAACGAAGCAACTTCTTTGATACGATTTCTAATGTGTTGGCCCAGGCACAAGTGATTTTAGATTCTTGCATTAGTGTTCATTCTCAGATTAAAGTTGAGTCACCCAATATGCTATCACATATTCAAGGTGTGAAATTACCTACAATTAATTTGCCTAAATTTCAAGGTAACTATGATTCATGGTTGGAATTTAAGGACCTTTTTGAAAGTCTGATTAATTCAAATCAATCTATTAGCAAAATTCAAAAATTCCACTATTTAAAAGCTTCTTTAGAGCTTGATGCAGCGAAAATCATTCAATCTTTAGAATTTACGAGTGAAAATTATGATGTTGCATGGGAATTATTATGTAGTAGATATAACAACTCAAAGTTATTAGTGCACAATCACATAAAATCAATATTTGAATTAGAACCCATAACCAAAGAGTCATCAGTCGCTTTGCGTAGATTAGTAGACAATTTATACAAGCATTTGCGTGCACTAGAAGTACTCAAGCAACCAACCATACATTGGGATGCTCTATTAGTCTTCTTAATTTCATCAAAGCTTGATAGGTCTACTGCCCGAGAGTGGGAACGATTTAAAATGTCATGCAATTCATTAAAACTAGATGATATAAAAGATTTCTTATATAAAAGAGCAGATTTCTTGGAAACCTTTGAATTAAACCATGGTTCCAAATCTGTTAAGAATAACAATTATGGAACAAACAAGCATTATTCTTTGATTTCTACAAATCATAAATGCAATTTCTGTAAAAAACAACATTTAATTTATTCATGTCCTGATTTTCTACAATTAACAGTTCCAGAAAGGATTGAAAAAGTGAAAGATTTGAAGCTCTGTGAAAATTGTCTTTGTACAGGTCATTCAGTAAATAAATGTAAGTTACGATCCTGTAAAATCTGTAAAAATAGGCACAGTAGTTTACTTCATCAAGTTAAGGAAACAGCGGTCGTACCAGATTCTTCAGTAGTTATGTCTAGCCATGACAAACAAAGTAGTGTTCTTCTACCTACAGTTCGGTTGTATGTTTACGATGCAAATGGTTCGATGCATTTAGTTAAGGCCGTTTTAGATAGCGGTTCCCAATCCAATTTTATATCTGCAAAAATGTGCAACAAATTAGGTTTAAATACGGAACCTACATATGTTTCTATTGCTGGAATAAATGATTCTGGATCAACATTTAATCACAAATGTCAGATTAAAATGAAATCTATTTATAACGATTATAGTGTAAAACTTACCTGTTTGGTTATTCCGCAGATTGCTGGTAATCTTCCTGCCTATGAAATTGATACCGTAGATTGGAAAATTCCTTCTACCATTCAATTAGCAGATCCTGATTTTTCTAAACCTTCTGAAGTTGATTTACTCCTAGGAGCTAGTCACTTTTGGGAATATCTAGAAAGAGGGCAATTACAATTATCAAAACACTTACCTGTTCTCCAGAACACTAAGTTCGGATGGATTGCTTCAGGTTTGGTTCCAAAAAATGCTTCTCAGTTGCACTGTTATTTTTCACAGAATATTTCCTTTGATCTTCGCCAATTCTGGGAAATTGAAGAGCATGAATGTCCCACACAATTATCCAAAGATGATGCAGATTGTGAAAGACTTTTTAAAGAAACCATTACTCGTCAAGATGATGGTAGATTTATAGTTAGAATTCCATTGAAATATCCTTCTTCTCAATTGGGTGATTCGAAGCAGTCAGCAATTAAAAGACTGTTGCAATTAGAACACAGATTTATTTCTGACCCAATTTTGAAGGAAGAATATTCAAGATTTATGCAAGAGTATTTAGACTTGGGACATATGACTAAAATAAAGGAAACATCCTCCAATGATTATTTTCTTCCTCACCATGGAGTTGTAAGGAAAAGCAGCTTAACAACCAAATTAAGAGTAGTATTTAATGGCTCAACGCAGTCATCGTCAGGTTGGTCTGTAAATGATCTTCATCATGTAGGTCCACCAGTGCATACACAATTATTTTCTATATTATTACAGTTCAGACAACATCCCATTGCTGTTTGTGCAGATATAGAAAAAATGTATAGACAGATCCTTGTTCATCCTGATGATAGACACCTGCAAAATATTGTGTGGAGATTCGATTCTGATCTAGAAATAGATACTTATTCACTAAATACTATTACTTACGGTACAGCTTCAGCTCCCTATCTTGCCATTAGATGCTTAAAGCAACTTGCTCATGAGGTTGAAAATGAATATCCTGTCATCTCTAACATTATTAATAATCATTTTTATGTAGATGATTTAATTATCAGTTTTACTTCTGAAGAAGATGCTATTGCTACTTGCAAGACTTTAAAAATGATTTTACAGCAAGCATGTTTTCCGTTGAGGAAATGGATTTCAAATAGTAGTAATGTTTCACAATTTTTTAAGGATGAAAATGATCCAACTAGTGTAATAAGTTTTAGTCATGACAAGCAAATTAAAACCTTAGGTGTTGTATGGAACAATATTTTAGACACATTTTCTTACCAGATTTCTGCTAATTCTTCCATTTCTCCTATAACAAAAAGAATTATTTTGTCAGAAATATCAAAGGTCTTCGACCCCCTTGGCTTGGTAAGCCCCTGCATTATTTTGGCAAAAATCATAATACAACAGCTATGGACTTTGCATTTAGATTGGGATGATACCGTTCCAATAGATTTATATGAAAAATGGATTAATTTCAGAGAACAACTTCATGTGCTTAATATTATTCAGATTTCATGTCATTTTACTTGTTCCAACCCAGTTTCAGTTGAAATTCACGGATTTTGTGATTCATCTAACTCTGCGTATGGAAGTTCTATTCATATTCGAAGTATTGACAATTTTGGTAACACTCATGTTAACTTATTATGTGCTAAAAAGGTTACACGCTCATGTGTTACTTGTTTTAAATCAAAACCGCATGCAATTAACCCGATTATGGCTAATCTTCCGCGAGAGAGAGTTACAGAAACTCCTGCATTTAGCATAGTTGGTGTTGATTATGCCGGCCCTATTTTAATTAAAGATAGAAGAGGTCGTGGATCAAAAGTTTCAAAAGGTTACATTTGTCTGTTTGTCTGCTTTGTGAGTAAAGCTGTCCATTTAGAATTAAGCTCTGATTTGAGCACACAATCATTTTTGGCTTCTCTCAAGCGCTTTATATCAAGACGAGGTAAACCGACACAAATATGGTCTGATAATGGCACAAACTTTCAAAAAGAATTGTATGATTTGTTTCAATTTTTCAAGGTTCATGAACATGATATTGTTAGCCATTGTGCTATTGAATCATTTACGTGGAAATTTATACCCCCAAATTCTCCACATTTTGGTGGATTGTGGAAGTCTGGGATTAAAACCGTTAAATTCCATTTAAAAAGAGTATTACAAGAAACTAAACTTACCTACGAAGAATTATACACTGTATTAACTCAGATTGAATCAGTACTGAATTCAAGACCATTATATCCACTCTCTTCCGATCCCAATGATCTCACTCCTTTAACTCCGTCTCACTTGTTGATTGGAAGACCATTAACTACTCTACCAGAAATGAATCTGCAACCAGTACCAATTAATCGGTTGTCTCGAGTTCAGTTTCTGCAGTCATTGTACCAAAGTTTTTGGAATAGATGGTCTACGGAGTATCTGTCCATTCTTCAACAACGAAGTAAATGGAAACATCCAGGGCAACGTCTTCAGATAGGAGCTCTTGTTCTGATTAAACAAGAAAACCTTCCACCCAGCCAGTGGATTCTAGGTAGAATCACAGAGGTGCATCCCGACAGTGAAAGTGTCGTTCGTGTAGCAAGCGTGCGAACATCCAAAGGAATTTATAAGCGAGCAGTTGTAAAGTTGTGTCCGCTGCCCATTACTGAAGAACAGCCTGAAAGAAAACCTGATTAATTAATAAGATTTTTGCTCAATGTATTAACTTACCATTTGAATTTTATTTATGATTTATACGTACTTACCTGTAAATTTAGTTTTGAACGTAGTTCAACGCGGGGAGTATGTTCGGATATTTCCTTAATTTTGTAAACTTGGCAAACACTACAATGACATTTTGTTGCCAAGTAGAAAAACAATAAAGTATGTAAACGAACAGAAATAAATTAGAAACTGATGAAACTGTCAAGTCTATTCAATTAATGCTTCTAGCACAGTAGTAATATTAAAAACCAAGTAATACAGTCCACTAAATCGAAGCCACCCTAACACCCACTGTAAACCTCACTTGCATTATGGATCAATGCTTGTTGCAAGCTGTCACATCTTGATGTTTACAAGTGCATATATATCCATGCAGTAGTTAACTATGGGCCCGTTGCACAAAGCGTGGTTAACGAGACCCCCTGGTTAACACGCGGTTAGCCAGCCGTTGCCATAGGCAGCATCAATGAAGAACGCTTAAAAAGAACCGTTTCCATGACAATTGCCCGTTGACCGCGTGTTAACCAGGGGGTCTGGTTAACCACGCTTTGTGCAACCGGGCCTATGTGTGACAATGGAATGTAGCTCGATTTAACAAAACCAGCTGTCAGAAAAACTATTCTTTCTTTTAGATTGAAAATGTTAAATGAAGTGCTATTCGTGGCTCAGGTGTGAATTTTTTTTCATCTATTTCAATTAACTTTCATGAGATTTTTGCTCGTTGGATTGTGTAAGTTTTATGAAGGTAAAAGGTTTTTGTGTTTTGAATATATAAGTAATATCTAAATTTACTTCGCCATTATTTTAATCAAAATATGAAGATAAAACATATATATTTAAACAAATAAGTGTTACTTTTAATATCTTACTACAGAATACACATTACTTTTGGATAATCCAATTCAAGAGGAATAATTTGTTAATCTTAACTGTTAATATTTGATTTAATTAAAAAAAAGGAGCAATGGGATCATACACAGACATTTAATTGTTTATGTGGGACATTAAAAATACATTTGTAAGGTAAACATAGAATTTATATTTATTGATTTCCAGTCATTTTTCTTTAATTACTCTTAGCATGGGAGAAAAGCATTCAAACGTCTGAAATTACGTTAATCAATACACACATAATTGAAAAACGAGAAATAAATGGAAATACCTTCCTCCAAAGTTCAAACTAAACTTTTTATTTCTCATAAATTACAATACTGTCATTATTCTTTTTTTAAACAACTTGTATCTTGGCAATATGAGTTACATAAAATTGTCAACAGATAGCGCAACATGTGCCACACAACTTTACAAACTTACTTTTTTCTTGAGTGTTGGAAGCACCTACACATTTTAACACCCCCACTCCAAAACTCAATGAAAAAAAATCAATTATTGCACATACCTAATTTATGTAAATGCTTATAATGTTTTTCTGAGTTTAACCCCTTGGTTAAAATGTCTGCTGGCATCTCATCTGTACACAAATAATCTACTTTTACCAAATGATTTGAAATAGCATCTCTTATAAAATGATGCCTTATATCAATGTGTTTTGATCTCTTATGATATGTTGCATTTTCGGACAGATATAATGCACTTCTGTTATCATTAAAAATCTGAATACATTCATTTTTGCCAGTTAATTCATACATTAAATTTTTTAGGTAAATAGCCTCCTTAATGGCTTCTGTCATTGCCATGTATTCAGCTTCCATACTTGATAATGCAACAGTTTTCTGTTTAACACTTTCAAAAGAAATAACAGAGCCATTCAAAATAAATATATATCCACTGTATGACCTTCTATCTATCGAGTTACTGCCCCAATCGGCATCTACATAACCCTGAATGGCTATGTTTCCTTTCGAAAAAACACAAACTGTACCCTTTTGTACCTGCAAGGTATCTTAATACTCTTTTAGCACATTTCCAATGTGTATTATTAAAACAGTTATTAAACTGGCTCAAATAGCTTACGCTGAAAGCTATATCAGGCCTTGTAAGTACAGCCAGGTACATTAGACTACCTATTAATTGTTGATAAGGTACCTCCACTTTTTCACCTTCAACTGACAAATCTAACTTGCTTTCCAACGGCGTTTTTGCAGGTTTACATTCAGCAAAGTTAAATTTTTTTAGTAACTGATCAATATATTTTTCTTGACTTAATTTTATAATTTTTTCAGATCTGCTGATGTCAACCTGCATGCCTAAGCATTGCTTCACAACACCTAAGTCTTTAATATCAAATTTAGAACTCAAATGCTGTTTTAAAAAATCAGTTTCTCTTTTATTATTTGAGAAAATGAAAAAATCATCTACATAAAGAGCTATAATCGTTAAAGAATTGTTTTCATTATCAGCCCTTTTTGTAAATAAACATGGTTCTATATTTGATCTTTCATAACCTATATCAAATAGTACAGCATTAACCTTATCATTCCAGGCCTTTGATGCCTGTTCAAGACCGTATATAGCCTTATTTAATTTCAAAACTTTACATTTATCTGTTTCAGAGCAATTAAAAGATTCAGGCTGTTGCATATAAACAGTTTCTCGTAAAATACCATTTAGAAAAGCTGTTTTTACGTCTAAAAGAACAATATCTAAATCTAAACTGACTGACAAAGAAAAAAGCAAACGTAATGTTGAATGACGTACTACTGGAGAGAACGTCTCCTCGTAATCAATTCCGGGCTTCTGGGTAAACCCTTTCGCAACTAATCTTGCACGAAACTTGACATTCCCCGCACTGTCAAGTTTTTTCTTAAATACCCACTTACATTTAACACATGTAGCTCCTTCTGGCAAGTCTTCTAGTGTCCAAGCTTGATTTTTTCAAACGACTGAAGTTCGTCATCGATAGCACATTTCCAATGCGCTGAGTCGCTTCCTGTTAGAGCTTCTTCTACCGTTGCAGGTTCACCTAACCCACTTTGACTAACACACGAAAAACTGACGAAATCTTCGTATTTTTTCGGTACTGGAACTCTACTGGATCTTCTGACTTCTGTATCTGTCGATGGAACTTCGGACGAAACAACTTCACTTGCATAATCATCACTTAAGGTCTCTTGGGTGCCTTCTTCCCCCACTGAAACTTGCAATTTGTTTTCTTTCTTCTCAGAATTAATTTCCAGTTTCACTTCTTTCGTTTCTTCAAAAACGTTAACATCTCGACTAATTACGACATCACGTGTTTCAGGGTTGTATAATCGGTATCCTTTGGTGGTCTCACTGTATCCCACAAATATCATTTTTCTTGATTTTCTGTCCCATTTGCATCTGGTCTCCTTTGGAACGTGTACCATCGCATCGCTTCCAAAAATCCTGAGGTATGTGAGATCAGGCTTCTTGCCTGTCCAAATTTCAAATGGCGTTTTTTCTTGTAAACCAGTTGTTATTGAACGATTACGCAAATATACAGCAGTATTTACAGCTTCGCCCCAGAATTTCTTGTCCAACTTAGCATCATATAAGAGACATCTGGCTCGTTCAACAACTGTCCTATTCATACGCTCAGAACAACCATTCTGTTGAGGAGTGTATGCATTGGTTACTTGATGAATTATTCCACAATTTTTCAAAAAATTGTTGAATTCATTGGAACAAAATTCTCGACCACCATCTGACCTTAAAATTTTAATGTGAGCATCTTGTTGTTTCTCCACCATAGCTTTAAAATCTTTTAATTTACTAAAAGTCTCACTTTTCTTCTTTAAGAAGTACACGAATGCCATTTTGCTGTAATCGTCTTCAAAAATTAAAAAATATCTGGAGCCTCCTATAGAACTGACTTCCATCGGTCCACAGAGATCCATATGTACAAGTTCAAGCAAAGCACTTGCCCTCGAACCTTTATCAGGAAAAGGAAATCTGCACTGCTTACCTTCGTTGCATACTTCACAGTTTGATATGCTAATGTCAACATTTCCTGTGAACTTGATACCATCTACTGAACCCATCTTCATTTTATTCAAAGATCCTGAGTTCAGATGACCTAATCGTCTATGCCAGATATCACCTGTCACTGTTTTTGTACTCACGAAACATTGGGAAGATGTATGTACCTTCAACTTGTACACATTGTTCTCTAGTCTTGCTAACCCTATTAATTCCTGCTGTCTGTTGTAAATCTTACAACCTTCTGCATCAAAAATAACTTGATTCCCTCTTCTTATGAGCTGACTTACTGATAATAAATTCGTCGATAATTCAG
The DNA here is from genome assembly GCA_025024175.1 of Rhyzopertha dominica. NCBI lineage: Eukaryota > Metazoa > Arthropoda > Insecta > Coleoptera > Bostrichidae > Rhyzopertha > Rhyzopertha dominica. The sequence goes on from QCXZ01000064.1 coordinate 42,028,260, forward strand.
GAACATATAAAAATTCTTTGATTGTCACATCAAAAAAATTATTATCCACTTCTGTTTTCACAAGCATTTCACCTGAGCCTTCGACGGAAACCTTGGTTTTATCAGCAATTTCAATTTCTGAAATGTTATTTTTCTTGATGTCCAGCAGCCAATCTTTATTCGGTGTCATGTGCATACTTGCACCCGAATCAATGTAGAAGTCTTGAGCGTTAAACTTGCCACTCATAAAAACTGCACTAAAAACGTTTGACTGTTTTTTATCACTGAAGTGTTTCTCTCTTCCTGGACATTTACTTGCATAATGCCCTTTCTGTTTACATTTGTAACATGTTATGTTCTTAACATTTGACTGACGTTTAGATTCTGAAATGTTGTCATTTCTGAAGTTTCCACTAAACTTCTTGGATTTACCAGCAAAAGCATTTCCAGTTTTATCAGATTCAAATTCAATGTCCAAAAGCTTGGTTTTAATAGCATCAGCGGTGATCTTCATACCACTATGTTCGATTGCCATTATCATGGGTGAATATTTGTCCGATAAACCAGCTAGCAATAGCGATCCGACCCATTCGTCGTCTATTTTAAACCCCGTACTTTGAAGACGTTGTGACGTTTCCACCACTCGATTCACGTAGGCTGCCATGTTCTGACAATCTTCCAATCTCGTGGAAATAAGCGTCCTCAGCAAACTTATTCTTCGCGCAAAACCATTATCAGCAAATAACGATTTCAATTTATTCCACAGTTCTGCTGCTGTTTTGGTTTCCTTTATATGAATATAAAGTGATGTGTCGACTGTAAGAATGAGTTTGGCTCTTGCCTGAGTAATCTTCTCAGCGTCCGTTTCTGTGCCGTTCACACAACTTTGTAAAGTTCCAACAACAGAAAATTTTCGGCTGCAAAAGCCCATTCTTCATAGTTCTCGCGTCCGCGTAACTTCGGAACACTCGCGATCAAACTACTCGACATTACTGCGCTTTAGGTACGATCTGGGCCCATAACCAATTGAAAAACGAGAAATAGATGGAAATACCTTCCTCCAAAGTTCAAACTAAACTTTTTATTTCTCATAAATTACAATACTGTCATTATTCTTTTTTTAAACAACTTGTATCTTGGCAATATGAGTTACATAAAATTGTCAACAGATAGCGCAACATGTGCCACACAACTTTACAAACTTACTTTTTTCTTGAGTGTTGGAAGCACCTACACATTTTAACACACATTACACTTAAAATGTACACATACTAACTATTTACATTGTTTTTAAGCTACTGTAAACTGCCGTTTTCCAAAACTCAGTAGCTGCAGTTATTAGTTCCATGCAATCTTCTTCATTATATAGCACTTCCACTATAGACACGTCACCACTATTTTCGAAATCTGGGGCAGCCACACAGAACAAACCTTTCTTCCTATCTGACATAAACATTTGTAGCTGCATTTGATAATAATTTTTTTTTAATAATATCCACCGATAAGTATTTCTGAACCAAATTCTCTTTAGTCGGACATTTAACTTCAATGCAGCTATCACCTGTTAAGGCGTCAGGTGAAGCACCTAGTATAGGATATTCTTTTTTTAAAAATAATCCCGCCCTTTTAACATCGATTTTTTCTGTTTTGCGACTTTCTCTATCACGGCCTACTCAAGCTTTTTTCCTCTTGCTGTAGCGTCAGTTTCAAATGGAGGCATTGCACCCATTATGCTCTCCCTCAATGAACCCTCCACTGTTTTACATCGGGCAGATTAATAAATATGTGACGCTGTAATACGAGCAAATTTCAACTCATACTAGAGCTTCGACTTGTTCTGATCTATTGTCATACTTTCTGCAGCTTTACAAGATGCATCATTCATTGTATCACTCATAAATTCCATAAATGATTCAGCACTTCTGTCAGCTTCTGCGCACACAGTTTTGTACGATAAGTACATCTGGAAAAGTGATGTGTCGGAGTTCTTGACATCATTTTCAACATCAAAAATGTTTACGTACGTACTGGTAACCCCGGTATAACCCTGTCCATTAAAGACTGGAGGTCCAATTTTGCGTCACTAACTTTGGCTAACGTAGATTTTTTCCAGTAGCATTTTACGGATGTTAATGGCGGCTCCGAACTTCTACGGTGTAACCAAAATAAAAAGGCTAAGCCGTGTTTACAACCACCTATAAAACAAGACAAATGTTTTATGTTGTCTTATTTAACAAACCTTTAAAATACAAACCTGATGCTGCTGAACAATCTTTGCAAACACAAGTAATTACTTTTTCTTCTCCTCTCACTTCATTGATTACTACTTCCACATGGTATGGTATGGTGTAGACTTTACTTTATGTTCGGGTGTTATCCTCCCACGAACGGTACAAATAGCATCACTACGCTTCACCTGGACATACCCAATAGCATCATCTCCATAGGATTCATCCGCGGACCTGAAAACAATCAATCACAATTTATTATATTTAGCAGCCTATTAGCAATGTTTTGAAAAACGTAATAACTCAGTTTCTTTGTTTGTCCATTTATAAAAGCATTAAGCACTTACTCCTTAGTTTTCACGCTGCGTACTTCAGAACTTAAAAACTGCAGATTGTCCAAATAAAAGTCTTTGATCATGTCGCTGTCAACTCGGGGCAAATTATCGCTATCTGCCTTCAAAAATCCTGCGTCCGTTTCTGGTGTACGAATATCGTATTACACACAAACACAACAAATTCAACACCGGCAAAGATATAACGTTTAGAAAACCATGTGTGTTAACGATCAGCTTGTCCAAGGTGGTAGATTCTGGTGTTACGGCTCGTCTTAACTACTGGCTCCAAAACGCGTGCCCGTTTCAGATGGCGCCAGGTTTGTCGTCTCCCAGGTCGACTTGATTTTGCTGTTGTGTCAGATTGTTGTCTCTGTCAAATTGACAATTAGATTATCACAACACGGTCAAAGAACTATTAATATGAGTTGTAATTTGTAAGTTATCAGGATGGTATTCAAGAAAATGTATGCACAGCGTTTTTTACCTATGACATTAGCAGTTTGTGTATTATTTGAAACTGGATCAGTTTCAATAAGGTATATGTGACACAGGTTCGTTTGAAGTGGTTAATTACCATATACGTACAATGTACACTACCTTCAAGAAGAAAGGCACACAATAAGGCATTTGACGAGGACTGCTTAACATGTAGCCTATAGCTACACTCTACCTAGTTCCTATATAACGATAGAAAGCACATCTGAGTTGTCTATGCAAGATACTATGAACTATATTAAAAGCAGGTATATAAAACTACAAAGATATTGTGCAGTAATTAATGCTATTTTTTCAGCATTATTATCTGTTGGTTACAATAAAATGTTGGTGAAGGCCAAGACTACAGGGAAATAAACAACAAAAAAGTTAAACTGAATGACTGAAGCTATTGTTATAATAAGTCTACTATAATAGTGGTGCCAGTTATAATGCAATGAGAAATTCACTTTACATAAATATTTTCTGAGCTTATATATATCTACTCAGGATTCCTATAGAACTAGTAGTTGCTGAAGCAAAAATGAAATAGTATTTAAAATGTAAAACGTAACTACAAGGAATATTAATAACAGGAATCATTATTAAAGAAAAACATATGATACTCTATTAAATCCTGTTGATAATAAATTGGAAGACAATAGATACATTATTTTTTATAAATATTAAACGATGTTTCAGAAGTTTGAAATTATATTTATCATGACAGCTTTTGTTATTACATGCTTATTATGTTAAATAAATGTCATACCACATACCTAAGGCTCTTTGTATTTAATTTACTATTTCATGTGCAATGAGGTGATTAGCCCTCCGCGAATTTATGTTTGCAAATACTAATATTTGTGCTTAAAAATACTTATTGTAAAATATCAATTTATACCAAACGTTCAATTCAATATACCCACATTTAAGTAAAACGATTAATTTATATTCTTCAGTAGACAAGTCTATTTTATAAGTTTGCTACCTTACCCAGACCATAGTTTATGGACAAAACCGTCAGCTTTGCTTGTTGGCACTTGATTTTAAATTGCTGGTGTCTGGATGTGAACGTTTACAACTGTGCAATTTTAATTCTGTAGCGGTTGGAAGTAGAATACCTATATAGGTATAGTAAACGAACACCATGTCACATTTATAAAACTGCAGAACTGACGAATTGGTTAAAGCTTTCATGGCCAGGTGAAGAACTATTGCCTGATTCGCGTCTGTAGGCCGTCGTCAGTTGGAGTTGCTTCCTAACGTTTCGCTAGCACGAGAGGCAAGCTTCTTCAGAGGTCCTTCCATCTCCGGTGCTGGACATAGTCTACGATCAGCACCGGAGACGGAAAGACCTCTGAAGAAGCTTGCCACTCGTGCTAGTGAAACGTTAGGAAGCAACTCTAACCAACGACGGCTTTTACACCCTAACCAGTTCAGATTTCACTGAGTAATATTATAACAACCATCAGTATTTATGTAAAGTTAAATCCAGAGATTAGGATACACATACATGTTGATCATCGTTAGGCCAAATACCTATCAAATGGTTCCGATCTGTTGAGCTGTTCTCGAGCTATAAGTGTGACAGACGGACAATAGCACCTTTTGGAAAATGTGCTAAAAATAATGCATCTGATGAATTAATAAATAAGTTCAAAGAAGTTGATAGCAATATATTCAGAGATAGTGTGAAAAAAAAATTGATTCCTTAAATGAAAAATTCTAAAAGAAATTAAAAAAAGGAAATGCCCATTGTGACGGTTTGTGCTTTCTTTCACATTTAACTTTTACTGCAAATGCAGACACCACTATTAGTAAATTAATACCACATTCGATTTTGTATATCACTACAAGTAGAACAAGACTGCCTTCTTCAGTTTGCAATGTGTAGACGCATCCCTTCGTTCCTCTCTGCACAACTTTACCTGTTTAGCTAAAACCGTCCAACATGAACAACGTCTATCAAAACTATATCTTAATCAATATATTAACACCAGTTTATTTTTACTGCGATCAGTGCATAAGTTCTGCTACAAAGATTACAAAATATGGTTTTAAATTAATATATAAGAGTAATATCCTCTGGCTCTGTATGTAAACTGTCAGATCTTTCTAGGCATTTTAGTCTTTTCACCAGCTCCTTGAGCTCTGGGACATTTGCTCAGAATATCGGACACTTCTATAGCAGACACCACGGAGAATTAGTGCACTGCTCTACAACGATATCATTATTGGACTGGTCAAATACTTTGCAACTATACTCTATTGTGGGTCTAAATTTAATAATGATTATGAGACTCAGCAGGTTTTTGTACTCCTGTGTATACGTGAGGACAAGTACTTTCTAACCATCAGTTACACCTTCGGAGTTTGACAACAGCAAGGCAGCACACTAAAAATAAACAAATCAACGAAATATTTTTCACCTTTTGTTCATGTGCATCACTTTGTATTGATGAATTATACCTACCTGTAATTGCAATCTGTAAGCCCATATCCCATTGTTTTAATCTGTCATCATTACCGCCCATACTGATGGTATGTAAAACATGGTATAGACTTGTCATCTTAAAGGTTAAAATCTGCACATTAACATTTATATAACACTTTTCTTATGCAAAAATCTTAATGCTAATGACAATTTCACAATTTGACCATTGCTCGCTGGTTCTGTCACGGTGCTTGCTTTTGATATTAATCAACTTGGCCTGGGAGACAACAAACCTGGCGCCATCTGAAGTGTACTCAGATTTTGGAACCGATATTTGAACTAAAATGGCCAAAGCTGAAACACCAGAATCTACCACCTTGGCTTGTCTGACGCCTGACATCCTACCGTGATTTTACAGACACAAAGGAATGCAAAGTAATACCACTGTTGCCAAGTTGCGTATTTCCTGTTTTGGTTAAGTCGTMMCATTTTTTACTTCMCTGAAATACCCAATTCCGCCTGCCTATTTTTTCCGGTTCGGCGACTACTGTCCGTCGCCCCGCTACAATTTGACGATGTTGCCATCAGTACTCCCAGGAATCCCCGAGCTCCCTCACGGTAGTGCTGCCAACCTATATAGCACGCTTACCCCTAGAAAAGGCTTAAAATTCCCCTAAATGTCATAAAAGCCAACAGAAGACGTAAAAAACGATACACCTGCGTTCCAACTATTTTAAAGTATTTCTCAAAATGGACGGGTTGCTGAAAAGACTGTCCATATATTATGGTCTTGCCAATACCAACCGCCACCGTAACACTGGCTTAAAGTCAATCGCCTTTTCTGCAACCAGCCCTTAAATGTATGGTTCCTGTTGTCTTCTGTTTAACCAAATTGTACTATTCAAACATAATATATAATGCAGTGTAGTTCAGTTATATAAACATTTATTTAACAAACTAAATATTGCACGATTACATGTTGCACTCTTCTAATGTTTCATATATTACGTTTATCACATTACATGTTGTCTCATCAGTCGTTTTTTGGTCATACATATTCATGTTAAACTTTTATAACATCGTTTCTGTTGGTTTGAAAGTTACACATGATAACCCTTCAATATTTAGAAAATAGCGTGTCATCATTATACTTTGCATTTCCACTGCTGCATTGGATATAGGCAAAGAAAGTAGGGACAACGCTAAAGTTGATATATTTTCAAATCTCTTATTTCCAGCACTATCTTTGTCATTATAAACTTCACACCAGAATACTTCTATGTTGTTTGTTTCATTCCAACTTTTATTGGAAATATTTTCCCATTCCTGTTGACAAAAATCTGTAGAAAACATAGTAAACTGTTTTGCTATTGTTATGTCTTTCATTTGCTGCGAAGTTGCAGTGACAAGAGAGAATATATTAATAGTTTCTAAAATTGACAGGTTTTCGGGCAACCGTTTTTGTAGTTGTTTACAAAAAGTGATAATAAAGTTTTTGCACCTTTTTTTTACAGAATTAACTTCTTCCTGCTTCATATTTTTTATTATAAGTTCAAAATCGTATCCAAAATATATGGCATTTGTGCTCATAAGAAATTTGTCGAAAGAAAAATGTATTAATTCGGAATCTGGAATTTTTTGAAGTTGAGCTGGAAAAACAATTTTCTTTAACATCCCTTTTAATAGTAACATCAAATCTTGAAATAAAATTAAAGGGGAGACATTTTCTCCTTGAAATAAAATATATGTTTTGCATATTACCATCATTTCATAAAAACTAAATACACCTTGTAAGCTGGGCAGCTCATAATGTCAATAATTTTTTGACCTGTAAAGTATTTGTCATCTCTGCTGGCCTTTTGATAAAAGTTGTACAGTTCGTCCCATTGCTCTAATATAGTACTTACTGCTTTTTCACGTGCAAGCCACCGTGTACCTGACAATTTAGCAATTTTTTTTGGATTAGTATCATACAGCAAAGAATACAATTTTGTGTATTCATATTTCCTCTTTGGACTGAGCAAAATAATTACATATTTACCTTACAAAGAATTCAAGACAACCTGGCATTTCTTTACAGGCATATTCAGCACAGGGATGTAAAGAATGGCAAACACATTTAATTACGACAACATCAGGAACAACAGTTTCTAAGATAGTTGCAAATGAATGATTAGTTCCCACCATAACACTTGCCCCGTCTACACTGTACTATTGGGGCTTCTAATAAAACTCAGTCTGATTAACCAACCCGTTTATATTCACCAACATCTTATTTTACACGGTACATACATGAATGAATCGCCAACCGACGCTGCTGCATATACATATATCTATAGCGTCTGTCTTGTACCAACCTAACTTCTGAGTTCTGAATCTAGCACCTAAGTCCTACCAACCTAATAGTATTTATTTTATACACTACATACACCAATTCCTATCAAATTTTTGACAACTAAATTATCAGCAGCTAACTGAGTTGTTACTGCTTCAAACAAACCTTTCCCATCACATTTTTGTAAAATTATTAATCTGTAAAATGTAGTGACAATTTTTCTACGCTTCACAGAAAAATATTTTAGCATACAACAAAGTATTTTGTCTGAAGCAACATCGGTACTTTCATCTATAATTAAGGAATAACGTGCATCACCCACATCATCCACAATATCTGTAAGCATACAAGGACTTATCACATTTTTTAGCAACATTGTGCATTTTGTGCGATGAAGCTTTAAATTTTATAGGATTTTTGAGTTTTGATCAATGGTTGGAAGCATTTCGCTTAAATGATATACTGTCTTAATAGATGAATGTTCAGGAACAAAAACACTTAATTCTAGTTCAGCAATTTTCTGTTCTAAAGATCGCTGCACAGAAAAATTGAGCGTTTGGCACGATTTTGCCTGTAAGTCCCACTTGACTTTCTCTTTATGCTTTCTTGATTGTGCATGGCAGATAAGATCTTTTTTATGTGCTTTTAAAGTACATTTGCAATATTTGCAAAATGCATTTGTTGCAATTCCTGTAGAATCAGGGGCGAGCCAACCTGTAAAAAATTTATAAAGTCGAAATCCTCATAAACGTGTTTGTATGTATGTATGTATGTATGTATGTATGTATGTATGTATGTATGTATGTATGTATGTATGTATGTATGTATGTATGTATGTATGTATGTATGTATGTATGTATGTATGTATGTATGTATGTATGTATGTATGTATGTATGTMTGTATGTATGTATGTATGTATGTATGTATGTATGTATGTATGTATGTATGTATGTATGTATGTATGTATGTATGTATGTATGTATGTATGTATRTATGTATGYATGTATGTATGTATGTAWGTATGTATGTATGTATGTATGTATGTATGTATGTATGTATGTATGTATGTATGTATGTATGTATGTATGTATGTATGTATGTATGTATGTATGTATGTATGTATGTATGTATGTATGTATGTATGTATGTATGTATGTATGTATGTATGTATGTATGTATGTATGTATGTATGTATGTATGTATGTATGTATGTATGTATGAAAACTAACCATTTAGAGCTGCATCCAACTCCCATGCCTTGCAGTATGTCTGCACGTAGGTTTTTGTGTTAGTATTATCTAGAATTGCAAAAAAGCACCAAAAAGTAAACACGGAATATGCTTTCACCATTTAGTACCTACCTTGACTCATTATGTCGGTTTAATTGATAACAAACAGTTATAAGTGATCGCAATTGCAGTTGGAAAAGACTTGTAGTGACATTTAAACTCATACTGTGCTCACTTTACCTACTACAGGCGACCTAACTTCACTACAACTTCTGTCATAAGTAGGTCGTTGTGTACCATTGTGTAGTTCTAGCTAATAATAATTATAGTTTATTCAGAAAAAGATGATGATACATGAAAATATTTATTTTGAAAAAAGGAAATCCGATTGGTAATATACTTTAACCTGATAAACCCCTAAATAATCCCCTAAAAATATTTTACGTTTGCATATACCCCAAGAGTAAAATTATCCCCTAAATTTAGGGCAATTTCCCCCAAGTTAGCAGCACTGCCTCACGGCAGCATCGACAGGTGCTTGGAAAAGTCCCTGGTCATCACAGGGCGCTTACAGCTCGGCCACGCTACAAGATCCCACGTCCTCGTGGGCATTCTCGTATCGCCGTTTTACCTAAGATACAAAAAAAAAGGAAACAAAAAATCATACACAATGTTGTGGAGCCTATAATTATCTTTGACAGGTTCACAACTCATCACTCTTTCGTTCAGTTTTCACTAATGGAGCCTTCGTCATCGTTAGTGAGGTCTTCATCACTATCTATGCTCGTCTCGTACAACTTTATTTTATCAGTGGCCACTATGCCCTTGTATGGGCGCTAAGACCTCGTAGATCCTGGCAAATTACGTATTACTACTCTGTCACGGTATAGTATCTTTGAGATTTCGTAAGGGCCACTGTACTTTGCATGAATGCATTCGATAACATTCACCTGCAATCATAACAACGTGTAAAAGCAGTTATGGCCGTCGCACATAGGTCAATGTTTAAGATTTATGCGGCCAAAAATATTTATTCACTTATATCGTTTCTGTGTTATTACATGTCTCAAAAAATAATTTTTATTTTATAACTCTTTTCTTTGGCTGAAATTATGCCGAAACTATTTTTAATTCGTTTCGGCTAAATGAATTTTTTCAAGTCATCTTAAAACTGTAATATATGATTTGATCTAATACAGTTCTTGTTACAGCACAAGCTTTCAGCTTAAAAAGTGAAACTAGAAATATATACTGTTACCAAACTATCTCTTAATGGAATTATTAAACTATCTATATATCTATGATATTATATTATTATTATTATTATTATTATTATTATTATTATTATTATTATTATTATTATTATTATGCTATTTATATTTTTTATATTTCTCTTGCTGCTCATTTGAATTGGATTCGGTGGATCAGCCGGCATTAACATTTCCATTGTTTCAGGACAAAATGTTCTTAAAATATTGCTCTTCTTTGGCCTTAGACTGCTTATCAGTAGATCTGAACTCAATAGTAATCTGCGTTACACATCTAAATTACACTGTTCTCTTGAAAACTTCCTAGGAAATTTTTCGCGGTACATACGGAAATGCTTATTTCGGGCCTCTGCAGCTTCTTCAGATAACTGACCTATTGGTAACAAAGGGTTTTCAATTATAGTTGCACCATGTATTAATATTTTATGAAGGTTGGAGTTGGAGTCATGGGGTGCCAGCCATATAGATCTGTGTACAATTTAGCTGTGTCATTGGCGTATTGGTCGAATTTCTGGGAATCAATTTTATGTCCGCTTGAAATAGTTTCCAATATGACCTTCAATCTATAAATTAAATCATAGTTTATCCCGATTATGTCTGCCGCCAAATGAGGATTTTCAAAGAACCTTCTACTGGTGTTACCATAATTGGTATTTCTGAAATTTGTTTTAGGCATGTCCACTAACAATCCAGTTTCAATCCGAAACCTTTCTTGAATATGTGTTTTTGTCTGTTGTTCCAGTAGCTTTTCTGCTTCCGTCTTCCTTTCCCTATATTTTTTAACAGGTAATTTGTAAGCTAAATGTAGAATATTTTCAAATACTCTTATTCTGGCGTGTAATATAGAGAGCCCAAAATTAACACCAGGTGAACTTGATGTATACTTTTTTGTTGTTAAAATCCTTAGATGTTGCGCCACAAATATAGCACCGACTAGTAGATTTTGTTCCGGTTGCAGCATTGCACACTTTTCCATCTACCACGGTCATCTCAAATGAATGCCTAAAGGAGAATTTGATTCCATTTAAATTTATTTCTGTTACTTTCAGCGCTTCCATAGACTTCGACGTAGTGTATTTCTTCTTCTGTCACGTCAGTAGATTCTTTCAAAAATCTAAATCTAATTGGACGGCAAAAACGTGGGGATGAGGGGGTGGGGTTTTGCCATACAACATTTCCATTATTTTTTACACACTACTCGAAGTGGCACAAATGAGCTCAAAAACAAATTGGCATCCGAATCATCATAATTATCAAATTTTTGTTTGTTGGGAACCATCGTAACCCCATTTGCACATAATTTTCAAAGAATTACTTTCTTCTTCATTAAGCATCAATAACACGTCTTCCAAAAAATTGATAGCCTCGTAATAGTATTATCAATAAGGCTTTGTAAGCTACTTTCCGCGTAAGTACTTGTCACCCGCAAACATTCCATTGGTGGATAACATTCTTTTTTTGCTTGCAATAGTAGGTAATACAGGGGATACAATGCTTTATCTGTATTTCGGATGATCTCGTACTGGTGTCTTGTTAGATTAGTTAGCCTCACCGAACATTGTCAAAGCTTCTAGTGGTGTCAAGGGAGTACCACTAGCTGTATTGCTTTTTTCGTCTACTGATTTTCGATATTCGCGCGCTCGGCTAGGCAAATTTGAAATTTCTTTAAGGATTTTCGACGCATCTCTTTTTCCTTGTGATCTTAAAGTTGCTTGTGCGGCATGAACAATTAAGTCATCTTCTACAGTTGACCTAATTTCTTTGGTTTTTCGACGTTTACTGCGTTCACTGGAATCATGGAATGTCTTCAAAGGCCGCCCCGGTCGATTCAAAAGTTCCGTTCAACCAAGACTCGTTTTTTTTCAAGATAGCCTCTTCTTTTCTATGACACTTTGCCCATTTTTCTTTTAATGTCGATTTAAACTGAGAAAATCTATGTTTTAAAGATTTTATGTCGTCATCTCTAGTTCTATAGTTTGAAATTAAGTTATTTTCCAAATAATTTATTTTTTCTTCGAAATTCGGTAAATTTTGATCTTTCAATATTCCATAAAGGTACCTTCCGGTAACAATTTTCACCCCAGATGTGTTCATAGTTCCTACAACAACGAAAGGCAACGATCAACTAACTAAAAAAAAATTTTGTTCAAGATGATCCTACGTTTGTCATCTGCAGTCTTCTGCAGCTAATTTTTGTAACCTTTGTTAATGCATAGACTACATTTCACAATAAAAAAGAATGATGATCCTATCGAACGCGGAAGTATAACAAATGTACCTTTAAACTGTAAGATTACATAGAAATGTGAGTAAGAAAACACCATATGTTTGATACTACTAAATTATACTAAATAATACTTTGTGGCTTAGCAAAATATATTAATAATCAAAGTGCATACCTGAGTTATCATAATCCATTCCTTTCACCAGCAATAACTGACACATATGACACAATATTAATTTTAAAGTTTCTATATTAACACACTGTGATAATGTTAAGGACCCGCAGCAGCTTATACTTTTAAGCACCGATTACCTGTATGCGGTCTTGACGTACCTGTGGAAGGTGGAGGGGTTTGATTAGGATTCTCGGAAGGGTTTTCTAGCCCTTGATATGAGATATATTGTATTTACTGTTAGTTTATAAAATGCAATTTTGACCTCATAAATCTTAAATATTGACGTACGTGCGTCGCAAATATAATACCTTTCTCTTTCTAGCAGCATGTGACGATGTAACTTGCTTTATAAATGGAGTGGGGGATAAAGGGTAGCGCTTAGTACTGTCCGTCAGAACAGTACTTTCCTGCTGCGTCGCACAGCAGGGTCACCCTCCCCGAGTTATTAGGGAGGGGGGCGACAGACATCCGTCAAATAAGGACCTTATCGCCGTGCCATTCTTGAGTTATTAAGAAAGGAGCGCTCTTATTTGGAAGATTTACAAAATCTCTTTGTACACCAAATTTTTAGTATACGTCTTACCGTCAGCTAAGAGCACACCTTGTGTTCTGTTTGTGCTTACGGTGAAACGAAGGCCTCGTTTGCTGCGCACTGGTGATGCAGCTGCGTACAATTGGCCCGGCAAACTGCAGGGTCTGCCCTTGACTCTTTGTAATGGTGATTCCGTAGCTGGGCCTCAGCGGAAACTGCCTTCGTCAGGTGTCACCGGTGATGAAATATATCCTAGGCAAAAAGACTCTTTGGTTAGTAAGTTCACCGATTTATAATTTGTGCGTCTACGTAGTGGAAGCTCAAATGATGTATTACTATTCTGGTACCGTTGAAGAGGTTATTGCGAACATTGAAGTTTCGCAAAAGCATTACCATGCAGCCTTCCTTAAGGATTAATCGGTGCGTGGGATATCCCGGCGGATTGCAAGAATTAAGAAATTCAATAGGATATTGATCGATTTCCGTTTCATCGTCAGATACGACAGAATCGATGCTGGTGTAGATCTTTTCGTGACCTTGTAGATGTGCCATGACTGCTTTATTGATCTCGTTAACATTCGCGTTCCAGGGTGTCAAGATAGCTGCATTAGTAACTACTTGTCCCTGCTGTACTACAGCGAAGCAACTGTTGATCAAATCGTCAAGTTCTTGGACGATGCATTCATCCGGCAATGCTATCAGATCTGTAGCGTTACCTACAACTGTGGTTGGCAGTTCGCCTTTTCCCAGTCTTTCGAGCCACTGAACGAATTCGATTTCTTCTTGATTCACACGCATATTGGTTCTTAGCAGTTCGTGTCGAAATAAGTGCCACTGTCTGCTAGATTTGACACATTCGGCCACTATGGTGGCACGATCCGTGTTGAGTACAACCTGCAAACATTGCTTGAAATCACCTCCGATAACGACGCATTTGCCCCCGAAGGGTTTGTAGTTTCTGCAAATGTCACGTAAGGTGTGATCTATGAGGTTAAACACGGTGCCAGTTATCATACTGACTTCATCGCATATAATAAGCTTCGCTTCCATTAAGAAACGGGCGTGCTTGGATCCAGGACGCATGGAAGAGGTAGAATCCGGCAAAACAGGCACTGGCAGAAGGAATCTACTGTGGATAGTTCTTCCGGTCTTAAGCAAGGCTGCTGCGAGTCCGGTCCATGCTACGGTCACGGCTCGTTGCCCCTTTCCATGGATGGTAGTAATAAGTGTGTTGTATAGGAAAGTCTTTCCGCTACCGGCCTGGCCGGTCACATAGAAATATCTGTCTGCTTCATCGTCGTTTTCGATCGCACTCATAACGATATCGAATACTCGACGTTGGTCATTATTAAAACGTGCCTGCATCTCTTGTGCAAGGCGGGCCTCTTCTGCGACGTCGATGTTTTCGTCATCCACGGGAAGATCTATATCGGCAGGTGGCGCTCAGGCAAGTGATAGTCGGCGAGATAGTCTGAGCTGAGAAGGCATGTCAAGTTTGCTTGCCTCACGTAATGCCCTGAACCATTCTTCATCGTCGGCGGCATGCCTCTCGAAGGTGTCGCACAGGTGATCATCTACCGTCTGCATCATTTCGAATGACTGAGCTCCGCGGACATGCAACAGCAAGAGACGTAAATAATACAATTCTCTGTGTGCTATGGACACGTTGTACATCCTACAGACCACTTTCTCTTGGCCCCTTTGACGACGTACCCAACCTTCGTTGGGTTTCCAACGGTAAGTTTTGGGAACTTCGGTGTGTAGAAGTGTTCTGGCCTCGGGATCGGCCACGTTCAGCTCGAACCATTTGGTAAGCTTGGTGTGCCGCGGTTCTTGAAACCTTTGGGGATCATCTAGGACGTCTCTCTCCCTGAAAAGGACCCGCTGTCTGTCGGGCAGGTGAATAGGCAGTCTTGCAACCGTGTGAGACAGGTGATTCATGTCGAAGCGTAAAATGTGCCAGGCGCTTTCGGACGGAGTCAAGTATCTTCCAGACACGAAAGCCTCGATCTCATCATAATTAAGCGTCCGTTGCTGGGTCGCTTGGACGATCTGTGTGGTTGCCATGTTGGGGTTTTTGAAAAAGTATTTGAATAAATACTTTACGGTCTGCAATGATGAACATGCCTCTACGTTTATGTGGGTTCTGTAGTTCTTCAACAGATATTGATTTTAGGTCACTATGAATTGGTTGTTGACCCGATAGACCACATTGTTTCGTCGTATCTCGATAAGACGGCCATTGTTGCGGCGACGATAGTGTACTCCGTCTCCGTCTAATCTAGTTTCATTGTACCAGTATTTAGGAAACTGTTTATTGCAATGTCCGTCATCCAGCACGTCGACTCATAGGTCCGCAAGGACCGTGGACCATGTACTTGGCCACTAATTCGTATAATTCTTCATCAGTTTCGTCTGGTATTTCAGCAGAAATTAACTGATCAACAACAGAGGTTTCGTTAATACGATCTTCGTTGCAGAGAGTCAATAATATGTGAGCAATGGGAGGCCACGTTTCTGAAATTCTATTACATGTATATGCGAGATGGCTCTTCCCATCACATGGAATTTAGTGAGGGCATCCATTAGCTGTTGTAACTTAAGCTTGAATACTCTGTTGACCAAGAAAGGATGGTCACTGGGCTGTTCGCCGGGCATTAGATTATTTTGTATCTCATCCCAGTGTGGCGAGCAGGTAAACGTGATGAAGAGATTTGGCGGTCCCTTTTCTCTTGCGATGGCAATAGCATCCTGGAACCTCTCCAGCGGATACCTAGGTGACATTACGTGGCTGCTGGGCGACCGACAGTTAAATTATCGCCATCTGCTCATGTGGCGAGATAATCCCTCAGACCTGTGTATTCTTCTGCCCTGAGACTGTTCTGATTAAACCTGAGATAGTTGAGGCGTTCCTCCTCGACAACATATGCATAAGTAATGTATTGCTGCAGCAACTTTCCACCTTTGTTGAGGATGTTGAATCCGTCGGCGTGTTCGCGATAAGCAAACCTATATGAATAGAATTCGCAGGGGAAAACATATGATCTTGCAGCATCATTTCCTACCTGTCGATACGATAGGTCTTTACACCACCCAGTAGAACCATGAGGCAAGAGAAGAGGGAAGGTCAGGGTGTCTGTCAGCTCACTGCTATGGACCAAAGAATATCAGTAAACAAGAATGGCCAGTGTTGATAAATTTTGTGGAATGAGTTACAGCGCCATCTGTGAATGTTGTATGTGAACTACATTAATGAAACGACCAGCAGGTGTAGCCGATAAATCAGAACTCCGAGTCATACAAATGTCATTTATTTTGACATTTATTTCTTGTCTTAATTTTAAAACCTGGTATCTACTTTGCCCACTATTTAAAGGAAATTAAGAAAACAATCTTTTTAATTTAAGCATGTCTAACTTAACTTTTTTATATTATGCTGACTTTGTACGCAAATGTGTACTTCATAAAAAGTTAAGTCAGAAAGGTTTACTTTAAATAATAACTAATGGGGTTGTTTTCTTCGTTTCGTGTAAAATAGTGGCAAAGGAAATGCGAGGTTTTAAAAAACTGCGATTTATTTGAATTGTCGTAAATGTAATTACCAGAAATAAGATTCAAAAACAATGTTTATCTTGCACCATTGTTTATTATTTATAGTGTGGGAACTACTCTTCTATTTAGTTTATTTTGCTCTGGCGTTTAAAAGCATTTAGCTAAAAAGTATTCTCCACATACCACAAATGATGCTCGAATGGATGTAAGGCTGCGAGACTGCACGTCGAAATTGTTTGTCCGTTTTACCTGTTCTTCACACATGGCATCTTCTCTTGGGAAGTGGTGATGTGTGATATTTGAGTTTGTTAAAAATATTTATTACTACAGTTCTTTACCGCAGTTTTTCTGTGTGATACCTTCGGCATTTTCGAAACTAACAATTTTAACACTTTTCAAGGTACAAAATTAAAGCAAATGTCTTACCTTCTTCGTATTCAACTTCATACCTGTAACCTGTAACTTTAAACATAAAAATGCCACCAAAAGGTTAAAAGGTTGCAAAATAATAATAACTATAACGTATTAAAATATCGTATAAGTAGGTACGTTGGGAACTTGCGACAATTTTTTGCTAGATATCAAAGCTTGACATCAATTTGATTTAAACATACCTTGATTTAAACGCAATCCCGCGTGTATTCGTTAGCCGTGCTTCACACACACAGCACAGAGTGCCATCTATGAATGTTGTATCCATAGCTCTATCGTGTATAGTTGGTTGCAGCAATAGCGTTTACGGTTATCTAATATGAGAGTGTCCACTACCTGCTATGGACTATTTGCCTCAGACCCACGTCCCGMKGTATGAGATGTACCCACATCTGATTTCGTGGCGGATTGCCCGGGTTGTTGTCCACAATGGTAGCAATCTCATTCGCTTCGGGAACGTCATATTCTCGATTTAATCTGTCGTGATGCTTACCGATAAATTGAATGGTGCAATTCGGCATGGGCTGGTTGCGTGCTACATGTGCCTGTCGCTGTTCTTCGTATATGTCCTTGGCATGGCGGTATACATGAGCGACGGCGTTAAGTTGTTGTAAGCAGTGTAGGGTCTTGGTTATAGGTTTTACCCGTAACCTCCTACTAGCTTGTCTTATAAGGATATAAACACTTTTTTGGAGAACTGTTTTATTTTTTTTAATAATAAACAAGAACAAGAGAAGTTAATAACAATTTGCATAACAACGTACGCTATTGGTCGAGAAGCGACCACATAAAAAATATCTTCTTTATCGACATTACAGTTTCCGCTTTAACCGATCACGTACAAGTTTTATTTAATTGACAAGAGGTGTCGCCACAGTACTCCCCTCCCCAGTGACGTAGTCAAGAAGAATACAAATATGGTTCAATAAGTTATTGAAATTAACATGCATATTTTGATTGAACATAAAACAATATACCTAAATTAAGTACGCTACGCACACTGCACTTTCACAAATTGCACTTGCTTTTTATTCTTTTTTAGTTTCATTGTGAATATGTGTGATCGTGTAGTAACGGGTCAGTGTTGAGTAAAAAGGCTGGTTTAAGTCTGTCTAGTGAAATGTTGGTCGATTTATTATTAACATTTACTGAAAAGTATTTTTCATCTCTTTTGAGAACTTTCGTCTGACGGCGTCACGACGGATGAATACATGTGTGCATTCACGTAGGTTAGGAGAAATGAATAATTTGTGTTTTGAATGATCAGAAGAGGGTACTGGTTTTAATAGGTTGATTTTTTCTTTTAATTGTTGCACGAATGTTGCAGGGTCGACATCACAAGGAATTGTATCAAAGAATTCACCGGGAAGACGAATGCCTGTACCATACAACATTTCAGCAGGTGATGCTTCAGCATCTTCTCGTAATATACTTCGTAGACCTAATAATATAGTTGGTAAAATTTCTGTCCAATGATTAGTATTATGAGCTTTTATTGCAGATTTTAAAATTCTGTGCCAACGTTCTATTTTACCGTTAGTTTGTGGATGATATGGCGATGTTCGTGATTTTTGAATGCCCATTAGGACTATTAAGGTGTTAAATAGTGCACTTTCAAATTGACGACCTTTGGATGTTGCTGGAAGAACGGACACGTCGCTGCCACTGTTGTGGCGTATCGTTACGCGCACTAGTTTTATAAAATAGAAAACCAGTAGGCCCGAACGTCACTACAAAAAAAACCAGTTAATCATTATCACCTGTCAGTAATTAATATGATGTATAATTCTGTATTCCTGATTGAATATACTACAGTTTGGAAATTGATGTTTGATTGAACTACCCTCTACAACTGGTGACCCCGACGTGATTTAACTTCAGGAATCGTCTCATCATTAATTCCATTTGCGAAAAATTTGTAGAAAGTTTGAATTGTATCTAGATCAAGATTTACATTCATACCCAAATCTTGAGAGATTCCGTCTGTGATTTTATTCATAAACTCTGTTGACACTGTACCACGTTTAGCAATTGCAACTGTGATCCCTACAATAAGATCAAGAGGTTCAACTGTCCACACTCCTCCGGCAACAGTTGCCAAGTGGTATAACATTCTTATCGCAGCTTCAATGCCCTGAGGGTCATAGTCTTCCAATGTAGCCTGACCAAAAACATCAGTATATATCGCAGATTTCAAGTAACAGTCCGGATTAGCAATTAGACCGTTCCATGCTGCTTGATCGAATCGAGGTGCAATTCTCCCTCTAGTCTCATCACGTAACAGTTCACGAACACTCTTTATGAGCAATTCACGAGCTTCTCCTTGTGGTAAGAACAGAGCTCCAGGAAGATAAGGACCAAGTAGCTCGGCCATGGTGACTGTTGTGTTTTGAACAACATCATATGGGACACCATTCACTCTTGCGCGTCCATAATTAGCTAAGAAAACCATTGTGCAAGTATTTTTGTATTCCCAATTATCACGGAATGGKKAAATATTTAAGTTTCTCATCATCAACCCTGTATAGAACGGAGTTGACGAGAGATATTTATGGTAGAATACTTGATTTTCACAAGGTCCTTGCGGTATTATTTCATTCACAGCTAGACGCTCTACTGGAGGTGCAACTGGTGGTCGTGCTTGACCTTGACGAGCAGGTCCACCTCTTTGTCCTGCGGCAGCTGGTGGGTTTTGATTTGCCATTTTGATTCACAAGATAAGAAAAGACACAGAAATCCGCTTTTAAAACAGAAAGATTATATAATGTTGAGTAAATGTGGCGTATCGTTACGCGCACTAGTTTTATAAAATAGAAAACCAGTAGGCCCGAACGTCACTACAAAAAAAACCAGTTAATCATTATCACCTGTCAGTAATTAATATGATGTATAATTCTGTATTCCTGATTGAATATACTACAGTTTGGAAATTGATGTTTGATTGAACTACCCTCTACACTGTCGATTAGGAATTTGATGCCAGTCGTAGGGTCTTGAATGACAAGCCTGTAGCTGGTCCTGACTTCCTCCATGCGACTGTTGCTAACCGCGCCACTCGTCGCCGCTGCAGACGCGGTTACTTGTTTTCAGGTGTGTTGTTATTGAAGTATTTGCATGGTGCAACACACTTCTTGGCTTTGTCCTCATATTTTTGGTGGTACCAACATGGTTGGGTATCATCTTGATTGCGCGAGTGACTACGTGGACGAGTACGAGACTGTGAACGTACACGCTGGTAGTTTCGAAAGCTAGTCTTTAGCTCTGCAATTTCCTTGGTCAGCTGCTTGACTGTTTCTTCCAAGTTCCCCCGTTCTTTGCTGGATGATGCAATGGCGTACGTATGTATTGGTTGTTCTATTTCTGCTATCTTGTCAGCCATCTTCGCTAGATTTTGTACCGTATCCTCACTGGTCGCTAAAATTGTTTGTATTGTAGTGGGTAGTCGCTGAAGCCAAAGGGTTTTCATTAGATCTGACGTAACTGACGTTCCCTCTAGTTGAGACATCTCATTGAGTAGTTGTGATGGCTTCATGTCGCCTAGTTCCAGCTGTGACAGCAGTTTCTTCAATTTTTTGTCGTGTGAATCCGAATATACTGAAATTAGACGATTTTTTATTGTTTCGTACTTGCTATCATTTGGTGGTTGGATTATTATGTCTGTTACTTGTGCCAGAATGTTAGTTTCTATTGCGCTTATGACGTAATTATACTTCGTGAGGTCGGCGGTAATTCCGGATATTTGAAATTGGGCCTCCAGTTGTACAAACCATAGCTGAGGTTCCGCCTTCCAGAAAGGTGATGGTTTGATCGTTACCCGATTGACCTGTTGTGAAGGTGAAGTTGTGTTGTTCCCTTCTGCTTCACTATCCATTGCAGAGATGAACGCTGTTGTGGGCTATTTTTTATGTACTCCGAAATTGCTTGTTCCTTATCAGGGTTTCTTATCGGGGTCACCAAATGTAGGGTCTTGGTTATAGGTTTTACCCGTAACCTCCTACTAGCTTGTCTTATAAGGATATAAACACTTTTTTGGAGAACTGTTTTTACTAATAAACAAGAACAAGAGAAGTTAATAACAATTTTCATAACAACGTACGCTATTGAGAAGTGACGACGTAACAAATATCTTCTTCATCGACATTACAGTTTCCGCTCTAACCGATTACGTACAAGTTTTATTTAATTGACAAGAGGTGTCGCCACAGCAGTGTGTAATTTGACGAATGATGTCAGGATCGACCTAAAAACGCCCTGCATTAGAAATATGATCACGGACGGCATGGTCAGTCAGGATCCACAAAATACAGTGATCCGTAGGTCTGCTGCTGGCGTTGAACGTTGCCATCTGAATATCGGACGTACACCTTTCCTTGTATAGCAAAAACGTACGGACCTCGTTCCGGTATGTCCCTGCGTTTAACTGAAAAAACTTGAAAACTGGAACAGATTATTGTAAACGCCGATATTGTTCATGAAGTGACGTGATCGCACGTCAGTGCAATCTAAGAGACTTTACCATTCTTACAGCATGTTGAGTATTGGCCTCTGGCGGTCATCTCTCCCCTGAAGAACTTGGCCCGGCAGCAAATACATTCTCTGTCCATTTGTCCTACAGAGAATTCTTGAATATCGACTGCATCAGTTGTGGCAAGATAAAAGGGCAAACCGCAAGCCTCACATATGTCTTGGACATGGCGGCGTATGTTCTTCCTCTCTGTAATGTCTGCAGTACGATCTTGAAGTATTCTGTCGTTCTGGACATGCGCCACCGTGGTTCGACCAAATCGAAGCCGTCAAGTTCACCTTCAGGAGATCCCTGAGAATAGTCCAAGTCTTCCTGGGGCTGCGGCACAAGTGTTGATATTTGTCGGAATAGAGGGTCATGTTCATCCCCAGAAAATGCTGCGGAATACA
Source organism: Rhyzopertha dominica (assembly GCA_025024175.1). Taxonomy (NCBI): domain Eukaryota; kingdom Metazoa; phylum Arthropoda; class Insecta; order Coleoptera; family Bostrichidae; genus Rhyzopertha; species Rhyzopertha dominica. Next base: position 42,050,375 of record QCXZ01000064.1, read on the forward strand.
AACAGTGTACGGTTGATGTTGATAAGTGGAATGGTACAGGAATGTTGCAAGGAATGGGACTTATGTAAATAGAGGGAAAGGTTTTTAGGTTCTTAACTAAGTTAATTTTCAAGTTCTACTGTATAAGGGTTATTCAAATAAGGTTTTAGCCTGGATGCTTCCAACACTCCATCATATGGTATCTGGGTTTGCTGAAACCCGATAATATCGTTAACAACATATCTATTATTTGGTAAGACTTACTATTGCCTATGGTCCCCTAAATTTTGGAATTAGTTTTTTGTTAACTCCTACACTAGTATCTATGTTTGAAATCATAACATATTCACCTACTTTATAAACATGTGCCTTCTTATGTTTGGCATCATAATATTGCTTGTTATATTCTTGTCACTTTTGAATTTTTTGTGAAGCTTGCTCTCTTAAGGTGTCTTGTTCACGATTATCTAATGCCTCCAACATTAATCGAACATTATCTCTAACCCCACCAATCTGATCTACCATAATATGATGTACGTTTTCTTTCTCCAAAAATTCCTTAAATAATGTTGACGTGAAACAAGTAGCTCTATCTGAAATTAACTGTAATGGTCTACTGTAATTTATACTGTTTTATTACTTCTGCTGTTACTGTACTTTTACATGGAAATAATTTGATAAACTTTGTAAATCCATCAACGATAGCCAAAATATACTTATTCTTTGATCTAGTTTGCTCTAGTGGCCCGTAGTGGTGGATGCATTCAAATGGTAATTTCCCTTTAGGTATTGAATTTAACGTAACTTCACCTTTACCGGATTTTGGATTAAATTCGATGCACTTAAGACAATTCCTAATGTGGTTGTTTACTTTTTCTTTCAGATGTGGAAACCAATATGTGCGGTTTATTAATTCACAATTTTCTGCAACTCCAGGATGACCCATTGAATCGTAGTAAGTAAATAGAACATTGTTTTCCATAACATTTGGTACATAAAAAAGAATGTTTTCTTTTGCTTTTCTATAAACTACACCATTACGTAATTCATAAAATGGATGTTCACTTTTCTTCAATTCAGCTCAAATTTTTACAATAGTAGCATCCGTTCTTTGCTTAATGGCTAACTCTTGCTCAAAAGTGTTACTTTCCAAGATCAAAGTATTCTGTACACGGCTAAGTGCATCAACATGCCTCATTTTATTATTTGGTCTGTGAATAATTTCAAAGTCATAATTCTGTAGTAATAAATACCATCGCATAATTCGGGGTACAACATCCCTTTTAGCTAAAGTAAGTCGAAAACTATCGCAATCTGTAATGATTTTGAATGGTATTCCTTGTAAATATACATGAAATCGCTTAAGTGAATAGACTACTGCCAAACACTCTAATTCATAACTGTGGCATTTGGATTCAGGTTCAGTCATTCTTTTGCTAAAATAGAATACTGGATGGAATTTACCGTCCGATTGTTTTTGCATTAAAATCGAACCAAAACCTACTGCACTGGCATCACGGTGTAATTCTGTTTCCCTACTCGGTGAATAAATTGACAAAACAGGTTTGGATACCAACTTTTCTTTAAGTTTCTCAAATGCTTCAAGCTCTGTTAGTCCAAATTGAAATTTAGAATCCTTTTTAAGTAAATCATACAATGGTTTCGCAATGAGGGCAAAATCTTTCACAAAAAGTCTAAAATAACTAGCTAGACCAAGAAAGCTATGAACGTGTTTCACTGTGATTGGAACTGGATAATTTTCTATTGCTGACAAATTGCAATCTTTAGGACTTATACAATTTTCGTCAATATCATAACCTAAAAAAGTTATTTTTTCTTTGAGGAAAGAGCATTTATCTATACGCAATTCCAATAAATTTGATGTAAGCAAATGCAACACTTCTTTAAGTATTGAAAGATTTTCTTCGATTGTTGATGTAGCAATCATGATATCATCTAAATATATAAGTACTTTCTTTTGCTTAATAAATGGCCTAAATATTTCCATTATGAATCTTGAAAAAGTTGATGGGCTTGAATTAATTCCAAACGGCATTTTGCAAAATTCATATTGTCCAGTCGGTGTGATAAATGAAGTATATTTCATAGATTCGTCGTCCATAGGAACATGATAAAAAGCACTTTTCAAATCCAGTTTCGTAAAAATTTTTTTGTTTCGTAATTCGTCTAATTGGTCATCAATAATCGGTAAAGGAAATTTATCCCTAACGACATATTTATTCAAAGTGCGATAATCAACACACATGAGATAGTCACCTATGCGTTTCTGGACTATAATACAACGGGTGAACAATAAGGAGATGTACTTTCTCTAATTACACCGTTATTTAGCAAATCAGTTATTATTTTATCTAAGGTAGATTTTTCAGCATAAGATAATCTAGGTCTTGCAAAAAAAGGTTCATGTTTGGTTAATGTTAGATGCATTTTAAATTTGGTTTCGGGTTCATAAGGTCTTTCAGCTTTATAATAATATTCATCTAATATTTTCTTTGTTTCAGATATTATGGTACACGGGACTGCAGTATTTATATCTAGTTCTGGCGCCTTTTCCACAATATCGTCAATCAAGAGAATGTCATTAGTAAAGAATTCAGCATGTTCATTATATTGTACATGGTTATTATTTTTTTGAAATGTAACTGATTTAATTTTTGAATTTTCAATAAAATCTCTTCCCAATACACAATCTGACAACATGCTGTGTTTAGAAACAACATAGAAGCACATTTCAAAATGCATTCCATTAATAATTACATTATCATGCAATTTACCTGCAACTTAGAGTTCTACATTATTTATACCTGTCAATTTTCTATTACTGCAATAATTATCATTTTCGATAAAGTTGTCCGGGACAAGGGTTTCTAATAACATTGATATTGGGCATCCACTGTCCAATACCCCGTTACAAATTTTATTGATCTTAGAAATCTGAACCTGTAAAACGTACGGAGGGATGTGAGCTTCTTCTTCAATCAGTAGCGCACTGGAACTGGAAGTCTTCTGTGGACATCGGTTGATCATGTGGTCTGTTGCTCCACATCCAAAACAGCTGCCTGGAAGACGTTTTGGTTTTGGACATTCGTTCATGAAATGACCTTCAGTGTAGCACTTGTAGCACTTGATCCTATTCTTCGCCTGCGTGGAAGCATCGCTGGGTTTTCCTCGAATTTCCCGCTTCACCTGCATCCTGTTGTACCCATCTCCACCGCTTAAGTCTTTCCTGGCTCGATAAACTCTTTCATAATTAATGGCGTCTTGGTGCAGACATCCTCATCAGTATGCATGCGAAACATTAAGAAATTGCTTAATTGTAGGGATAGCAAACCAATCACCTGTTCTTTAATCTCGTTAAAGGWAAAGTTTAGTTCACGGCATAACGCTACCTTTTTATGAAAGTAGGYACTTAAAGACWCATTAGTGTGTTGCACATGCGATTGCATTTTAGTCCACAAATCAATTTCGTTCGGTTCAAATACAAAAGTCTTTTCGAAAGCACTACGGAAGTGTTGCCAATTTGTAATCTGTCGAGACCGTACACTGTACCATGATTTTGCAGCTACTTTTAATTGACTTATGGCCGTTTGCACCATAATTGCTTCTGGCCAACTGTGTAAGAGTGCCATTGATTCCAACTGATTTAACCAATCTTTAGCTGATGTTCCTAATTCTCCGTCGAAAGTTGCAATACTTTTCGACAGGTCAGGCATAACATTAAAACCTCTACTCGTTTCTTGCGGATTTGAAATACCTGCTTTGGCCTGAGGAGTTAATCGCTGTTGTAATAGCTCCAACATCTGGGCATTCTGCTGCAGAAGGACAGTAACTGTTTTCATAAATGTGTCCACCGGAATGGACTGCGCACCTGGTGACTGAGGCCTAATTTGACTAACAGGTGTAGGTGTTCCCACACTTGCACCAAATCCCTGGAAGTCTTCAGATTCTTCATTAATGTCTTCCATTCTAATTATTTCTGTTCGTTTAAAAGCGTCCTTTTCTTTTTCACGAGTACAAACACGTGTCGATTTAGGTTAAGTTCGCGTAAAAACCAGGTAACAGCGGCAACTTTGCGGTATACCCCACATCTGAAGAGCTGTAGGTCCGGGACGTACTATATCTCACCCCGGTACGTAATGTCCTACAGTAAAAACTACTTTTTCCAATAACTAAACTTTATTAATTTCCGAGCGTACATAAAACCAACTTCGCATAATTTACATAACCTTCTTCTCTCTCCGCTTGCGCCTAACCTAACCGTACCATAACCTCTTTCCGTTTCCGCGCGAAATTCAAATGTTTTGGTAATTTCTACTACAATMTCTTGCTAGAAACACGGAGAACGAAAATATGCATACAAATTAACTACAATTTAGAACAATTTCTAATGAGACAGACACATAAAATTGATTTACCAATATTTAATGGGGATCCGGAAGAATGGTCGTTATTTTATTCTTATTTTAAGCCCTCGACAAAGAAATGCCAGTTTAGTAATGAAGAAAATCTGTCAAGACATCAAAAATGTCTGCGCGGAAGAGCCAGAGATGCAGTGAAACCTTTGTTAATATCATTGTTGATATCAATAAAGAATGTACAATAAATAATGGTAACTTTGGAAATGCTATTTGAAAGACCAGAAATAATAATTAAGAGATGGAGGACTGGAATCGATAATATAATTTTCAAATAACGTCACAAATTTAACAAGCACAATTGAAACTTTAAATTCACCCCAATATTTAATGAATCCATATCTTTTGGATGAATTAGTGAGGATGCCATATTTTTTGAGAATGCAATGGGGCTCTCAGTTATTGTCAAATAAAAACGTCAATTTAAAAGATTTTTCAGAATGGTTACGTCAAAACGCGAAAGCTGCGTGCTTTGTAGAAAGTTTTCAACGTAAGTTTGAAGATTATGGTAAATATCAAAAGAAGAAGCAAAGTGAAACAATTATGGCTGTGTACAAACCCACCAAGAAATGCTTTGTCTGCAAAGGGAACTGTCACAGTCTTGAAGAATGCAAGGAATTTTTACAGAAAATGTCGATAGAAGATGGGAAGTCATAACGAAGAATAATCTATGTTTTTGTTTCTTAAGGCCTATCATACACAAATGGCTTGTAGAAAAAAGAAGGTCTGTAGAGTAGACGAGTGTACAAGACGGCACAGCCCCCTGCTTCATAAGAAATGAGAAGAAACTAAGAATACATTATGAATGGATATGCCCAAAAGTTAAAACTGGAAGAATATTTAGAACATAACAAAAATATGGTACTTGCCACATTTTGGTATTATTAATCCGAAAAAGCCAGGAAAAGTGCGGTTAGTCTTTGACGCAGCTGCAAAAACAGAAGGAGTGAGTTTAAACTCAGAGTTATTACAAGGACCAGATTTGCTCTCTTCGTTAATTGGGATATTAATGAAATTTCGAAAATTTAAAATAGCATTTGTAGGAGACATCAAATAAATGTTTCATCAGGTAAGGATAAGAGCCAGTGATAGAGCTTCTCAACGTTTCCTGTAGAGAGGAATGAGGAGGTATGGTGAAGCTGATGTACATGAAATGCAGGCTATGATATTTAACGCTAGTTGTTCACCATGCTTAGTAAATGCTGCAGAAAAAATATGGTATCATAAGGTGCAGTACGAGTGTTATAATGAAGAAATTAATGATCTATCAGGGGACATAAGGTTGAAGAAGAAAAATATATTATACATGGTTTGCCCTTACCTAGATGGTAGTGGTATTTTCCGAATGAAGGCAAGAGTTGTGCTGAATCTTTCTTGAAACACATGGATCCTATAATACTGCATGCAAAGCACAGATCTGCAGAATTACTTATGGCCAAATACCATTAAGCTACATTACATCAGGAGCACGAAATAATAATGAACGAGATAAGACAGGAATTTTGGATACAAGGCCTGATGAAAGCTGCGTAAGTAAAGTACATTAGTTTTGTTGTTAGTAGCTAAATTGTTGTTTTCCAGTTGACTCAGTGATTTGCTCCAAAAAACAAAAGGAAGCCGGGGAAGAGGAGGACGTGGCAGAGGCGGCCGGCGTCGTAGAGGAGGCGGACGCGATCACGGTCGTTCTACAATGATTTTTAAGGGAACCACTACGGTGAATTACAATTACACTAAGTAAGCAAATTGCGTACTTACTGTAGTTGTAATTCACCTGTAGTTATATTAATGTTCTACTTTGATTATGAATTGTTCATTAGTAGAATGTTTTTTTAATAAATATATTTTATATTGGATGTTTGATTGAGTTGAGTGTAAAATTAGTAAATGTGGCATACGTTTGGGGTTTAGTTTACAGGGACTATTAATATGCAAGTGTTACGTGGTGGTAGATCAGTGTTTTGCGATTATAAAATGTCATTAATGGAATGTGGGGATTGTATGGTTTGTGTTTGATGAATTATGAAGATTATATATTAAATGAAATAAAGGTTAAGTGCCTAGAACCGCTAAGGTATAGTTAAAAAACAGGTATTATTGGTAAATTGCTATGAATTGAAAGTAATGCACATAATATTGAATCGTATGTAAAAGTAGTACTGTTATTGAAATAATGTGCTAATAAGAAGTTATTTGTTAATGGAATGAAATGGGAATGGTTTGAAATATTTGATAAGTGCATGAATGTAATTTCTCGTGTAACAAGTGTATTGTATGTAATGTAAAGGTAAAAGAAGGATTGCGGTGAATAATAAATAATAGAGAGAAACAGTGTAAAAATAAGATCACAATTAAGGTACATGTTAAAGGATGTATGAGCATGGTGTAAATGTAACAGAAGTATGAATAATTTGTGTGATTATACCAGTTTATGGTTGTTAATGTATTCGGGTTAATGGAAATGACTGCTGTATGATGGCGATATGGTGAATATTATTACGAACATTTGTATATTCTATAGGTGATAGGACAGGTAAATAATAAATAGGGAAAAATGGTATGAAAGGAAGAACACAATTTAGGTTAATGTGAAATCATGTATGAATGAAAACGATATAAATGTAATAGAAGTATAATTAATAATATAATTAATAATATAATATAAATAAAATAGCAGGTTACGGTTGTTGATGTTATTTGGGTGAATGGAAATATTTGTTGTATGAATATTATTAGGAACATTAGCATATTGCATAGATAATAGGACGACAGGTAAAGAAAAAGTATTTTTGAGAAGGATGTGCGGTGTACATGTTCAAGATGAATCTAAAGTGTTTTTAATGGAATTATAGTTGTTATAATAGTTTTTTTTTATAAAAATTCTGATTGTAATGTGCGAGGACAGTTTTGAATATGTCAATGTTGGAGGAGATGACAGGTAGGTAACATTATTGGTAATATATGTTACTGTATAAAGATGACGAGGTAGGACATAAATTAATGTGAAAAATTTAGTAAAAATATGTTTTATTTGAATAAGTTGTTAGTGGTACAAAGAAGTGTATTTTAATTATTAAAAAAATTAGTATGATTAAACTTTGTTTAATTATAATAATACTGACAGATGGCATTGCCATCCTAAATTCTTACTTTCATCATACCATTGCTTTAGTATATAAGCAAAACCAGTTCTATGCCGTGTTGTCTACACTAGACCTAAACTGCACTGATGACCTGTAATGACAGCGAAATAGTACTATCTGCAGTTGGTTGAGGTGTAGACAGCACAGCATAGACATACATTTTAACTGAGATGAATGTTAAAATAAATAAGTTAGAAGGTATATCTGACAAATAAAACAAACGTATTTCATAAAAATCTTTTGAAATAGACATTTGATTGTGGCCTGGGCCACTTTTGCATTTGACTTAAAAATGTTTTAGAAAACTAAATGGGCCTATCCCGGCAGGATTATGATTAAAACTTACGCCATTTTACTAAAAACTTTATTTTTAATTGAAAAATAGAAAACAAACGTTACTATAATTATTAAGTATTTAGATATCAAGTTCCGGGTCAGCAGGTTCAAATTGGATTGGGTCTTCAGCTCGTGCGCTATGCCTTAAGTTTCGGTAAAATTCATGGTGGATTGGTGGAATGTAATCTAATAAAGTTAGTAGGTCCTTATACTTTACTTCCTGTATTGTCTTAAGAGAAGCGTATAACGGCTGTAATTTAGCTAATTCGTTGTAAGGCTTCTTACCTCGTTTTTTCACGTCAACTTTGCTAAAAGGAAATAGCTCGTTATTCGAGTATTTATACTGAAAAATGCACAAATTTTCTTTTTCGTATCTGAGCCACTGCATACGCAGCCATTCTAATTTATCGCCCGTATCAGTCTTTTTCCGATTTGTGAGAGCATTTTCCAGGCTCTTTGTTGAAAAAAAGCCTTCTTGTTTCATAACCACCACTTTGAAAGGTTTTTTTTTCGTGTTTCGCGCACAACGCTTACCCAATCGTCAGGTAGGTAGACGTTGTTGTATAGGAAGCGAAAAAACAAACCAGCTTCGTTCATCTGCACGACCATACTGCTTTATTGTAGCACATCTGTCTTGGTACAAAGAATACCGCTTGATGGCGCAGCATACCATTTTTAAGATATTTCCAACACCCCCACTATCTTAAAAATCACCCTTTTAACCTAAACCTACTACAAATTTGTTATGTTTAATACTTCCTAACCCTTTAGTGAGAATATCCGCAATCATGTCATCCGTTGGTAGATACTCTACATTTATTAAGTTTTCATGAATAATTTCTCTAATGAAATGATAGCGATCAATACGTTTTGAGCGATTATGGAAAACTGGGTTTGTAGCTAATTTTAATGCGCTTTGGTTGTCATTATACACAATAATACAACTAAGTTTTCCAGTCAGCTCTGACAACAGATTCCTCAAATGTATTGCTTCTTTCGAAGCTTCGCTGAGAGCCATATACTCAGCTTCTGTGCTCGAAAGAGCAACTGTTCTTTGTTTGATACTTTTCCAAGAAATAGCACTTCCCGAGAGTTTAAATACATACCCTGTATAAGACTTTCTGTCTATTTTATTCGCCCAATCCGCATCCACGTAACCTTCAATTTTATAATTACCATTTCTTGAAAAAAATCAAGCAATGCGACTTTGTACTTTGAAGATATCTTAGTACACGTTTTGCACATTTCCAATGCCATTCAGCATAACAATTATTAAACTGGCTAAGGAAACTAACTGCATATGCTATATCAGGTCTAGTTAGCACAGCTAAATACATAAGACATCCTAAAAGTTTCTGGTATGGTAAAATTTTATCATGACTATCATCATTTCCAATGTCATCAATATTTAAGTTAACGTCAATAGGTGTGTGAACACCTTTGCAATTTTACATGTTAAAAAGCTTCAATACTTTCTCTATATATCTTTCCTGATCCAAAGTTATCGTACCTGTTGCATAATCACAATTTATTCTTATACCTAAAAATTCCTTTAGAGCACCTAGATTCTTAATTTTAAATTCTGAATTTAACTGTTCCTTTAAAATATTCATGGTGTTATCATTATTTGAAAAAATTAAAAGGTCATCAACATATAAGCAAATAATCGTTATAGAATCTTTTTCTCTTCTTGTGTACAAGCATGATTCAAATTTTGATTTTATATAACCAAGATTATGCAAATAACTGTCAATTCGTTCATTCCAAGCTCTTGAACTTTGTTTTAAACCATAAATCGCCCTTTTAAGTTTGTATACTTTATTTTCTGAACCTTTGACAACAAAACCTTCTGGTTGTTTCATGAAAACATTTTCTTTCAGTATACCATTTAAAAAGGCGGTTTTTACATCCAAGTGAGTCATTTTCAGATTCTTCTGTACTGCTAAAGCAATCAACAATCGTAAACTAGAATATTTGACAACAGGAGCAAACGTTTAGCTGTAATTAATACCTTCCTTTTGCGTGAAACCTTTTGCCACTAACCGAGCACGATATTTACACTCATTTTCAGAATTACTTTTAATTTTATACACCCACTTGCATTGTACTACCGTTCCTTCGTTGGGTAGATCCGTGAGTTCCCAGGTTTCATTCTCTGCAAATGAATCAATTTCCTCCAACATCGCTTTTTTCCACCTTTGAGCATCCGGTCTCGATAAAGCCTCATTCACTGATGATGGAGCGTCATTTAGGTCCACATTACTACCGCACAAGTAAGTGACATAGTCATCAAATTTCTTCGGTTTATTTGGCCTTTCCGATCTTCGTATTTCTTTCGGTTCTTCAAAAGGGTATACTACTTCACATGAGGTTTCTACTTCATCAGAAGTATCCGATGATTTAATTTGTGAATCATCAGATCCACCCACTGGAACTATATCTTCCTTTTTAATCTGGATTGTATTGTCTTCAATAACTTCTAGATTTAAATCTTGTGGTACTTTTTCATGGATTATCACATCTCTACTTGTTACTACCGTATTATTTATAGGTTCGTACAACCTGTATCCTTTAACGTCTTCACCAAAGCCTACTAAAATAACTTTTCTAGACTTTTTATCCCATTTTGCTCTCTTTTCTTTCGATATATGCATCATAACCTCGCTTCAAAATATTCGGATGTTACTGATATCAGGTTTCTTGTCCCACCAAGCTTCAAAGCCCAAAGTTTCTTACTGAGGTTAGCTTCAAAGAGTAGACACCTGCCTTTCTCAACCAATGTTCGATTCATCCGTTCGGAAACCCCATTTTGCTGCGGTGTATACGAATTGGTTTTTTGATTAACTATTCCGTATCTTTTCAAATAATTTTCAAAGTCCCTGCAACAGAACTCTCCACCATTATCAGATCTGAAGATCTTTATTGTTTTTCCAGTCTGATTTTCAGCAAAATTCTTGAATTCAGCAAAATACTTGTGCGTCTCATCCATATTTTTTAGGAAATATACGAAATACATTTTGCTGAAGTTATCTTCTAAAAGGAGAAAATATTTGGAACCTCCTATCGATGTAGTTTCCATGGGTCCGCACAAATCTGCATGGATAATTTGAAGTAATTCTGTAGCTCTAGTGCCTTGGTGTTTAAAAGGCAATCTAGACTGTGTAACGTTCCAAATTTAAGTAGCAACTATTAAATATCAAAATTCCGTTTTTGTTAGTACATAAGAACGTCGTTTGCAGTAAATTTTAAAGTTCGTTGTGGTCGCATCAAACGAGATATCGCTAATCTGCTGAAGGTCTTCATCACTTGTTCTTTTGCCATTGTGCATCTCTCTCGAGTACGTTGCATTKATCCCATCTTGCATCTTCATACTGGAACAGCAAGAGATTCATTCTTCGATTTGTTGCCGTGTTAGCACACGAGGTGGTTAGATTGTTTAGTGGTAATCAATTGTTAGTGATTCTTACCGAAATCGGCGACTGAGTTTGTCCGGATCATAATCAACCGCCGGGGAATTCTGTGTACCAGATTTGATTCGTTTGTCTGGGAAACGAAAACGACATTTGTCGGATATCCCGCACAATCTCTAAAACCGAAAAAGCCGCACACTATCTCAGGTTCGTTTTCTCTTATTACTCGTTTCGCTCTGTAATTCCAGTATTATTTCAGGCTTTTAATTACAATCTCATATTGGATTTTTAAATATTGTTATTCACGTTGATTGGTTCGATTCGTGTCACCTGGAACCCACGGGTTCTACATCCATCAGGAGTGTGTATCACGTTGAGGTCAGGATCACCTGATGTTATCTGCAAAAAGTACTTGAAGTCATTCAACCGACGGGGACAATTTTCATCCAGAAAATCGCTTGATTATTCACTACCTCTGACGTGGCATTTGGGACCTAGCTGAAGTACCTGGAAGACAACCTAGTGATAAGTACACCCTTTGTGGTGCATAGATACTTACCTTTTTGATAAACTCTTTGTTCGACGCGACGAACACTTTCCACTATTGTTTATTAGTGTAGTAGTGTTTTTGTAGTTTGTTAATGAAATTTGGTAAAGATTAACATTTTCCGCGATCGTTTGTTATTATACTAAGTACTAAGTTTTCTGTCGTTTAATATTTACATTGGGTATAGATTAACAGATTCTAATCATATTTTTTTTGTATACCTTTATAGTTTTCTTTTGTATATTATTTAACTGAATAGGTTTCATCAATCTAGTTATTCGAATACGCTAGGATTACGGATTAATTGCAAATTGTTGTTAGGTTGCGGCATTTTTTTTTCTTCACACGACGTTTCGACCGAACGACGTAGCGCTACGGGACGTGTCGGGACGGTATTGTTTTTTTATTTCCTAGATAGTATCACGTTTTTTTTTGCTGCGCAATTAATTCTGGCGAATCTGGCGTTCGCGTAAATTTTGTTGTGAGATTTTGCATATTGTACACCATTGTTTTTTTTTATTCTAAACTAGAAAGAATAAATATGTTTCGTATCTCAGATTGAACTTAGTTTTTTCTTTATTCAACTTGGCATTTCGGATTTGGTGCCGTACGGAGCCTGAAGCAAATTCGTGGCGCTCTCTTTTTTTTCCTTCTTTTTCTTCTCGTTTCTATAAATCTATAATTTTAATGAAGACCCCGACCCGCCTTCGCCTGGGTTATTGCCGTGGTCCGGCTCCGACTGTTTTCGTTTAAGTTTGTATCTGAGAGAGAGAGACCGCCAACATACTTACAACTGTTTCCTCTCATAGCACGTTTCACAAAAGCCACTACTTTCAAAACTTCCCTTGCCTTCCAAACCAACAACTAGATTTTTCATTAATTTTAAATCTTGGTAATTAAGATGTGCGAAACGACGGTGCCATACTTCGCTTGATACTGCGACTGCTGCTAACACACTGGTAGCAGGCTCATTGATCTTCAATTTGTAAACATTATTGACCATTTCTGCTACAGCCATTAACTTCATTCTGCTATCGTACACCTTACAAAACTCTTCTTCAAAACGTACTTTGTTTCCATTCTTTATAARTTGGCTCACAGATAGCAAGTTTGTTGTCAGATTTGGTACACACATTGCATTTTTGATTGTGATGTCAAACGTATTGTTTCCCACAATAGTTTTAATGGAAACATCTCCACGACATTTCACTGGCATCGTTTCCTTGTTTGCAACAACAATTTCTCTTACATCAGAAGAACTCGGGTTTTTAATCCACTTTTCATTTACTGTTAGATGGGCACTGGCTCCAGAGTCTATGTACCAATCTGATTTCATAAAATTTCCGCTCAAAAAAAACAGCACTAAACGCAATTGATGTTTTCTGTTTATGTGGGCATCTATTTTTAAAATGTCCCGATTGCTTACATTTGTAGCACTTTATGTCATTCCTCGTATTTTTGTTTTTGTTTGGATTGTCAAAATTACGATGTCGTCTGTCATTGCCACCGCCACTGTCACCAACATTATCATATTCACCATGGTTGCCAACATGCTTCTTTCTCCACTGCCATCCTCGGCTAGAAAACGCACTTCCACCGTTGCCAACATCTTCTTCCATGTCTAGCAGTTTTTGTTTTATGGAATCTGGTGAAATTTTCAAGTGTTCAATCGCCATGATCATGGGAGAAAAACGTTCAGGCAAACCGGCCAGTTAAAGGGAACCTATCCATTCATCGTCAATATTGAATCCAGTACTTCTCAATTTCTGTCCCATTTCCACAATCTGGTTCACGTACTGAGTCATAGAATCACAATTCTCTAATCGCGTGGAAATCAGCGTACGCAATAAACTTATCTTCCTCGTGTAGCCCGAATCGTCGAACAACGACTTTAAGATGTCCCACAAAGCCACGGTTGTTTCCGCGGTTTTAATATGCACATATAGCGAACAGTCAATCGTTAACACTGACTTCGCTTTCGCCTTTGCATCATCGTCCGTTACGGCCGTGAGACATTCGGAAAGTCCTTTCAACACAAAAAAGTTTTTTACCGCAAATGCCCAATCGGCATAATTTTCTCGACCTCTTAACTTAGGCACACTAGAAATATAACTCGTAGCCATCGTGCAACAAAACTATTAAACTCCAATTCGCGTAACACATCTACTGGGCGCATAACCTGTTGTATGGGAAGCGAAAAAACAAACCAGCTTCGTTCATCTGCACGACCATACTGCTTTATTGTAGCACATCTGTCTTGGTATACAATTTTTAAGATATTTCCAACAGACGTTTGGGTAATGTTTTTTGTTTTTCTCTACAAGGCCGAAATCCTGATCATTTGGTAAATACGAATGGCCAGATACTAAGAATTTATGATCAATTCTGTCAACCGTGTATTGCTCACAGGAAACTAAGAACGTACATAAGACAGTCATTTTAAAATTACGATTTTGCCCACCACATTGATCACTGTACATAATCAAGTTTCGCGTTGTTACATTATTTTTAATGTAGTGGGCAAGGCACGATTCGACTTCTTGAGCTTCTCGTGAAGCCACACTTTCATCCAACATGTACATAGTTACATCGTCATTTTTCAAGTCATGGATTCCGAAACAAAATGTCCATAGTTGCCTCTACCTGTAGATATCATTGGCGTCGCTAAAGTTTTCATCAAATCGAATGTAACAACTGTTAGGTCGTTGTGAAGTTTCGCTTTCTCAGAGTCTTCTTTCATTCCCGCTCTGGCAGCTTCTGCTTTTCGAAGATGTAACTCTTGATCTTTCTTTACTTCTTTGCAGCTGCTTTTATTTTAATGTCGAAATCGTCACATTTTCGACAGCTATCCGATACTGGAGCACGGAATTTCAAGTTGAAATCTTCATAAAAAATGCGACGAAACAAGAACATTGAAAGAGGAGCTTTGACTTCACTTTTATACAAGTTGTACATTTTGGCTAAATCTAGATCCGGGGCCAAAAAACTCACATTTGGATTTTTTTCTCGGGAATAGTGGGATTCGTAAGTTGGAAGTTTTTTATGAATTCTCGAAGTTCATTAATTTTTTGGAAAGGAAGTTTTATTCGCCGATGAAGTTTTTCCTCGTTTATCCGGTTCAGGAGTTCCTGTAGACTTTTTTTGAACTAAGAGCTCTTGTTATTCGCCCATCTGAGATTCCTAGAGAATGTTTAAAAAATGTCTTGCATACAAGCCTTTCTTCTCCATTTTCATCTGTTAGGAAATAATTTCTGGTGTTTTCTTTATTTTTTATTCCCAGTGTACTGTACGACCTTTCCTTTCCCTTAACTTTCACTTGTCCAAAAATGTATGCCGTTTGTAAGGAATGGGAGTCCAAGGAATAATAATTTTTGAACAAGCTTTCACGACGCTCCAGAGAAAATTTTAAATGGCATTTTTTCGGGCAAGGGCAGTCTAAGGCTATAAATATTTTGGCTTGGACTGCATTTTTCCTCACATTTATATATGCCTCCCCAGCAACACGCCTTTTTTTCTGATGTTCCTTTTTCATGTTTCTTCGTTTCTTTTCCGCTTTCTTTTTGGTAATCTTCCTTGTTCGTTTTCGCTGTCTTCTGAAAATACTTCTATATTTTCTTGTATGTCTTCTATCTGAACGCCAAGCTGCTCTGCAAAGTTCCAAACAAAGTAGGATTTAGAAATTTGAATTTAAAATTTTTTGTTATAATTTTCAAGTGAAGTTAGGATGTTTGGAAATTTTGTAACTATGCCTAAAGTATACAAACTTACCTTCTGTGCCTCCTTCAATAATTTCCTCATAGCTTGGTCGATATTCTGACCCTGAGTCTTCGAAAGGGTCTCCCTCATCTTAAAAAAAATATTCTAATTAGACCCAGGGTATGGGACCTGAATGAAATTATTTTTCTCTAGTCAAAAATATTATTTACAAATAGTGCTTTTATGAAAGATTTTGTGGTGTAAGTGTTGCTAGGTAATCCAGTAAAACGCATGAGTTATGCTGATTTTGTTTAAATAAAGAATTTTTTAACAAACATGCTTCGGTTATTGCTGTACTTAACGCAATATACTCAGATTCGGTCGATGACAATGATACACTTAACTGTTTCTTACTGTACCATGAAACAATACAATCATAAACTTTAAATAAATAACCTGATGTTGATTTTCTATCAGTTACATCGCCTGCCCAATCTGCATCTACAAATCCCTGTATACCACTATCATTACTCTTATAAACTAAAGACAGATTCAATGTACCCTTAATATAGCGTAAAACTCGTTTTAATGCCTTGAATAAAATTTCACTAGCACAATGTTGAAATCTACTCAAAAAACCTACTGCTACACAAAGATCTGGTCTTGTACCACAAACTGCGTACATTAAACTTCCAATTAACTGTCTACATCTCTTTTCAATCTCTATACTTTCAGATTTATCTCTTTTTAACAATTCAAAATTAAAATTTTGATCCATTGGAGTGCTTACAACTTTGCAGTCTAATATTTGGAATTTATCTAGAACTGCTATAAGATATTTTCTTTGATTTATAATCGTTTCACCCTTGTTCTGTTTAAGGCTAGGTTAAAGGGACAGCCGTACTCAATTTTAGGATGTTGACCATAAAGCTGTCAGCCCGGTCGGCCTGGGGCGTTTATTGCGCTGCTGGTTATGCTGATGCCACAACAAAGAGTATTTTTGATTTACAACATTTTGTGGGTCTATCTGATGCCTGTCGTTTCAAAGATATTTACTTACTACTGAGAATCGGATGTTCGCTTTTCACAGATATATCAGTGATATTACTCATAAACAAACGGTTTTTTTATTTCGATATTGCTTTCAAATTTATTATTAAAAATTATTAAAAATGTCAACACCTCATGAAAAAAAATACTTTAAAAAATATTTTTTTAATAATAGAAAATATAATAAACGTTCAAGAAAAAAATCATATATTTACCAAACATCATAAGCATATAGTTAATGTTCACAATCTGTACATAAAATTATCTTTAAAGCAAATTTATAAATAATAAGAAGAATTCTTACTTGACGGTGTTTGATAAGAGAACCAATATTTCCCCTGTTTCTTTTTTTGAAGACAAAGTTCTTCCATCACCTTTTCGTCTTGCCATCTTTACTAATGTTCTTTCAGATAACGTAACACTAAAGTCACACAGTCGCACAAAATCTCAAATAGCCTAAATGGTAGGTTTGAAAAATTCTGAGGCTTTATATTAGCGAACCTCCTCTTTCATTCTATGGGGGCGGTTGCCATGAGTCAGTGGAAAAAGTTTTCAGGTTTAGAGGTACAAACAGTTTCATGCAGATTGTCTTCAATAATACATATTCTGGTCCCAAAAACAGATTATACTTACCTTTCGCAAAACTGATGTTTAATTGGAATTCCGGATTAGAAATTACTGCAACTCAGACTTTCAGTCGTATTGAAGCGATCATCAACCCTTTACCTGCCAATATACAGTTTCGTCATATTTATTTTTGTCCTAGGTGCTTTCGCAAAATTGATTAAAATTGTTTACATTACCAGTTAACAGGAAACTGGTGTCCAATTTATCCGACAGTCAGGCGCCTGACAAAACTGTATATTTGCTACCTCGACATGGAAATATATTCTTTAATTTATGAATAAAAGTGTTCCTGACGAATCCGCAAAAGCGGATAGCACATAAGATATAAGACAAACACTTTGGCAAATTGATTTTTAATAGTTAGCATCAAATTATGTTAACTTATTCATATATAGTTCATATATGCATAGCGCAATTAGTGTCGTATTGATTTTAATTGACTTTGTAAATATGAACTTTTGGGACTACATGCCCTGTATGCTTTCTATGTGTCCCAACGACATAAAGTTGCAGAGCAGAACTTAACTCCTTATCTAAATAACTTTCGGCATGGACAAATAATAGTGCATAAAAATAAAAGCAGTAGTTCGAAGAATCGTTTCGTCATCCCCAGTACCTGCGTTTTTCTACCATCCATACCTGAGGTTACCCTCCCGCCATAAACTGCAATGGCTGTTTACTCAAGTGCCGTCAATTGGTATGTTGTAAATCAACACTGGGTTGGACCGAAAAGTTTAGCAAAAGTATTGAACAGATATTTTCATTATTAGTAACGCTATCAAAAAACTAAAAAGAACATCATACTCAGAAGACAAAAATCTACCATTCGGCCGAAAAAAATTTTTCAAATAAGTCATTTTTACGTTTTTGAGCATTTCGCGTTCTTAAACAAATCGTAATTATTTTTGCCGTAAGTTTTTAAAATTTTTGATTCGGCCATTTTGTAGATAATAATTGTCAAATTACACTGATTTTTGAATAAAATTAATATCTCTTCAAATAACTTAGTTATTTATTCAATACTTTACATTGGAAACCCCATAAGAGAAATTCCTTTAACCTAGCCTTAATGCTTATGCCTAAATAATTGCTTGCTAAACCTAAATCTTTCATATGAAAATTTCCACTTAACCTCAACTTAAATTTAGTTATTTCAACATCATTAGTTCCAAATACTAACAGATCGTCTACATATATCAACATATACATAGCATTACATTTTACAAATCTTGAATATAAACAATAATCATTATTCGATCTTAAAAAAACCTTGATTACACATAAATTCATCCAATTTTTCATTCCAATATTTAGAAGTTTTTAACCCGTATAATGACTTGTTTAACTTACATACTTTATTGTTCGGTAACTTGATGTAAACTTCTGCTTTTATTTCGCCATGCAAAAATGCTCCAACTACGTCCATTTGATATACATATTGTCCCATTTTGTTCGCCACTGCCATAAAAATGTTCTGAATGGAGGTAATCTTGCAACTGGGGAATAAACTTCTATTTCACAATTTCGTTGCTCAAATCCTCTTGCTACTAGACGAGCTTTGTATATTTTCTTTTCTTCAACATCCTTGATTTTGAAAACCCATTTACTTGAAATAACTTCAGTATCCTCTGGAACTTTCTGTACTTCTGTCCATGTGTTATTTTCTTTCAGTGTTTTCAATTCGTTTTCTACTGCAACTTTCCAATTTTCTTTATTTTCGCTCCTCGTATGTATTTGGTTCATTTTCAAATGCGATGAAGCTTGTATTGTAGTCTTCTAACCACCTTGGCTTCTTTAGTGATCTTTTCGATTTTACCGTCAATTCTTCAGTTTCGTTTGCTTCCGTTTTGCTTCGCCTTTCTTCAGTAGTTTCAATATTTTCCACTGTTTCTTGTTCTTCATATTCTTTACCATCAACTTCAATATTTCTTTCTGGTATTCTTATTGTTTCCCCTTCTTTTTCTTCAATTTCGGTTACTTCACTCTGTTTTTCAATTACAGTGTTTTCCTTTTCAGCGTTAATTAAGAAAGTTACTTCTCTCTTAATTAGGACGTCATTTTTCTCAGGTAAGTATATTCGATAACCCTTCGTATTTTCACCATAGCCAACAAAATATCCTATTTCTGCTTTTGCATCCCATTTATGTCTTTTCTGATCTGGAATATGTACTCCTACTTTGGATCCGAATATTCTTAGCTTGTTAACGTCATATAAACCTTCGTTATACCAAATTTCATATGGTGTCTTGTTTGGAACTCTACTTTTGCCAGTTGTGTTCAATACGTACACTGCTGTATTGATAGCTTCCGCCCATAGTTGCTTCTTCATGTTTTTCGATAATAACATTGTTCTTGCTGCTTCTGTAACTGTTCTAATTTCTCTCTCAGCGCACCCGTTTTGTTCCGGTGTATATTCGACACTTGTTTGATGAATAATGCCCATATCATCTGTAAATTTTCTTATTTCGTGGTTGATAAATTCTTTTCCATTGTCCGATCTTATTTTCTCGATTTTGTATCCTCGATTAATTTTAACTTGCTGTACGAATTTCCGTATGCAATCTGCTACTTCAGATTTGTTTTTCATGAAATAAACTGTACGGTACCTTGAGAAATCGTCTTTTATTATTAGGTAATATCTTGAACCGCCTATTGATGTTTCCTCCATTGGTCCGCAAACATCCATATGTATTAACTGACCTGGTTTTTGTGATTTGACCTCACTCAATGGAAATGGTTGTTTATGTTGTTTTCCTTGTACACACGGTTCACACGTTAGCTCACTACCTAGTTTGTACGTTATCTCACTTCTTTTCAGAATGTTTTTAACTTGTTCAATGTCTTGGTGTACCATTTTGTTATGCCATTCCGATAGTTCAGTGTTCAACCGTCCGATATTAGCAAATGATTTATCATATCTAAAGTTCATTACATATAACCTACTTTTGCGATGTGCGATTGCACCTACCCGTTTAGTGCCTACTTTAATTAGTTTACAAATGTCACTGTTCATTTCTAAAACATAACCTTTGTCTGTTGCTGCGCTCACTGAGAATAAGTTTACTTTAGCTCCTGGAACATGTAAAACATTCGATAAACTTGTTTCTACCCATGTTCTCCCGTTGTTTGCTTTTAATTCGATTGTCCCAACACCGATCGCAGAAATCACCTATCCATTCCCGATAATAATGTCTTTTGGCACTTCCAACTGTTTGTATTCGCGAAACATATTTTTATCGTGACAAATGTGATCTGACGCACCACTGTCCATAACCCAATCATTACACGTTAACGTTTCTTCTGATGATGACATCACTGTATCGTAAAATGCGTTGCTCTGGTAACATGTTGTTATCTTCGTGACCACCATGTTTTCCGGTAATTCATTTTCCAATGACCGCAACTGTGCTGCAACCTCTTCAACTCTTGCCAGAAACTCTGACATGACATGACATCGTTTGCAACTTTTGCCAAATTTCACCCGCTGTTGTGCAGCTTATTACCTGAGTCATTACCTTTTCTGAAAGTCTTGTTACGATAAGTCCCTGTGCTGTTGCATCCTTCTTCAGCCACTCCGGCCCTTTCACYTCCGATTCCGACTCTAAATGTCGATGTTCGCATTCACGACTTCGAAGACTTGTGCTGCCTTCAGTAACACTGTTACTTAAAACTTCCACGTCGCCCAATTCTTGGAACTTTCCAGTTTTTGACCACTGGCCCCCGTTCCGACCC
Source organism: Rhyzopertha dominica (assembly GCA_025024175.1). Lineage (NCBI taxonomy): Eukaryota > Metazoa > Arthropoda > Insecta > Coleoptera > Bostrichidae > Rhyzopertha > Rhyzopertha dominica. Next base: position 42,071,328 of record QCXZ01000064.1, read on the forward strand.
CTGCGTTCAATAGCATGCCTTCCATATCTGCTTTTACCGCTCGACCAAAACGTGCTTCCTTGAAATCACAGAACGCCACTTTACCGCAGCTTCTCCGCAACAATAACGATTTTCTTCACTTGCCTACACCTCAACTTGCCTGTCTGGACCCATAACCAGATGGAAGGTGTGTGGATTGTTAAAGAAATAGGCAGATTGTGATAGAATAACTGGTTTATTGTTACTTGTATTGGACGACATTCGTGCTTGACATAAACATTACAGCCATCTTGTTACATGTTCACTTAACACTACTACCAACGTTATGAACTACCAACTTATAAAACTAAAAGTATTTGTTGCATTTAACACCATATAACGATTGCCAAGGTTGTATCGAGCCGTTATAAATGCAAAACATGTCGCGAGTGGAAAGTTTAAAAAAAGGGAGGCGGAAGAAAAATGAAGGGTTGTCAGGAGGACAGCTAGTGTCAAGGAAAAAAAAACCTTAGTTGAAGAGAAACTGTTTTTTTTGTGACGTGCTGGAGCAAGAGGCGCGGACGATGAACGTGGTCAACACCTGGAAACCGGAACGTTCAAGGTTGCGAACGAGACAGGAACCTGAAGCGCGGACGTTGAGCGTTGTCAACGCCTGAACCTGTAAGAAATGATTTAAGTTGGTAACCCGGTCTCCCCTGCACTGAAGTTGGTAGCTCGTTTAGTGTGTTAACAGTTGAGAGACAACCATAGGAACGAAATGTAACAAACTTGAATAAATGCTTTAAAAAACTACAATTAATTACTTAATTACAATCCACAATCAAGAACTACAATTGAATAGATTGAATAGTGATAGGGAAGAAAAACTCCGAGGAAAAACCGTTACACGTTAATTACTAAAATTCTAACGATGGCTTTCGTTCCAGCAGTATTTACACGTCCACCCGAATTGGATTTTTCTACAAATGTTGCAGCCGAATGGGATTTATGGAAGCAACAATTCAAACTTTTCCTTATGGCTATATCGGAAGATCAAGTAACAGAAGCAAGAAAAATTGCGATGTTTCTATATGTAGTTGGTGTTGAAGGTGTCAAAATTTACAATTCCTATAAATTAGCAAGTCAACCAAATTTAACGTTGGAAGCAGTCCTCAATAAATTCGACGAACACTGCAAACCACGGAAAAATGTCACATATGAGAGATATTGTTTCCTTAACATCAAGCCGAAGGAAGGACAACCGTTTGACTCTTTTCTGACAGAACTAAAAAACGCAGCAAGCAAATGCGAGTACGGGGATCAGCAAGACTCCATTATTAGGGACCAAATAATCTACAACTTGAAAGACACCCATCTAAGAGAACGTCTTTTAGATGAAAGTGCATTAACATTGCAAAAAAAACGGCTGATTACTGTACAAATTCAGAAATTACGAAGAAACAAATACAAGAAATTGAGAAACAGATAAATAATTGCTCTGTGTCACCAGTTGTAAAACATAATCAATACAAAGATAGAAATAGAGGACATCAAGTGCCGAATAAGTCAAGTTCATTGATGCAGCAGAAGAATAAATCAGAAAATTAAGTAATAAATGATTGTTGGAACTGTGGAAGAAGTCATCTCATTAATAATTGCCTTGCATACAATCAGAAATGCCTAAACTGCAACAAAATGAATCACTTCGCCAAAATATGTAGAAGCAAAAGAAGAAAGAACATTCATAAGGTTGAAAATCAAGATGAAGAGAGCAGCAGCTTGGAAATTTCAAATATAAACATTGATGGAATATGGGCAGAAGAAAATACGTGGTATGAAGACGTCAAAATTTCAAATAAAATTCTTAAATGCAAAATTGATACGGGAGCGCAAATTTTCGTAATGCCCTACAAGGATTACTTGTTACTAAATACAAATATACAACTACTACCCACACAAGTAACATTGATTGCCTATGGGAATAAGAAACTCAGGATTACTCCTGTTGGTAAAATTAAACTACAATGTTGTGTCCGTAACAATACAGAAGAAGTGGAATTCACAGTAATCCAATCTGATTCATGTGTAATTTTAGGATTGAAGGATTGCCTTAATTTGAACTTAATCAGAAGAACTTATGGAAATGAAGGGACAAGAAAAGAAAAACTGCAGGTCCATGGAGTATCAAAAGAAGAAATTATTGAAAAATTCAATAAAGTTTTTAAAGGAATTGGGAAAACACCACATTACCATAGATCCAGAAGTGAAGCCAGTCATCAATCCTCCAAGAATGGTACCGCTAAGTTTGCATGAAAGACTGAAGAAGACATTGGACAATCTAGTGCATGATGATATAATTTAGCAAGGTCAGTAAGCCGACAAAATGGGTCAACAATCTGGTGAAAATTGAAAAACCAAGTGGTGAGCTACGTTTTTGTTTGGATCCCAGAGACTTAAATACAGCTATCCAGAGAGAAATTCATCAAATTCAAACTCCAGAAGCAATCATCGCTCAACTTAGTGACAAAGAATACTTTTCTGTTTTTGACATGTGTCAGGGATTTTGGCAAGTTGAACTGGACGACGAAAGCTCCGGTCTGTGTACGTTCAATACACCATTTGGGCGCTACAAATTTCTTAGACTTCCATTTGGTTTGAAATCGAGTCCAGAAGTTTTCCAGAAGAAGAATGAAGAATTGTTTGGAGATATACCAGGTGTCCACATTTACTTTGACGACATCATAATTTCAGGTGAAAACGAAGCAGCACATGATCATAGTTTAGAATTATTTTTGAATAGAGCGTTGAAATACAATATCAGGTTAAATTAGACTAAAATTCAATTTAAAGATAAGAAAATTCGATATTGTGGTCACATAATATGTAAAAATAGTATTGAAATGGATCCTAAATTCACAAAAGCAGTTAGTGAATTAAAAATTCCGAAAGATAAAAAACAGTTACTCGGTTTTTTTGGGCATGCTAAAATATCTATGCAAATTTATTCCTAATATGTCAATAATTTCAGCTCCATTACGTGAATTAACAAAAGAAAATACGCCTTTCATTTGGGATGAAATTCACACAGAAAGATTTATTAAATTAAAAGCAATAATTTCCAACCCCCCAGTATTGGCAATTTTTAATGGTAGTAAAAAATTACAAATTCAGACTGATGCATCAAAAGTTGGAGTAGGTGCAGATAAACAACCAGTTGCTTTTGTTTCTTCAGCACTCACTAGTAATAAACAAAATTGGGCACAAATAGAAAAGGAGACGTATGCGATTGAATTTGCCTGTGAAAAATTTCATTATTATATTTATAGTAGGCAGGTAACTGTAAAATCTGATCATAAACCTTTGGAAGTAATTTCTAAGAAAGGGATAAATCAGATTCCCGCAGGGTTACAAAAAATGAGACTTAAATTCCCTAAATACCACATCTCAGTACAATACTTAAAGGGGTCTGAAATGTATATAGCAGATTATTTATCGAGATCGTACTTAAACGAAAGTGACCCTGAGCAGAATTATTTTATTGTTCACACTTTACGAAAACAGATTTCAATTACTGACGAAAAACAAAAAATATTCCGGGACGAAACAAAAAAAGATGTAGATTTAAATAAAATACTATACTTTTGTAAAAACGGTTGGCCCAACAGTGATAAAAAATTGTCAAAAGTTTTAAAACATTTTTGGAAATTAAAACATGATATTGTTGTACACGACGGTATTATTTACTTTAACGAAAAAATAGTTGTGCCAGCTTCATGTTGTCAAATTTGTGAAAAATTTCAAAACAATCATCCGAAAGAGACATTAATGCCTTACGAATGTCCATCTCGTCCTTGATTTCGAATTTCAGCTAATATTGCCTATTATGCGGGTCATGAATATATTGTAGTAATTGATTCATATAGCAAATGGCCAGAATTTAAAAAATTAAAAAATAAAGATTCGCTTGAATTGATAAATCATTTTAAAGAAATTTTTTCTAGGCAGGGAATTCTGGAAATAGTAGTAGCTGACAATGTACCGTTTAACAGTTTTAATTTTAAAACTTTCGCTGATGAATGGAACTTTTAAAATTCGTACGTCAAGTCCCAACTTTCCACAATTCAATGGATTGACAGAGAAAGCTGTAGGAATAATTAAAAACCTATTTAGACGAAATTTGGATAATAATTTGGCTCTGTTAGATTATGGGAACTCGCCTATTATAAGTTTAGGATATTCACCTAGTCAGTTATTGAATAATAGACGATTAAGAACTAAATTGCTTATAGCAATTATTGAATACTGAAATTGTAAACCCAAATGAGATTCATGAAAAATTGATAAAAAATCAACAGTCTCAAAAATATTACCATGACAGAGGAGCAAAAGATTTAGTGCCTCTTGAACCAAATGAAAATGTGTATTTGAAAACAGGTGGTAATAATTGGGAAAAGGGTAGAGTAGAACTTAGACATAGTGCGCCTCGTTCTTATATTGTAAAATCGGAGAATGGTAGAGTGCATAGAAGGAACCGACGTCATTTAAGAAAATAAAAAAATGAATTTGTTCCTAGAGATGATTTTCCTGTCTCTAATGATGATAATACTCTCCCTGATTCAAGTAATGTTGTAGATGATGTAAATCACAGCGGCAGTCATGAGACAAATGTACCTCCAACCCCGGCTGAATCCACAGCTAGTGATAGACCAGAAAGAAATGTGAGTATGCCTTCCAAATACAGAGATTTTTATTTGTATGGCATACCTCAGAAGTAGGTTAAGTTGTTTTTGCATTCTTTAATTTCTTTTGTAACTACAAAACTTTGGTAAGGGGGATGTAAGAAATGATTTAAGTTGGTAACCCGGTCTCCCCTACACTGAAGTTGGTAGCTCATTTAGTGTGTTAACAGTTGAGAGACAACCATAGAAACGAAATGTAACAAACTTGAATAAATGCTTTAAAAAACTACAATTAATTACTTAATTACAATCCACAATCAAGAACTACAATAAAAGTATAAATCGAACAGAACCCGAGCTAGCTTGGTAGTTTACAAGGTTTAATGGAAACATATTGATAAGAGGTGGGAGTCGTTGTGATGTGATTTGCTGTGGGAAACCTGTAAGAAAAATATAAGTAGGAAATGCGTGGGATTGTAATTTAGTAAATGACTCACCTGTTCTTATTAATAATAGGACATTTAGGGTAGTCATGCATTGTAAATAGGTGTTGTGATGTGATTCACCATAGATAGCCTATAATATAAATTATGTGTAGGAAATGCATGTGCTTGCATGGGAGAAAGTAAATACATATTGTGGTGGAGCGGCAATTGTATGCATGTAGTTTTCACCAGCTGTCCGTTTAGTGATTCATGATATGGTAGAATAATACATTTGATAATATTTACCTGGAATAATAAGGATATGTGAAAGTGGTTATGGACATGACACATATTAATACCTTTAAGTTTCCAGCAGCATATGACGAAGTAGCGTGCGTTAGTTATATAAAATGAAAATGAATTTATGAACAGCGAATTCTCTGTAAGGGTGTAATGTTGATTTTCTTCTTAGTGGGATTTAATAATAGAAATAAGAGGCGTGCATCTATTATAAGCGATAGTTGTATAAAGGTTCTAAAATTTATTTGCGTGTAAGTTTACTGAAAGAAGGAACACACTTAGGAAAATGTATGTGTTAAATATGTAGGGGAAAACAGACTTGGAAGTAATGACATTTATTTTACATCTGTATTACAACTGAACTGTATTATATTTTATTAACATGGAAACCCACAACGCTCTGAAAATGGATCATATAAAACAGTATTCCCCCTCAAAGAAACTTTTACATTGAAACGATTAGGTGGACGCCTGATTCTGTTCGAACGCCTCAAAATTCCAGCCGCGTTTTCACAGCTATCGTCTTTGTTTGATACATCCTGCGAATACTGTGGCAATTCAGGCTGCACATCCTGCAGTGTCAATTTCGGCCGTATATCTTCACCCTGGTCACTCTGCATAGCGGCGCGCTGCCGTGTAATTATCGACTGTGGTGGTGCTCTCGGGTCAGCTTAGTTGCTTCAGAAGGAACATTAATCGGCTCACTGTTAATAGGAATTCTTCCGACATGTGGCAGAAGCTGCTCGGTATGCCTTCTTTGCACATGGTCATTACTAATCACATTATAATGTAAGTTTCCCTCTTAACTACTGACGACTCTGAAATCCCACTTCTTTGTAGGATTATTATAATTACATACTTGCACCGTTTGTCCAATTTCAAAACCTCGCTCTTGTTGAGTAGGTGTACGGGCATACATTTCTTCACCCACTTGTCTTCGCACAAAATCTAAACGTGTTCGAATAGTTCTGTTCAACATCAATTCGGAGGGGCTAACAGAAGTGGTAGAGTTTGGCATTTTCCTGCATTGCATTAGGAAACGGCATAAACTCAAGTTCAAATCGCCACCAACTTCGGATAATTGACTGCGTAAACTATTTTTAACAGTCTGCACGTACCTTTCAGCTTGTCCATTCGTAGCTGGGTGATACGGTGCTATAACTTTATGGCAAATTCCATTACTTTTAAGGAAATCTTCAAATTCCTTGGATTTGAAACAGGTTCCATTGTCGGATATCAAAGTTAAGGGAAGACAAATCCTGCAAATATTGTACGTAGGATCTTAATTGTAGTTGATGAAGTTGTAGATTTCGTTGGAATAACTTCTAGCCATTTGGAATATAAATCCACCAAAATAAACAAGTAAGTATTGTAGAAAGGTCCAGCATAATCTACATGAACTCGCTGCCATGGACTCTTCGCATAGTCCCATGGATGTACAGCAACTTTCTTCGGATTATTTCTTGTTCTGCAACAGGCCAAACAGTTTTTAGCCATTCCTTCTATATCTGCATCAATTACTGGCCACCAGACGTAACTTCTCGCTAGAGCTTTCATCTTCACTATTCCCATATGTGCCAAATGGAGTTCTTCTAAAATCTGCTTCCTCAAGGTATTCGGAATAACTACACGAATCCCCTTGAATAGACATCCATCCAAAATTAAAAATTCTTCAGTTGTAAGACCATGTAACAATGGTTTACCACTCTGCACACGCACGAAAATTTCTCGTAGTAAAGGATCTCTTCTAATGGCATCTTGAGTAACTGGAAGCGTTTCTATCTTTGATGAAAAACGCTAAGCATGTCATTAGACTTCACAGAAATAGGAAGCGGTGATCTTGACAAATAATCAACATTGGCATGAACTTTCGTAGATCTATAACGMATGACGTAATCGAAGCCTGATAGATAACTTGCGTAGTGTAATAATCTAGTTGCTGAAGTTGAGGAAAGATCCTTGTGAGGATTGAAAATCCTGGTCAACGGCTGATTGTCTGTGACTAAGGTAAATTTCCGCCCGTAGMAATAGTGAAAGAACTTCCTAATTCCCCAAACAATACCTGTAGTTTCCTGATCAAGTTGACTGTAATTCTTCTCCGCCTGACTGAGCGATCTTGATGCAAAAGCGATCGGCCGTTCGCTCCCATCTGGAAAAAGATGTGAAATAACAGCTCCCAAGCCTGTTGGTAAAGCATCTGTAGCCAAGATAAGGGGAAGATCAGGATCAAAAGGTGTAAGCACTCTTGTATTGGTTAGTTCTTTCTTCAGCTGTTGAAATGCAGCCTCACACTCCTTAGTCCATTTGTATCGTTTATCAGCCTTAAGCAATTGATACAAAGGATGTAATTTCGACGCCAAGTTAGGTAAAAAAAAATTTATAATATTGAACAAGTCCCAGGAACTCACGCAGTTGTGTAACATTTTGTGGTTGAGGACTCTTCACATGTCCCAAATACTGAATGCTGCTTTTGTAGAACTGACATTTCTTCTTGTTAAGATGTAAATTATTCTGACGAAATCTTTGTAAAACTCTTCGAAGACGATTACACAACTCTTCTGGTGTTCTCCCTTGAACTGCAATATCATCGAAGAAGCAGGCAACCGCTTCTAAATCATGTAACATCTGATCCATAAATCGCTGCCAAGCTCCTGGTGCAACCTTCACACCAAACATGAGCCTCTTAACCTTGTAAACTCCCCTATGCGTAGAAATGGCTTGCATCATCGCACTCTCTTCATCAACCCTCATATGTAAATAAGCATTGGCTATATCAAGAGTACAAAAATATACGGCACCATTTAATTTATTGAAAATATCTTCGATTCTTGGAATAGGGTAATGGTCATCTTGAATGTATTGGTTTAAAGTGACGTTATATGCAGCGCAGATCCTCACTCTTCCATCCTTTTTGGCAATAGGTACTATGGGAGTTCCCCAATAAGAATGAGTAACTTTTTCGATAACTCCTTGCTTTTCTCATATATCCAACGTCTCTTCTACTTTATCACGTAAAGCGTATGGAACTTGCCTTAGCTTCATATACACGGGTTGACACTTTTCATCATTCAGTTTGTACTTGTATGTAAAATTAGGAATTTCTCCCAAATCTTCTGCGGACATAACATCACTAAACTCCTTACGCAACTTCTGCATATCTGTATAAGGTTCGCTCTGGATCATCCGCATTTCACAAATGTCTTTCCAATGCATCTTGAACTTATTAAGCCAGTCTCTTCCGAAAATTGTGTCCACTTCCATAGGTAATATGTAGATTGCACCCGTTATAGTTTGGTTTTTATATGTAACGGTTACAGGGGCAACCCCACAGGGACATATAATTTCCCCATTGTAAGTACGCAATTTTACATTTGTGGGTGACAGCTTCACTGACGGACACAATGACTTGAATCTACTTTTTGACATTGTAGAAACTGCCTGCTCCAGTATCCAATTCCATGTTGCAAATCTTACCATTTATGTGCACTAATGGCATAATTTTAGAGGCATATAGGGAATTAATTGTAGCAATTCCATTCATGAATAGGACAGCATCATCTTCAAAATCTTTATCTTCATAATCTTTAGGTTCGAMCTGCTTATTCTCTGGATGTTTCATGCMCACAGATTGTATATGACCTTTGCGGCTGCAGCGTTTACAAACAAGATTTTTGAAGAAACAGGTATCGGCCTTATGGTTTATTCCTCCACAACGAAAACAACGGCCGTAAAGTTCTTCAATTTACGTGATGTCTTTGCCTGTTTCTTGAATTTATTTGGTTGGGACTTCCTTGAAGAATAACCCACTGCATTAACTGCAAAACTGCCGGTCTGCATCTGGTTGGATTCCCTTTTTGAAGTTTCAACCGATTGAGCAAGTTGAACAATTTCTTCGAATGTAGCAGATAACTTCTTCTGTAACAAACTTTCACGAATTTCTGTATCACGTATTCCTCGAATGAACTGTGTACGTAGATGAGTGTCGATTGTAGAAGCCTTGCAAGACGAACAAATAAACTGACAGTTTTCTCAGTTCGGCAATGTAATTTGCAATTGTCTCTCCTTCCTGCTGGACAAGTAATGTAAATTTATGCTGTTCAGCAATAATACTAGCTTGTGGGGATAAGTGCTCTTTAAGTAACTTAATTAAATCTGCATACTTCCTTGTATTTGGAAGATCAGGTGCTGTAAGTTTTGTATGCGTTTGATAGATTTTTGGACTGAGGCACTCTATCAGAATTTGAACACATAATTCATCATTCTCAGGTTTTGCGTTATCTACTCCTTTCAGTTTGAGGTGATTATCGAGACGTTGTAAGTAGGAGTCAAAGCTTTCGGTATTTTCGTCATAAGGGTGTAAACTCCCTCTTGAAGTTTGCCCAGAAGAACGATTCTGTGACATCAGTTAACTTTGAGTAGCTTGCAACGAGTATAATATAGCCGTAATTTGTTGTAGGATCTCTTCCATCACTGCTCCACGTAAATTCGACTATCCTCGTCGCCAATTTGTTAAATATGTAGGGGAAAACAGACTTGGAAGTAATGACATTTATGTTACATCTGTAGTACAACTGAACTGTATTATATTTTATTAACATGGAAACCCATAGCACTCTGAAAATGGAGCATATATAACAGTATGTGATCAAAGGAAAGAACATACGTGGTAGTTATGATGGAACAGAAAATTATGCAGTGGCCATTGCATGAAAGTAGTTTTCAGGAGCTGTCCGCTTGTGGACACATGAGTTGGTGGAATACATTTAATAATATTTCTTTACAAGCATATCAACATGTGAAAGTGGTAATGGACATCACAAATATAATACCTTGAACTTTGCAGCACCATGCGACAAAGTAACGTGCTTTGTAGATGTAGTAGAGGATAAAGCATAACAATTAGTACTGTCCGTTAGACCAGTACGTACCCTCTCTGAGTTATAGATATGAAAATATTGAAGTATTCCCTTGCAAGATATAAGAGAGGTAATGAAATATCTCCTGTCGCTGCACCATCGTCCATCGTGATCACGAAAGGTTTCCCACAAACGTAGCGGGTCGCTGACTTTACCAAAGAGTAAGATATAAGCAAACATTTGTCTCAGCTGAGAAGGTATATCACGTTGGCTTACCTCACGTAATGCCCTGAACCATTCTTGATCGTCGGCGAGCAAGTTACGTCGGCGGCATGCCTCTTCGAAGGTGTCTCACAGGTGATCCACCGTCCGCATCATTTCGAATGACTGGGCTCCGCGGACATGCAACAGCAAGAGAAGTAAATAATACAGTTCTCTGTGTACGATGGACACGTTGTGCATCCTACAGACCACTTTCTCATGGCCCTTTTGACGACCGAACCTTCGTTGGGTTTCCAACGGTAAGTTTTGGGAACTTCGATGTATAGAAGTGTTCTGGCCTCGGGAACGGCCACGTTCAGCTCGAACCATTTGGTGAGCTTAGTGTGCCGCGGTTCCTGAAACCTTTGGGGATCATCTAGGGCGTCTTTCTTCCTGAAGAGAACCCGTTCTCTGTCGGGCAGGTGAACGAGCTGTCTTTCTACCGTGTGGGACAGGTGATTCATGTAGATGCGGAGAATGTGTCAGGCGGTTTCGAACGGAGTCAAGTATCTTCCAGAAACGAAGAAGTATTTGAATAAATACCTTCCAGTCTGCAACGATGAACATGCCTCTACGTTTATGTGGGTTCTGTATTTCTTCAACAGATATAGATTATAGGGCACTATGAAGTGGTTGTTAACCCGATAAACCACATTGTTTCGTCGTATCTCGATAAGACGGCCATTGTTACGGCGACGATAGTGTACCCCGTCCCCGTCTAATCTAGTTTCGTTGTACCAGTATTTAGGAAACTGTTTATTGCAATGTCCGTCATCCAGCATGCATACAGCACATCGATTCATAGGTTTGCAAGGACCGTGGACCATGTAATTGGCCACTAATTCATATAATTCGTCATCGGTTTCGTCTGGTATTTCCGCGGAAATTAACTGATCAACAACAGAGGGATCGTTAATGCGATCTTCGTTGCAGAGAGTCAATAATATGTGAGCATGCGGGAGGCAGCGTTTCTGAAATTCTATTACATGTATATGCGAGATGGCTCTTCCCATCACAAGGAATTTAGTGAGGTCATCCATTAGCTGTTGTAACTTAAGCTTGAAACCTCTGTTGACCAAGAAAGGATGGTCGCTGGGCTGTTCGACGGCCACTACATTATTTCGTATCTCATCCCAGTGTGGCGAGCAGGTAAACGTGATGAAGAGATTTAGTGGTCCCGTTTCTCTTGCGATGGCAATAGCATCCTGGAACCTCTCCAGCTGATACCTGGGTGACATTACGTGGCTGCTGATCAGAATAACTCTGACCTGTGTATTCTTGCGCTCTGAGGCTGGTCTGATTAAACCTGGGACTTTAACATATGCATAAGTAATATATTGCTGCAGTAACTTTCCATCTCTGTTGAGGATGTTGAATCCGTCGACGTGTTCGCGATAAGCAAACCTATATGAATAGAATTCGAAGGGGGAAACATGCGCTCTTGCTGCATAATTTCCAACCTGTCGATACCGTATGTCTTTACACCAGGCAGTAGATCCGTGAGGCAAGAGAAGAAGGAAGGTTGGGGGGTCTGTTAGCTCACTGCTATGGACTATTTGCCTCAGACCCATCTCTCGATGTATGTGATGTACCTACATCTGATTGCTTGGCGCATTGCCCGGGTTTTAATCCACAATGGTAGCAATCTCGTTCGATTGGGGAACGACATATTCTCGATTTAACCTGTCTTTAAACTGAATAGTGTAATTCGGCATGGGCTCGTTGCGAGCTACATGTGCCCGTCACTGTTCTTGGCTTGGCGGTATACGTGARCTAAGGCGTTAAGTTGTTCTAAGCAGTCTGTAATTTGACGAATGATGTCAGGATCAACCTGAAAACTCCCTGCATTATGGATACGATCACGGACGGCGTGGTCAGGATCCACAAAATACAGTGATCCGTAGGTCTGCTGCTGGCATTGAACGTTGACATCTGAATATCGGACGTACACCTTTCCTTGTATAGCAAAAACGTACGGACCTCGTCCCGGTATGTCCCTGCGTTTAACTGAAAAATTTAAAAACTGGAAAAGATTGTTGTAAACAATGATATTGTTTATGAAGTTATCTATGAGACGCCTGATATACAGAGGATAAGGATTCTTAAACATCGACTGCATCAGCTGCGGCAAGATAAAAGGCAAACCGCGAGCCTCACGTATGTCTCGGATATGGCCGCGTATGTTCTACCGCTCTGCAATGTCTGCGCCACGATCTTGAAGTATTCTGTCGTTGCGGGCGTGCACCAAGCGTGGTTCGACCAAATTGAAGCCGTCATGTTCACCTTCAGGAGATCCCTGAGAATAGTCCAAGACTTCCTGGGGCTGCGGCACAGATGTTAATATTTGTTGGAACAGAGGGTCATGTTCATCCCCAGAAAATGCTGCAGTGTAACAGTGTAAGGTTGATGTTGATAAAATGTTGCAAGGAATGTTCGAAAAGTGAAAAGTTTGAGCAAAAATCTATCTTATTCCTTGTGGAAAATGTTGTATATAAAATAAACGTAAAAATGTAAGTTTTGCGAAAATAATAGTCATCATAGTTTTTAGTATTGAAAATAATATAGAATTGAGAATGTGTGTGTCATTAAAACAGACATGTTGGATAAAGTATGCGGTGAATCATCATATAGAGCAGTAATATAAGGAAGATGCAGTGTAGCTCCTCCATATAAGAGGAATAAGTGTTCTGTTGCGATTCAGAAATAACCTGTTGTAGAGTTGATATGCAGAAATCGCACTGCTCTATAGGACATGAGTGGAATAGAAAAATTGTGTATACAAAATTAGCTTGAAAGTGTGCGTGATATGGAAATAATGAAATGAATAGAAAATTTTTGTACAACCATGAAAATGAGTGTGCACAGCGATTATAATGGAATAAATGTATGTATTTCGAGAGAGGTTGTGAAATGCAATAAATGTAGGCCACGCAGTATACGACTGGTCCTGCATAGTAAAAGACTTTTAATGATGTCTCGTTGAATTCAGCGTGTAATGGATTATCAGAAAATGAATAAAAAATTAGTATTCTGTTTTATGTAGTAGAAAACTACGTGGATGTGTGTTTATAAAATGAATGATGTAAGTTTAAAAAATATTGACAGTGTTGAAATATATAGAAGACGATTGGAGAATAATAAACACCTTTAATTCGGACTGAAATATGTAGAGTTGTGGTGGGAGCTTGTGAAGTGGGATGAGGAATTGGGTGAATTTAATATAAGTAACTTGACGAAATATAAGAATTTATAATGGATTTGTATGCACTTGTGGGGCTTGACAATGTGTGAAAACTTATAAAGTACTGATGCCTTTGGCAATATCAAGCATCAATGCCACCTTGTCATGGTATTGAAATATCAATAGTATCGTACTTGTCAAAAAGTGTTGAAGTATATATTATGAAAAAGTAGCGTGCGTGTGTGCGTGCGTGCGTGTGTGTGTGTGTGTGTGTGTGTGTGTGKGTGTGTGTGTGTGCGCGCGCGCGCGCGCGTGTGTGCGCGCGTGTGCGTGCGTGCGTGTGTGTGTGTGCGCGCGCGCGCTTGCATAACTAAGCCTAAATATTTAAAGTGTACTCCAAGTACTGAAAAGTATGTTAGTCACTGAAATTATAGAATGTATTGCAAATATGTAAAAATTGCAATAACAACTTAACGTATGAGAAGCATCATGGGTAGCAGCACCTGAAATATCGGGGGTGTTAAAAGCGAAGAAAATGTAACTAATGGAAAGAACACGAAGTTGGAAAATATGCAGTAGGATGAGGTACTGGGTGGATTTAATATAATGTGAATATAACAATTATTTATCAATGATTTGTGGGCTTTATGGGGCTGGTCAAAGTATGGAAACTTATAAAGTACTGATGTCTTTGACAATAGCAAGCATCAATACCACTTTATCATGGTATATACTATGAAAAAGTAGCCAAAATATTTAAGAATATTCAAAGTACTGAAAAGTATCTTAGTGACTGAAAATATGAAAAGTATTGGAAATACGTAAATATTACAATAATTACTTAAAGTATGAAAAGCATCATGGGTAGCACCATCTGAAAATATGGGGGGTGKTAAAAGCAAAGAAAATGTAACGAATGGAAAGAACACAAAGTTGAAAAGTACGTATGGAAAAAGTAGTAGTGTCAAAAATATTAGTGACATGAAAGTCCATTTCCCATAACATATTTTTCAATATCCACATTTACATACTTTGTACAGCTGGCCCAAGTATAAATTCTTTTTCTTGAAATAAAATCCCTGTCGGTAGAAGGCGCTGACGCAGACGTGCTTTATATATATCGAGACCTGTGTCGAGACCCTCAAGAGTAAAAAAGCTGTCCGGTATTTGTGTGGCCCACCTATCGCAAATTTTATAGGTATATACCACTCGTTTTTGAAGACCCGCTTGCGCATTCGCGTATATAGGCGGGCGAATAATTGGGATACGCAGTAAGATTTACTTAATAAAATAATAACTAGTGTAAACAATCAAAAAATGGTCTCCGGATAAACAGAAACAGAAAAGATAGATTGGCTGAATTCTTAACAGTGGATAAGCAAGTTTCTTCCTATACCTAAATTGATGACTGGTCTTTCATAAATCAGCATCGTGTTACTGAACGTTGCTTTTTGGACTAAGTTTCAAGTAGTGTTTTGATTTACGTGTTTTTTTTATAAAAAACATGCATTTTCTTTGAAACTTATGTAATATTATTCATAAAAAATGCCTTGTAAGTTACGTTTTGTTTATTTTCAACTGTGACAGGCTTTTTAACAATGAGTTCCATATTATAAACAACTTTGTCAGATATATAATCACAGTGTTCCGATCACATTTTGTTCTACTGTAACGTTTCTATTAATTCAATAAGTTTTTGGAAGAACATATTATAATGTTCATTTTTGAATTTTTGATTTCGAGGTTGGTAGCTTGACGTTGGCAAACTTCATCTGTCATATATGCCAGACTGCCAACCTGGCGTGTTGTTGCGCTTTGTTACGAATTGTGTTAGATTGCCAGCAGCGAAGATCTTTACGTTGTTCTTTATGTATAACCACCTTACAAGCGTTGTTTTATGTAGCGTTTAAATATACCAAGTGCTGAACTAAACTGGGTTTTATTGGGCGTCAACCGGCGCCGGCGGTAACGTGAATCGACGATCTCCTACAATTATATCAGGTGGGGTTAGCTTAGCGAAAACCGAGGTTAACCACGTGCTAGCGATCACGTCAACTAGCCCGAACGAAAGCGGTCTTAGTCCTGGGGCTCCTGAGGGAACCTTTGAAGGCGAACCGTCGACTCCTGGAGTTTCAACTGTAAGTTTAGCAACTATTGATGCAATTACATGGGACACAGCAAGTAAGCAACAACGAGCTGGCAGCATTAATACCACCATTTAGTGGAGGACCCGATGACGACATCACAACATGGTTAGAGAAGATTAAGGCAAAATATAGACCGGACAGTGAAAAATTTATGTTGGTCGTTATCTCAAAACTTAAAGGGAGCTGCTTTGGATTGGTACCATTCGAAACCACATCATGTGGGTTATGGTCTTGAGTTGGAAAATGCATTTAAAGTGAAAGAAGATGCAGTTACGCTAATAAGAAAGTTTCAAGAGAGAAAATGGGGAAGAAATGAAAAGTTTTCAACTTATTACATGGATAAAGTTATGTTGGGTAATAAGTTAAGGCTGTCTGAACCAGATTTAATTTCATATGTTATCGAAGGTTTCGTTAAATCCAGCTTACAAACCATGGCAAGAATGACCGGCTTTAGAAGTTTAAGTAGTTTGTTGACGAAAATGAATAAATTCCCAGTGTGGAAAGGTTCAGTGCAACTTCCGCAGTTAAGAAAACTCCATTTAGTGTACCTCTTGCGACTTCATCTAGGATGGTTCGTTGCTATAAGTGCAATCGTTCAGGCCATACAACGCTAAAATGTGACAAGCCTAAACGGGAGCGAGGCAGTTGTTCGGGAATGTACCAAAAGGAAGAGGCGTACGGAGGTTCCAGCAAAAGGTCCAGGGCCAGAGAGTATAGCGCATGCAATAGAGCCATCAGTCTAAGAAGTTCCAGTTATCATAAATTTTGAATTGGAAGGTAATACCGTTCAGATCAGTTTGTTTGCAATGTTAGATACAAGTAGCCCAATTAGTTTAATAAGAGCAAAATTTGTACCACCGGGTTGTTATTGTCCGATACCGAGTACTTCTACAAATGATTATGGTGTGAATGGCAGTAAATTGAATATTTTAGGTGTTATCGAACAAATCATATTAGTACAAGATTGTTATGTAAACGTCTCATTTTATGTTGTGCCAGATGATACGATGCATGGTCTGCAATTTTAGGTAGGGACTTTACTTCGTGTAAGGAAACAGAATTTACATTTTATAACAACACAGTCAAGTTAACTAAAGTGAATGAGAATATTACTTATGAAAATGATTTAATATCAACAGAAATAGAAGAAAATGAACCAGAACTATGTATTAACAGTGATTTAGGCAACTGTGTTGTACAGGAAGTTAAAAACCTAATTGTTGAACAACATTTTAAGCCAGTTAGGTCACATGTCCCGGAAACGACTTACCAAATGAAAATTGTGCTTAAAAACGACCAACCATTTTCGTTTGGACCCCGTAAGTTATCTTTTGAATCCGAAAAACAAATTACAACTAATTTTAGATGACCTATTAACGCAAGGCATTATTAAAGAAAGTTCCTCTCCTTACTGTAGTCATGTTGTGTTAGTAAGAAAAATGGAAAAGGAACTCGTTTATGTGTTGACTTTAGGAACTGAACAAATTAACAGTGCGAGACCATTACCCGATACCACTGATAGACGACCAGTTGGATTTGCTGAAMGGAAAAAAAAACATTTTACATGCTTAGATTTAAAGAACGGATTTCATCATGTTAAAATGGATCCTGAATCTGTAAAGTATACGTCTTTCGTTACTCCATTAGGTCAGTATATGTGTATATGCCATTTGGGCTAGCAAATTCACCTTCAGTATTTCAAAGATACATTAATCGTATATTTGCTGATTTATTAAAAATAATAAAATATTATTATATCTCCACGATATATTAATCGCCACTGAAACATTAGAGGAACACTTCGAAATTTTACAATTTGTTTTTGATTTATTAATTCGCAACAAATTAGAACTTGGGATAGACAAATGCTCATTTTTGCAAACCAAAATTATTTATTTATCTGTTATCGCAGAACCGCTTCATGACTTGATAAAAAAGGATGTTAAGTTCAAATTTAACGAAGTACATTTAAACGCATTTAATACTCTCGAAGAAAAATTAGTTGCGGCACCAATTTTCGCAATTTACTCACCTGAAGCACCCACAGAACTTCACTGTGATGCTTGTTCGAAAGGCTACGGTGCTGTATTGATGTAAAAGCAAAAGATAATCTCTTTAGGCCAATATTTTATTTTAGTGAGAGAACTTCTTAAGCAGAATGCAAGTATCATAGCTATGAGCTCGAAATGCTTGCTATCATATACGCTATTAATAGATTTCATATATATTTGCAGGGCATCCATTTTAAAATAGTTACTGACTGTAACTCCATTGAACTAGCGTTGAATAAGAAAGAAATTAATCGTTGGGCAATGATTCTACAAAACTACAATTATGAACTAGAACACCGGAATTCCAACCGAATGAGACACGTAGATGCATTGAGTAGAGTTCAGTGACATGATATTAGAAGAAAATACACTCGAACAAAATTTATCGATTGCTCAGAATTTAGATGTTGACATTTAAAGTATTAAAAAGGATTTGTTAGAAAAGGAGAATAAAGATTTCGAATAACATAAGTTAAGTTAAAGTTAAAGCCTATAAAAAACAAAGGGTGATAAATATTTTGCTGTTATCCACATAGACCATTATGGTCCCCTCGAAAAGACAGATAAGAAATTCATTTTTGAAATTATTGACAGCTTCACAAAATTTGTTAAACTTTATGATACTAAGTCAATTAAAAGTACTGAGGCTATTAATAAACTTAAGGATTATTTCAGAAATTACAGCAAACCATTAAAATTATTTCGGATAGAGGCACATGTTTCACCTCTCATGAATTAGTAAGTTCCTGTAACAAAACAATATTAGTCATGTTAAAATTGCCACTAGTTCACCTCAATCTAATGGACAGATGAATAAATAGGGATTTGACTCCCTATGCTATCAAAATTAGCTGAATGCAAAAATAAATGGAACAGATACTTATCTGACGTAGAGTTCGTTATTAACAACATTATAAACAAATCCACCGGTACTTCTCCAGATGTTTTGTTATTTGGAGTAAATCAGTATGATCCGAGTGATCATCTTAGAAATTGCTTTAATTCCAGTGAGCAGATAGACAGTAATTTAGACAATATTGGATGTGATGCTAGCAAAAACATTGAAAAATCACAAGATTATAATAAGACCTAGGGTAAAGTACCCAGTTATTGGTCACTTAAGACCACCGCGCGCACCTTTTTAGCCCTATATTATATAATAATAATAATTATATAATTTATGTACTTGATTCATGTTTACGATTCTAAAAACTTTATAGTTTAATGGAAAGTACAATTACAGTAATTTTTTTAGCTATTTATCCAATCATAATTGGTTATAATTGAGAAATATCCAAAATTTCAGTTATTGGCCATTGGAACACAGGAATTAACATCTTACACTGTAATAGGTCCCCTCCTTTAGGGGTAGTGGTGTTCGAAAGGATCGCTTGGATAGGAGCACAATGCCAAGCAAAGAAAGCAGCAAACGTTTCAAGTCTTTTTTTATTGTTCTACACACTGAAATACAAAAATAAAAACAACTCGCCGCACAGCAATAGTAATTACAAGTAATTACTTACCTGACACCAGGTTGGATTTTATATTTAAAGGTATAAATACAAATCTTGTACCAAGAGGCTGTCAGCGAGTAGAACGAATGTATGACACTAACCGTCAAACAAAAAATCTATGTGCATGGCACACTTCAGGTATCGTCAGAGGTAAGCGCAACAAATTTACATCATCACATCTGCCCCCGACTTTTTTAGCGTAGAAGAAAACAACTAAATAATGCGAAGGCAACTACTTCAGGCAGGAAAAAATTTGTTTTCGAAAACGCTACCAAAAGTAAACTATTAAGAATATTAAGGCAATTACTGGTAATAATAGGGCTTCAAATGTGAAGCGTGAAACTGACCTCTCTCTGATCGGCCATCGTTATATTCCAAGATGTAGGTATGTAACCCTACTATTCTTTTTATCCTGTAAGGACCCTCATAGAGCAGCAATAACTTTTTTGTTTCCGAAGATAAAACAGAGGAGACGGGATTGGATTTCAGGAGAACCAAATCGCCCACAGCAAAATCAAAATTGAAACGTGATTTACAACGACTAAACCGTTTGTATGCGCGAGAGAGCAAGGACTCGCGAGCCAGAAAAATTTTTACGTGTGCATCCTGTTGAGACTTACAATCTGGAAGCTGCAAGATCTCAGATATCAAGCGAGGAGGACACCTACCAGTCTGTAGCTCCCAAGGAGAATATCCTGTGGATTCTTGTACTACATAGTTTAGCACTTCACGAATCTTAGGTAACTCCCATGCCCAGCGCTTTTGTTTACTGTGACAAAATGCCCTGAAAAGACGGCCCAGCTTCACGTTCAGAGCGTTCAACAGGGTTAGCCTGAGGATGGCGAACCGAACAATAAATAATTTGCATATTAAGCGACTGACAAAATGTTTTCCACTCAAGCGAAGTAAACTGGGTGCCGTGATCGGACAAGATTCGACGCGGGGGAGCGAATTCTTTAAAAACTCCCTCCCTTAAACATGAAATAATTGACCTGGTATTTGCCTTTTTAAGAGAGAAAAGCCAAGTGTACTTGAAGAAAATATCAAGGAGAACTAGTAGATAGACTACGCCCGCTCGAGAACGAGGCAGTGGCCCATTAAAATCAATGGACCAGAGATCACCGGTTCCTTCAGGTAGAATAGGCTGCAACAAGGGCTTTGGATGAACTATCGCCTTAGTTTTTTGGCATAAATCACAACTTAAGAGCCCTTTTAACGTCTCGGTGCATATTCTGCCACCAAACTTCGCGTCTCAACGCCGACCAACTCTACCTACCAAAATGTCCAGCCTGAAATAAACTCCTTAACTCTGGACAACGGCACACACAAAAGGCAGGGTTCATCCCCATTCTGTCTGCGAAAAAGAACACCCTTATAAAGGACGAATTTAGTTTCAAGAGCCATATTGTTTGGGTTGGCAATGTCTTGAATGATTCTATTCAGTTTAGGGTCGTGCCGTGGGTTGCTAGCAATGTTACGCAACAAGGACTTTAGGGAATCCGGCACCGTAAGAGAAAAAGACAAGATCCGAAAACATTTATCGCTCGGATATTCTAGTCGGACAGGGCCACGAGAAAGAATATCAGGAACTATATTTTCTTTTCCACTAATGTATCTAATTTCATATTCATATTCCTGGAGAGCAAGCACCCAAAGATGCGAGGCGAAAGTAAACGACAAGTATTAAGATAAGAGCAAGCACGATGATCTGTATACACATAAAAATGCGACCCTAAAAGATAGACTCTCCATTTGTTTAACGCCCATACCACAGCAAGCGTTTCCTTCTCCGATACACTATAAGAACGCTCACGATCTAGAAGAAGACGACTGGCAAAAGCAATAATGGTCTTTCTACAACCATCCACCATTTGATAAAGCTGAGCAGCCAAACCGACATCAGACGCATCAGTCTGGACACAGAACGGTACCCCATAAATAGGGCGCTGTAAAAGTATCTCACGACTAATGAGATGCTTTAGGCTGTTGAAAGATTCCTCCTGCTTACTACCCCAAAACCACTTGACCTTTTTTCGGAGAAGATAAAACAACGGTTCTGATAAGGTAGCGAACTGCTCGTGAAAATCCCTGTCGTAATTACATAATTGTTTTCTGTTTTGTGGGACTGGGAAATCGAGCACAGCCCGAACACGACCCGGATGGGGCTTAAATCCCTCAGAGTTCAAAATATAACCCAAAAATTTCATTTCTGATTGCAGGAAATGACACTTATCTAGACGTAAGGTAAGACCTGCACTACTGAGCCTAGTTAAAACTTTATTTAAATGTTCGATGTGGTCCTCGAATGATTCTGAAACGATGAGTAAATCGTCTACATAACATACAACAAAATCCCTGAACTCAGACCCCAGAATGATATCCATGGCACGAGTAAAAGAGGATATAGCGGTTTTTAAACCAAACGGCAAGACCTTAAACCGGTAGGTCTTAGTATGATATATAAAACAAGTGTACTGTTTATCTTGTTCGGCAAAAGGTATTTGCCAATACGAATGAGTTAAGTCGAGAGAAGTCATATATTTGATTTTGGGAGGTAAAGTATTAACTATGTCTTCAATTAGCCCAGGAAGCTCGGAATCCGGGACCATTATACTGTTCAGACGGCGGGCGTCTAAACACACTCTAACCGAACCATCTTTTTTAACGGCGGTCACCAGAGGACTACAGTATGAAGAAGAGACACACCGTTCAATGACACCCCAGTCCAACATTTTTTTTTATCTGTTCTTCAACCGCTTGACGATGAGCGATCGGAACTGAATAAGGTTTCTGAAGAAAAGGTTTATCTTCAGTTAGATGTATTTCATGAAAATATTCAGTGGTTAATCCCGGCCTATCCGAAAACAGGCGAATATGATTACGAAGCAATTTGGTTAAGGCATCCGTCTGAGATCCGGTAAGATTAAGATTGTCCACCATATTTGTTATTTTCGCTGAAACATTATAGCCCTCCACTGTAGGTAAGTGGAAAGGTGTTATACCCTCGACATTAATAGCCCGCATAGCAGGTGGTGTAGGAGGAGAAAAAGCATGATTAAAAACAGTTTCTGGCATTCGAATTTCTCTGTTACCCACTTGTAAGGACAACTCGGCTACATTTAAATCGAGGTTAGCTCGATAGGTACGAAGAAAATCAGCTCAAAGGATAACGGGATAAACCAAGTCAGGTATATAGAAAAATTCAAACTGAAAAGTATAATTGGGCATACTAAACGTCAAAAGTACCTGATGCGTAATCTTACGGCATTTATTTTTAAATATATTTAAATAATAGGAAAAACGGGAAAATCAGATCCCGCCAAGCAAGTCCAAACTAAATCCGAAAAAGCACAAATTTGACTACCAGTATCCAAAAGTGCAGGAAAATCGCAACTGTTGATTTTTAACAAAACTGTTGAGGAATGGTAGGACTCAGAAGAATGGGTAAACTCGCACTCCGCTAACAAATCTTCTCTAGGATTATTAAAAATTTGAGAAACATTAAAAGTGGCCCTATTTGTGGAACTCGTCCGACTCGGTGAGCCTTTACAAGCCGGGTAAGTTAGTTTTCCGAACTGGGAAAATCCGACTCGGCTTCGAAAAGTTCAGGTTGAGCCATAAAATTGACCGGCTTAACCTTGAGGGCTGTCCGATTGTTAGCTTGATCGATATTACCAGTATTATTTGGGAAACGTGTTAAATTAGGTGGTCTATTCCCGACACGACTATGAAGCTCTGTTGAATCCAAAAAGTTTGCTTCATAATGCTCTGCCAAACGAAGCCTATCTAAGGCGTCCTTGACCGTCTGCGTGCCTAAAAGAGCACAGGAAATTGTTGGCGGAAAATGTCTGCTTATAGTCGCTATTAACTCTGAGTCGGAATAACCGGGTTCTAGATAACTAGGCGAAGCAACTTGCTTTAGAAAATAATCCACGTATTTCGAGCTGAAGCTTAACTTTTGCTTGTTTAGTGGGACACCAAAAGTGAGATAAAAATGAAGACTTTAAAGCTGCGAAATTAGGAAACGAATACAGCAGTGCGTCTGCTCAATACCTTGCCCTACCCACAAACAGCTCATGGCACCAAACAGCTAGAAACTCAAACTGCATATTATGCGCAATAATTACTTTTTCTAATTTTGTCATGAAATCCACCGGGTGCAGGTCACCGGAGTCATTAAAAACTGGCAAACAATTTTTCGCCATTGCTTGCGGCGAGGTTAACATATTAGTGCCATTACTACGTACAACCTGAACATTATCAATATTTGTTACATTTGAGCTTGGTATCTCGGTTTTATTAACATTTCCATTATTTAAAGGTATGTTACTTTTTACATTTACACAATCTAAATGCAAATACTCTAAAGTAAGCTTTACAGCTTGATTTACTATCTCTTCTATATTCGCATTATTATGTATATTTAAATCCGAAATTTTATATCCCACTGGACCCTGACTACACGGTGGCGGTAGTCCATACTGTTTTGCTTCAAATAACCCACCTTGAGAAGATTGCCCACTTGGTAGTTGAGATTTTCCTAACAGTGTAGCAGACGAACACTTCTTCTGAAGCTAGGAGGAAAGCTGGTTTCGTTTCTGCTGCGCTAATAGTGCAGGATCTTCCTCTTCTCCTGAAGAGCTGTACCACCTTTCTTGTTGTAAGTCTTTCACATCCGGGCTACTGTCATTTATCGCCGGCAATGGAAACGCCGCGGCCTCAGCTTATGCGGACATTGGGGAAGTTGGTCGTAGGTGTATATGATCTTCATTCCCTTCAGACTGTTATGTTCTTAATTTGCTGTTACGTACCGCACTCCTCGTAACAACTCCGGACGGCCGTGGCTGCCCCTGAAGATTCTGTAGTGTTACGACGGCATTATGACGTTGTACTTCAATATCCAACCTATGCCACTGGTTGAGCGCCAAAGAAGTAACAGGTTCCCTCCTTTAGGGGTAGTGGTATTCGAAAGGATCGGTTGGATAGGAGCACAATGCCAAGCAAGGAAAGCAGCAAACGTTTCAAGTCTTTTTTTATTGTTCTACACACTGAAATACAAAAATAAATACAGCTCGCCGCACAGCAATAGTAATTACAAGTAATTACTTACCTGACACCAGGTAGGATTTTATATTTAAAAGTATAAATACCATGTACCATGAGGCTGTCAGCGAGTAGAACGAATCATAGACAAGGGCAAGATAAATAGATGGGAAACTCTAATGGTGGGGGTAGGTTCATATAAAGCGCCTGCAGTGTCACTAGACTAAATTACACACGAATATGCCAAGTCGATAACATAGGAAACTGCTTTAAATGGTGCAGCAACAACATGCAAGTCAGATTTTTTATTTTCTTTTAATTTCTTTCCTTGCACCTAGTTTGTTCCATTACTACCTCTTCGAAGTTACTTGTCACATAACTTCAAACGGCGCGGGAATAAACTACTTGCAAAAGAAATAAGAGATTACTTAAGAATAATTTGCAATTAAATGATGATAAACAAAACAAAAGCCGTTTGGTATTCACAAATAATTATAATCATCATAAATGTACAATTTATAAATATTTCATTAAAACAGAAGTATGGTAGACGTCTTCGTTTAAGTCTTTTCTCCAGGAAGTCGAAATAACTCACCGAAATGCTTGTGACAAACCAGATAGCGTAAATAAGCTATCTTTTTAATGCGTTTCAGTCATATTTGGTACATCGGAAACAAGTATGCATTTTTTAAACAGACCTTCATTGTAAATAAAAATATTTACAAATCGTCGTTGATCGTGAAATACCTCCTATGTGGTGTTCAGACCGATTTTTAGATTTTACATGCAATTGGTTGGTTTTTAGGCGTGTAATAGCTTAATAAACCTCCTAAGTGGATTAAAAAAGTGTTTCTGCAAGTAAAACGCCTTTTTTTAAACCTCTTATGTGTCTACACAACAAATTCATCGTGGAATATCTCCTATGTAGTCATATTCCACATAGGATGCTTTTCAGTTAACATCTTAGATGGCACTTGTTGTAATATCCACATAGGAGGTTTTTAGCAAATAACAATTTGCGCCACATAAGATGTTCTTTAAGTACTTTTGACTAAATAGTGAAAACTATTTCGTGCAGCGGACCACTAGTGTTCAATTGGCAATAAATGACAAATATTCTATTTCTTCGAAGTTTTACAGTGACCAGTGACAATTTGGGTGATAGTCAATTGCATATTACACAATATGGTAAGTAAAGTATTTAGTGATAGATACCTATTTGCTTTAATTACTTACACCAATAAAATATACTGACATAACCTAACTTTTCAATAGCGAACATTTATTAGCGCTTGCTTATGGTAAAATATGCCTCAAATCGTCTCCAACACAGAACAGAAATTTGAAGTAATGTTATATTTATTATGAATATTAAGCTAAAATAGAAAATAAATGGAAATGAAGCCAAAAAATACTAATATTGGTGCAGTCCAACTGCCACATAGGAGGTTTTTTAACACCTGTGTGTGCTTTTATATACATATTTATAATCTTGTATTTTACGGACGGGGCAATAGGCCTTTTTCTGACTAGGCAACCAAATAATATAAAACTTTTTTTCCTTGTGTTGTCTCTATTATTTTCTAGCCAAAAATGTCAGCTTTTGTATAAATATTTAAACTTAATTTTACTGTTTAGCCAATGCAATATTTTGGTTTCAGAACATGGAAAGCCGTGGCAGAAAGTTAATTGCAATGGTCGCGAAAAAAACTGAAAATACTGTGGTGGAAAATCAAAAGAAGGAGCTATTAGTAAATAATAATATTATGAACTTGTCGGAGGAAACCCGATTTGCAGCTAGTATTACCGAGATGGACGTTATATTTGCCGATGATTTCAGAACTCAGAATTTTGATATGACTACTCCAATAGTATTTCAGCAGAATCCGGTTTTCAGAAATACCACAGAAGAAACTGTGCCTCAAGAAACCCAGATGGAATTTGAAGGTACTGAATCTTTAGCTGATACAGGTCAAACAGAATATTATAATGAAGATACAGTAGAAATGAATCATAAATTGATTAATCAAATTGGACATTTTGAACCCGACATCGATAAAGTTGGTACGACTATGATTACTGAACTTCAACCAATTCAAAATATTATGATGAGCTGTGAATATGATTTGGAACATACACAACCTGAACAACTTGCACTTGGCATCGAAGAAGCTGGTAAAACTACCATAATCACCGAACTTCAACCAGTTCCAAATATTGTGATTAGCTACGAAAGTAATATGGAAGACACACACGCAATGAACACAGATGGCATTACAATCTTAAGAGTACAGGAGGAGTGCAATTTAGAACACAGTAATTGTGGTAAAACTGATAACGGGGAAAAGAACGTAATACATCGCAAAGATAAAAAAAACTCTGCGAAGAATAGAATTTTAGGACGTGATTATATGGGCTATAAAAAAATAAGAAACGGCATTATTCAAGATGTACTCAAAGAAAGTAGAAAAATGGGGAACAGATGTGGTCATAACAGTATTAAGAAAAAAAGTGACAGAACTTKTCTTTGCCGTTTAATTTCTGAAAACGACAGAGAAAATCTTTTCAMTTATTTTTGGAATTTGCCAACATGGCCAGAAAAGAAAATGTATATCAAGGGTTTAGTGAGCACAAGAAATATAAGAAAGAGGAGGTCGCGAATAGTAAGTACAAAGAGCAAAAATAAAAACGTGTTGAAGGAACAATCGGGGGATGATACGGAAGGAGAGGTAGAACAACAAAAAGGTCCCAAAAAATGGAAGGTCATGATATTTTCCTACCAAAAGAAGATGGCGAAAAGGTTCGGGTCTGTCGAATCTTTTTTCTAAATACATTTTGTCTTGGTGAAGATACTTTCAAGAGATGGGTGAAAAGGGAAATCAACAAGGCGGATGATGTTGAAATAACGATTTGCCAGCCTCCAAGAAAGACAAAAAAAATTGCAGATGAACAATCCATTAAAAGTTGGCTTGAATTGCTACCAAAAGTACCTAGCCACTACTGCAGGAAATCATCAAAAAAGGTTTATGTGGAATCAGTTTTCAACTCTAAAGCACAAATGCATAGAGAGTACGTAAAATGGTGTCTAGAAAAACAAGTTAAGCCCGCTTCCATTACTCTAATGAAAAAGATATTGGCGAAGGAAAATATTGCCATACATCGGCCAAGAAAAGACCAATGTGATATCTGCTGCAGTCACAAACTTGGGCATATTCCTGAAGATGAATATCAGCTTCATATTCAGCGAAAAAATGATGCAAAAACTGAAAAAGATGCCACCAAAGCTAATGCAATAGCGAATAATGACCACATGGCAATCACAATGGACCTACAAAGTGTTCTTCTATGCCCCAAAACACTACAATCTGCTATGTATTATAAATGTAAATTACAAGTACACAATTTTACAATATATAACCTTAAAAATGGAGACGTCACTCTCTATGTTTGGCATGAGGGAAATGGAGGAGTTACTTCCAATGAATTTACTACTTGCATCTTAGATTTCTTGTGTAATGCAAAAAATGGATACAAAACTATTAGTTTAATATCTGATGGATGCGGATATCAAAACCGTAACCGAGTTTTGAGCAGTGCTTTAAGAGATTTTGCTGCACAGCATGATGTCACCATTGAGCAGATTTACCTTACAAAAGGCCACACAATGATGGAGGCTGATAGTGTTCACTCGACCTTAGAACAACTTTTCTATCCCCCTATTAATTCACCCAGCGATTACATAGCTAGAATGAGAGTAGCTAGACCTAAACAACCCTATGACATTAAAGTTGTTCATTTTGATTTTTTCAAAAAATATGATTCATTGGCAAGCAATCTCGCTTCCCTTAGACCTGGTAATTCAGTTGGAGATCCTACAGTGGCTGATTTGTGTAAAATTAAATACAGCCCAGAAGGAATTATATGGTACAAAACACACTTCAAAGAAGACTGGCAAAAACTCACGCAACGTCGTCAGACTTCAACTGAAAGAGGGAGCTTAACACCACTTTATGATAGACCACTTCCTATACCAGAATCCAAATTTAAAGACCTTCAAAGCTTGAAATCGGCGATTGAAAAAGAGCACCACGCGTTTTACGATAACCTGTCCTTCAAGCCTGACAAGAACTCGAAAGATAAGCTCTCCAGTGGAAATGTAGCTGAAAACCGGAAAGAAAAGTCAGAGAAAAAACGTGCTAATAAAGGATTAGTTTTAAAGCAAAAACCCGGTAGCAAGAAAACAATTGAAAAGTCGCAAATAAATGTACGTTCAAGGCGAAATAAAAAATGACGTACAATTTGATTAACAATATTTTTATGTTTTTTGTATAAAAATTTTTGTTTAGTTTTTATTGGTATTAATAGCGTCCCATAAACCACTTAATATCTGTCGCATTTTTCTAATAAAATAAAATCCTATGTGTCTATTTTTTGTTTATTAATTCTCCTATGTATAAATCCAAGATGGTTAGAATCTCCTATGTGGTGAAGCTCAGGGTTTTTATAATTAATTGGGCTTTAAGCAATGTCCTAGTACTTTGATTTTTGTTTTCGTGGCTATTAAATATTACGTTTATGGTAAATTTTGAATTACGCGCTAATGTGAAGCAAAACAACAGAAATAAACTAATTGTTCTTCTTCCTGTAAAATTTATATTTTTACACATTGGAGGTATTTCACGATCAATGACGAAATGGTCTTTATTATAATTTTATATAAGATACGTGATAAATAAGGGGTGGTATCCACGCAAGATTTCCCAAAGTGACCAGTTTGGTAGGTACATACACTACATTTCAAGAAACGCCAAGAGCAAAATGTCTTAAGTTTTGTTATTAATAAAAATTGCTGGTGTACTGTACGATGTATCATTCGATAAAAGTTAAAGTATATGGAATTGTTGTCAAGTTAATGTTGAATTTGCTATGAGATATTTTTTTGAGATTGTGTACGTCCTCTCCGCTATCTAGAAGTAAAACAACCCATTAAACATATTCACATCAGTGCTGCTGTTGTGATAGTATAATGAATGTCGATTAAAGGTTATCACTTACTCAGATATAATAAATTACTTTACGGCCGCAGCAATATTTATCATCAGGACGCTACTATTTACTAGAACTGTACTACACTTAAAATATTTAAGTGAACCAATTTGCATTTGGATGGATAAAATTACATAGCTTAAAGCTGTAAATGACTGTGATAGCGGATTTGCAATGCCCAAGTAGACAAATATAATATAATAAAATTGCTTCTCATCCATAAAAGTGCAAATCGACTCACTCATTTAACTTTTAACAATTTTTTTAACTCTTGAGAAAGAAGCAGAACATTTAAACATGGTAAGAATTCATAATAAGCTTTTGTAGCACCAAGTGTACCTACATCATTTTAAGTGTGATCTACTTTATCGAAAAACAAGTCTATGTAGTAACTTCCATGCGGTTATTAAGATATATTTTTACAAAAACTAGTACAACTCACCTCCTCGTCCGTAACTGTCAGAACTCGCCTTGTACAAGAAATGACTTGTAATTACTAACTGTTCGCACATTCAGCAGTTAAAGAATATTTTATGCAAGCTAAACATTATTGTTATTAACAAATTACAGTTTAAATTTGAATTATTTACGTGCTGATATACGTTCTTGACAAACTGGCCCCGATGCAACTGTCAAATAACTAAACCGCCAACCTGCCGCCAACTGTAAGCACAGTGACTTTATAAAGTCACTGTACTGCAAGCAGATGCTAGCGCCAAAAATTTGCCGTGTCACTAGGCTAAACTAATCCGTATGGTCACCCTCCACAACTGAGAGATTCCAATCTATTTGTCTTTTCTTTATCTATGGAACGAATGTATGACAAGAACCATCAAACAAAAAATCTATGTGCTTGGCACACTTCAGGTATCGTCGGAGGTAAGCGCAGCAAAATTACATCATCACAATACTACAGTTATTGTCCGCTATTTTTTTTTAGAAATAAGCAGATATTTGCCTGTAATTAACTTAAATGCATTTGAGTAAGTTACTCAWCTGTTACAATTCACATTGTGGCTTTACTGCAAACGGTACATATAAAGTAATTGTTAAAATTGCTGCAAGTTTCATGTTTTAAGATACATTTGATGTGATATGTTCTAATACACGTTGCATATTTAACTCCGTAATAACTTCTGCCAATACTGGATACACATATGTAACACAATCCAGCGTAAACTGTTTTATTTACGAAAGGATTTGGTGCAGAAGGAATAACTTCTACTGCTGTAACTTCTTCTAAATTGCTTTCGATACCGTTCAGAAAAAGCTTTCTTCTTGTATTTTCTGGAACCGTAATCACAAGCTCTTCATTTGCGTCATTTGTATCAATAATTTCAAATTCAGACATGTAAATTCAGACACTCGGCTTCAGATTCTTCTCTTTGTTCGATTATGTTATACTGTACCTTATCTGGGAGATAACTATTAATATCAGGTACGTTTATTGGTGACTTCCTGATATCTGTGTTTGTTGTGCTGGTTTGTTTAACTTCTCGCTTCAAGTTAATTTCTTTCTTATTCGTTTTCTTTTTTTAACATGTTTTACCTCTAGTTCCTTTTTTTCCAGCCTCGCAGCTTTGCGTTTCTCTTTTTGCATTTCCAGTTCCTTCTTTGCATTTATTTTCCTCTTCTCTGCTTCCTTCCTCATCGATGAATTTAATACAAACGGAAGTTTTTCGGACTGCTTTTTGCCCTTTTGTACTGGGGTTTCCGGCCATTTTAGGCATTCACTAAGGAATGACGTGTCTAAACTGCTACTTTTATCTAATGGAGTGCTATATATTTTAATAGCACAATTTGTACCATTATCTATTATAATTGGTATATTGTCTATATCAACTTCGTTTTCGTAAATGCAGTTTTCAGAATTGGATTCAATCTGAATAGCTAATTAATCCGCATTCATGTTGGTATAGTGAACATTCTCTGGCAACTACAGCTTTTTCTTGGTCTTTGGAAAATTGTTCGTAAAGGTGGAAAAGTGTTAAAAAGTTTTTGCTGTGTTCTTCACTGTTTGCAAAGTTTTTGAACATTTTAATTTTGCCGTCACCAACAATTCTTCGGAATGTTTCAAAGGTTATGATAGCTGCGTCTTTTGTCGCTATTGGATTTTTATCATTGTTCCTTCCGGTGTACTTACTATAGTCAATTGCTGACGAATTCCAAGGATATATGCCGCAATCATAGGTGGTTCTAGCGAAAGAATTTAAAGCCCAATCCGATATTTTTCCCAGAACAACCAGCTGAAAATTATCCCTTTGTAAATTATAGTTGTTGTCTTGGCACCTTTCTTTGTGGATGTAGGTAAGCAAGCGAATGTATAACTTGTTCCTAATCCGAAAATTTCGAACTGGATGCATACGAGGGTTAACGGCCAACTGCAAGTTCCATACTGTCAATATCATTTTAAAACCGCAACAGAATTTTATAAGAAATGACAACGAATTTATAGGTCAAGGAACTGATACGTAAACAAACTATGAGCTTATGAGCATTACGACGCAAGCGCAACCACAAAAAAAGTGCCGCCAACCTACGTTAAAACTGTCGACTGTTAAACCGATTTTCACTAAACCAGATTTGTGAACTGGTTTAAAAGTAAAACCAGTTTACTTAAACCCAAGGAGGAAGAATATTCTTCTTCCTTGCTTTAACCCAAAGTTTAACCTCTTACTGAAATACCGGGCCTTAGTGGAAAACCCTTTTTGTGAGACGTCAAAATCCATTCTTCTAACAATGCTTCTTCGGCAGTTGTGAGTATGGGATTAGGCCCATGCGATGTCTTGTTAAATTTTTCGCTGGTACGAAACTGCAAAGTTGCAAGAGGAACATTGAATTGTTTAGATGCTTCCCTTTGACTCATGCCATTTTGAATGGCATCCAGAGCATTATATAAATCTGCTTCTTCGTATTTCTTGCAATAAGCCCTTCCTTCAGAAACCTTAGGCATTTTGCAAAGGAGCTCAATAGGTATTATAGCTAGAAGACAAAATACCCTGGTACAGTAATTGGCCGCACTCAAGACCAGTTATTGGCCGCCGGTCAACTACTGTCTGTGATTTCCCAATTGATAAACCAGTCGAAAAGTGTAAAAGGTTAGCATTCTTTGTAGTAAAATGAGTAAAATATAAGGAAAAAAACACTCTTCACAAACACAGTAACTGGCCGGCCTGGACAATAAATAGTTTTGAACAAAAATTCGGACACAGTTATTGGCCTATCATTTTCTCGGTAAAAAGTTTAACCTAAAGTAAAACACGTGCAGAAACGAAAAAAAGACTTCTTAAATTTCCCTATACGTATAAACTTTAAAATATTATGAGAGTGGCATGTGTTCAACGTCATAAAACATGTTACGTAATCCTTAACAAAATCATAAGCTTACCGTAATCACAAATACAAATTGGACACATTGCACTTCACTGTCAACCACCATGTTCAATTTCCAACCTACAGCGATGAAATTTTGAACTAATATTTAATGAAGTTGGCAAATATAACATATACGAAAGTAACTAACCGGTTCATTAGATGTATTCACATCAATCTTAATTACAAGTGGCCAATGACTGTCTCCTGGCCAACAACTCTATCCTTTACCCCATTATGATAAGAAGCACAAACTCCATATCAGTACAAAGAACGTGATTACGTTGTAGTTAAAAATTTTGACAGTACGCCTATGGTAAATAAAAAGTTAATCCCGAAATTCCGTGGTTCCTATGAAGTAAAGAAATGCTTGGGTAATGACAGATACTTAATTACTGATGTTGAAAATTTTCAGATTAGTCAGAAACCATTCGAAGGAGTATGTGCTGTACACAATATGAAATTGTGGTTACATTATTAGAATTTCTTATTTTCTGTTAGGATACAGTTGTGTCATTTAAGATACGTAAGTTACATATGTGACTCTTATGACATCATGCCGCACCTGTGTGCAACATCAGCGGGACCGCACCGAGAAAGCTCTTCCCATGGGAACGACCTGCATCAGCATAATATTTTACTATAAAATCCAAGTGTTGTAATTAAGATTCATTCTTGTATTATCTGAGGCTGAACCTATGCCAGTTTGACTTTTGAAAATAATTTTTTTCGAATATTTATTTGGCGCAGTCAGTAGGATCGCGCGGTTGTGTCGGAGTTTCACTGCATCGGGTCAGATCCGCCACAATTTGGAGCACCAGGTCCTTCAGCGCGATACCTCCACCAGGTCCATCGAGGATTAACAGACAACCTACAAAGCGACCACCCAGGCAGAGCCAGCCTAGCGGAATACAAAGGATCAACCCTGGAAATTAGAACAAGGCAACCCCGTCTGAATAACGGTAAGTACCGAGTTTTATTTCCATTGCTTATCCACTCCCTGTGTAGGAGTAAGATAGGTTTCGCAGTCCATCGAGGACAACGTAGTCGTAAGAAACAAACAAATCAAAAAGTATATGAATCCGTCAGAAATTGACCAAATTGTAAACAGCTTAAGTAATACTTCTTTATTAGAATCTAGTGACGAGGAACTAGAGCCAAACATGACTGAAACCAGAAACGTACCCGTAAACGTACCAACTCCAAATTTGCAATTTTTAAAACTATACGTGGACACCATCCCATACTATGGAGGTGATCCAAACACATTAGAAATTTTCATAACCGCTTGCAAACACATGTACTCAACATACAATATATTTCATGATATTCAATTGCAAAACTTTCTATTGAGAGCAGTAATTGGTAAACTTGTAGATAGAGCACAAATACTAATAGGTACACGTAGTGAACTAAATTCTTGGCCCTTAATTAAAAATGCGTTGCGACAAAGTTTCGACGATCAACGAAATGTCGAATATCTCGAGCAGGATTTAATCACGCTACAACCGTCAAAAGGTGAGCAACCGCTAGATTTCGGAAAAAGAATCCAAATAGCTAGAAGTAGGTTAGCATCGAAAAATAAGTTCTCTTCCGGAAACAGAAATGCCTAAAGAAACTAAAATCATATATTTGAAACAATACGACCAGCTGTCACTGACACAAAGTATAGTTAGGTTACGTAGTCCCGAAAATTTAGAAATTGTTACGAATTACGTTACCGAAGAAGAAAATGTCAAATATACCCAAAACTTGCCAAATTTATTAACGAGACCGGTGTCACAAAATCATAAGCCGGTACAAATGACTTATAATTCAAGACCACGTTCACAAATGACTAACTTTAGACCAACTTTCAACAATAATTACGCTTTTGCTAGACCAGCATTTCCAGTTCAACCAAATTTCAATCAAGCCAACAGCTTTTGAAATTAGACAACCGGAACGATTTCCGAGTCAACCAATTGATATCCGTCCAAATTTAAATATAAAACGACATTATCCGACTAATGCTCAAGTTTTTGGACCACCGAAAAATGTTTTTAAACCAACCGGACAAAAACCGACAAACGAACCAGAACCAATGTCGATATCCACGCATATTCCAAGTGTCAGACAATCTCTTAGAAACAAATTTCTACCGTCTGGTCCCAGAAATTTTGTCTCACAAGAATTGTATCAAATCGAAAATGAACAAATTTCTAACGCTCAAAATTATTCAGAATCATTCAATGAAGAAAATTATAGCGATGAATACTTTGTTGATGAGTCAGCCCAAAATGCATATGATGAAGAACAATCTCTGGAATACTCTTTCCCAGATGATCAGGAAACTTCAAATCAAAATGTAAATTTTTCGATATCCGGCCCGTCGAACACCTCGACTTAGTAACTGAAATGAATAGCTTCACATGTAACAACGCTCTTCCGTACATAACAATTTCAAATCCACCCATAAAATTTCTAATAGATACAGGATGCTTTAAATCTATGATTCGACCTTCTATAGTAGAGACATACTTTCCAGAAAATATTTATTACGAGCCAACAATGATCAAAACAAGTACAGGTGAAAAACCCATTCAGTTTAGAGCAGATATTCCAGATTTTCCCGAATTCAATAGCAGTAATACAATCACTTTCTTATTATTTGACTTCCACAAGTATTTTGATGGTATTTTAGGTTTGGGAGATCTTGTAAACATGCAACTTTCGATCGATTTGCAAAATCAAAGATTAGTTAGCAATATTGTAGAAATCCCTTTTCAGTACAGACAAAAAGAGGATAAAAGCTTCACGACTTGTACATACCCCCTACTCTGACTAAAGCCGAACTAGGTTTCGCTACCGTAGAAATCCATAATTACGGCAACGACAGAATAACGGTGACTTTGGACAAACCAATTTCAGTAACTCCGTTTCCAGATTCAGCGAAAGAAAATTTTGAATTTTATAATGCAGAAGAATTCTTCCCTTTAGAGGAACTATCAAAAACCAATAATATCGACAATCTAATTAGAACAGAACATTTAAATTTGGAAGAAAAGAAATCCATAATTTCAATTTGCCGCGAATTTTCAGACATATTTCATACCGAAAATAGTAAATTAACTTTTACAAATCAAATTAAACATGAAATCAAAACCACCGACGAAACCCCGGTATATACGCGATCGTACTGATATCCGTTCGTACACAAAGCTGAAGTGTAACGTCAGATATCCAAAATGCTGGACGAAGTTCGCCTATATGGATAGTACCGAAGAAAACGGATGCCATCGGGAAACAGAAATGGCGAATCGTGGTGGATTACAGGAAAATCAACGAGAAAACGATTGACGACAGGTATCCACTGCCCAATATAACAGATATATTGGATAAGTTGGGAAAATGCCAATATTTCAGTACGCTGGACTTAGCCTCTGGATTCCACCAGATAGAAATGGATCAGAATTCGATCCCCAAGACGGCGTTCAACGTAGAAAACGGACATTATGAGTACGTTCGGATGCCCTTTGGTTTGAAGAACGCACCTGCGACATTTCAGCGCGTGATGGACAATGTACTCAAGGATCTACAGCACAAGATATGTTTCGTCTACATAGACGATATCATAATATTTTCGACATCCCTACAAGAACATATAGAAAATCTACGACTTATATTTCAGAAATTAAGAGAAGCCAAATTTAAAATACAGCTAGACAAATCCGAGTTCCTGAGGAAAGAAGTCGAATTCCTAGGACACGTGATAACCCCAGAAGGAATCAAGCCCAATCAAAAGAAAATTGAAGCAATCCAAAAATTTCCGATACCAAAAACCGTAAAAGAAATAAAATCGTTTTTAGGCTTATTAGGCTATTATAGGCGCTTTATTAAAGATTTCGCAAAAATTACGAAACCGTTCACGCAGTGTCTAAAGAAAGGTGAGAAAATCGAACACACACCAGAATTTCGGCAAGCTTTCCAAATTTGTAAAATAATCTTGTGTAATGACCCCATTTTACAATACCCAAATTTTGACAAGCCATTTAATCTGACAACGGATGCTTCAAACGTAGCGATCGGAGCTGTTCTTAGCCAAGGAACAATCGGCAAAGACCTTCCAGTCGCGTACGCCTCTAGAACTTTTAATCCGGCAGAAATTAATTACAGTACTATTGAAAAAGAACTCCTTGCGGTAGTATGGGCTGTAAAATATTTCAGACCGTATTTATTCGGGAGAAAGTTCACAATAGTAACTGACCACAAGCCTCTTCAATGGCTTTTCAGCCTAAAAGAACCGAATTCGCTTTTGGTAAGATGGAGGCTAAAGCTTGAAGAGTATGTCTATAATATCGTTTATAAAAAGGGTAAACAGAATACCAATGCGGACGCTCTATCTCGAATAGAAATAAACGCTATTGAAGACGACAGATTATCCATTATAGCCAATCCAGGAGATATCAATTCTCTTATTGAAGAGTATATTACTAACCCAAATTTTATTCCGGTCCCGGAAGACCCAGAAATGATTCAATATTGTTTTGGCAATTCCTATCCTAAAGAACGTTCAAAACCAAAAATTAATATAATTTCTAACATCCAAATTAAACCACCAAATTTAAATACAAATAAGGCTAGAGACGAAACTGACTTAGAAACAAATCATTCAGCATTGGAAGACCCAATATTAATTTTCCCTATATCAGAAAAATCATTAAACGTGTTCAAAAATCAAATTAATATGGTAATATCGAGAAACATTTTGGAACCAAACATAAAAAGAGTAAAAATTTTCGACATTGTCAGGTATAATGTGACAATATCTGAAATACATATAGAAAAAGATACACACAATATATTTAAAGACTATTTGAACCCAAAATTATTTTACGCCATGCGTATATATCCCGAAAATTTTATGCCCATTATAGCACGTACTATTACAGAAAATTTCAAAGCAAACGCGTACCGTATTGTAGTATCAAACAAGATCTTGACCAACGTTACAGAGGAACAAGAACAAGAGAAAATGTTAACATATCACCATCAGGGTAAAACTTGTCACAAAGGAATTAACGAAGTGAAATCATCTCTCAGTAAAAATAACTATTGGCCAAACATGATAAAAGACATTACAAATTTTGACCTGACCTGACCTGACCTAACCTTAATTCCCGAATCTCCATACTTAATACTCGGTACTGCCGCTCATCAATACCAAGACGACGAATGCCCTCGCGTAGAAGACCTACATATCTGCCCAGATCATCTTCATCCCACAGAAGAAGATTGCATCATTTCGATCATCAAGGAAGCCGATACGAACAACTTCCAATCCATACCAGTCCACGTGCATTGACACTTCGTCCAACTAATTATTGATCAATATGTTTTGGTTGTTCCAGCCACCAACACAATCAAAATTAAACAGAAATGTTCCAGCAATGGTCACCTAGTGGTACATCAACCTAGCCTTCTTAAGATTGCTCCAAATTGCAGCATTTGGGTCGACAACATAGTCTACAGCAACAAGCAACAATCAATCAAAGGARAGCCGTTCCACCTACCAGCTATAACCGTATCCGAAATATCAAGGTCCTACGCAAGACAACCTCTTCGACTACAACATGTAGATTTGGATAACATCTTCAAGCTGAAGAAAGAAGCAGATGCACTGCAAATTCGGGACTTCGAGACCCGAAACGCATACATTATGGGCAACCAAGTGGCACTACCCCTGGCCGCCATCTGCACCCTAGCTGTTATGGCTGCCGCACTATACGTCCTATGGAGAAGACGTCCACGTAGAACACCCGAGCGACCCAGCAACCCCGAGGCTCAAGAAAACAACCCTTCCGTGTTGTTTTCCAATTTAATGAGGGAGGAGTTACATATGTGACTCTTATGACATCACGCCGCATCTGTGTGCAACATCAGCGGGACCGCACCGAGAGAGCTCTTCCCATGGGAACGACCTGCATCAGCATAATATTTTACTATAAAATCTAAGTGTTGTAATTAAGATTCATTCTTGTATTATCTGAGGCTGAACCTGTCAGTTTGACTTTTGAAAATAAATTTTTTTCGAAGTCTACGCGTGGCGATATTTATTTTGTATTATGTTTTTATGCTTAGACTTCTCACTTATTTATCATTTATGTTTAGATCAGCTTATTTTTTTAAATTGTTAATGGCCCTGCCAGCTTAGGGCAATTAGCCAGGTCATTAGGTGTATCTTTATTTGGTTTTTAAATTGTATTACATTGCATAATTGTTAAATTCACAACATCCATGCCTTACGCGGGATTCGATCCCGCAGCCTACCTGGCCATAGGGAGTCGCGCTTCCGCGCTACCCACTAGACCAGTTAGGCCGGCTAGGTCAGGTTATTTTTTTTTATTAATTTTTTGGCCCTGCCTATTTGGCAATTAGCCAGCTCATTAGTGTTTTAATATTGTTTTTATTGATAAATTATGTACATACATTTTTTTATATTATAAAGGGACATTCACAACATCCATGCCTTACGCGAGTTACATTGTCACCAGTACAGTCACCTTAGCGTGCAACAGCGACCGTCGGATCACGTCACCAATCCGACCGTGGGATTATGCAGACGTTGCAGAACCTACGTTATGCCGTCGAGCTTAGGATAGAGCAGATTAGATTAGCAGTTACATTAGTAAACACACATTATACATTTGTTCTGACACTGTAGCTGATAAATAAAATTAGTTTTTAAAAACGCTATTTTTCGTGGTGACTCGTTAACTGGCGCAGTCAGTAGGATCGATCAAACAACTAGAGGACAAAAATCGCCAATAGTTGTTCGATTCCTATCGTTAATTGATCCGGAAGACAGTGCTTAGAGGACAACATCGCCAAAGAGTACGACAGCTTCCAACGGACCACCTTCGACATCATCACGATCAGCCACAGCCCACGGGAACGAGGACAAACATCGCCAACTTCCAGGGACGTCAGAACAGCATCCAGGGTACCGAACAAACATCGCCGAAGCCTATTGGAACGTACATTAGGTTAGGAAGTCCTGGGGAACAGACAAACATCGCTGGGACCTATAGGCAGTAGACCGTAAGGACAGATGAAATACTTTACAACGGCACTACTGTAAGTAATTTTGCTCATTCCATTATTCCGCTTCCTGCTTAATAGTGAACGCTTATGCAAGAAGATATTGCCGACATTTTAAATAAATTAAGTAGTTTAAATATAGAATTAGAAAGCACAGACAGTGAAACAGATAATTCCGATAACTCAGAAATCATGGCTACTCCGGCAGCAAACTCACAAGCAGAGCTGGGAAAGAACTTGTAACTAAGATACTTTTTAGTAACTAAGTTACACTTGGTAACTTAGTTACAGTAACTTAGTTACTTTTAATTTGGGTCAAAAAGGAACTAATAACGTAGTTACTTATTAAAAATGTAACTGTAACTGTAACTTTTTTGTTGTTGTAACGTAATTAAGTTACCTTTCAGTAACTAAGTTACATTTTAGTAACTAAGTTACTTTTCGGTAACTAAGTTACTTTTCGGTAACTAAGTTACTTTTCAGTAACTAAGTTACTTTTCAGTAACTTAGTTACTTTTTTCTCTAATACGCGTGCGCTCCGTGCGTAGACATGAACAAACAAGTTGTTGCATCTTGAGTCGCAAACTGTCTGGTGTGGCTCTGGTCAGCTGTGGCTGTGACTCTTTATGGAGGATAGAGGTAAGTTTCTTTACTTACGCTATATTATATATAAAATTTTAAGGGAGTGTCTACCCGACCGTCGGACGGATGTTTAACCTGTGTAAATCGACCGTCGGACGGTTAAATACCGCCTCTTATTTGACCGTCGAGTCTAGAGAATACAGAACATCTAATGTTATTTAATATTCTTGGCACAGAACAACAACTATCTTAGCATTGTTAGCTTTGTCAGTGTTTGCAAATTATGAAATTAAAACTGATGATGGAAGTGGTCACGTTATTAGACATTAAGATAGGTGACAAATGTACTGCCGTCATCCACGTTGCATCCAGGAATCATTGATTTAGTGATTTCGATTCGATTTATAATTTTGCTTCCAAGAAAATACAAGTCATATATTATTTTTTCTGGAAGCTTCAAATCTTTGTACTAAATTGACACGCAGACTAACATGTATACTGGGATGAAAACTTGTGTCGTGTCAAAAAAGTATTTATTTTCATTCATTTCAATTTTTAAGTTGTAAGACGTATTATGTAGGAAAGTTTATTTAATGCTATCTTTTAAGACTAGGCTTTATCTTTTGAAAGTCACTACTTTTAGGATGTTGTGTAGTGTAGAGCTGGGCAAAAATAATTGATTAATCGATTTTTCGATTATTTCTGTTTAAATTATTATAAATGTTATCTCAATTCTATACAAATGGCAACACCGCAATTTGTCTTAAAGTTAGTTGTTATAAATAATTATTCCCGCACTTCAAAAAACAAATACTAAATGTAATTTACTATTTCAATCACAGATCTATAAACTAACGACTATTTTACATTTTTTATCAACTTTATTTGCAAAATAATTGGTTAAAACCAATTGGTTAAAGTTGAAAAGATGACAAAAAGTCTAACATTGTTCAAAGAGACGTAATAATGCTTCAACTCGCCTAGGGTTCGTGATTATGACTATACATCTTCGTGAATTATGGGTATCACAATCGCTCACATAACAATATTGATTACATACCAGTAGAGTACATATTTTAACATTATCAATTTCAACGGTATCAATTTTTGTTACTCCATTTTCAGCTTTCAGGAATTGGTATTAGAATATGGATCTAGAGCCAGAGGCGAATACTCCAGAAGACCCATATGCTACCGATGGGGATGCCGATCCCGAATATATTCCCGAGCCGAAAAAGACCAAAACAACTACAATTATCCGTGACTATTTTCCAACCGTATCAAAAACTAGAAGTCAACATGATTTCGCAAGAGCTGGAGACGGAGATACATCGACAAGGAGTTCTTGTTCTACTTCCACGCTGAATTTCGAAGATGACGACGCGGACAGTAGAAGTAACACTAGTGTTAGTTCTAGTTCTAGTTGCAAAAACCAAGAAAGAGGAGCTCTTTTTGATGGCAAATTCTATAAAATTATATCTCAGAACGATAAGAACATTCAAGCATTATGCCAAATATGTATTCCAAAAGAGCATAAAATACGAGGTTCCGTGACGTCTTCAGCAAACTTTTTAAAACACCTAAGAACAAAACATGAGACCGCATACAAAGAATATCTTCTGCATAAAAATTTAAGAAAGCAACAGAAAAGCAGCTCTTTAATTTCTAATCCCGCATCTAAGTCCAACGTATCATCTTTTAGTCAAAAACAAACTGATATTCGTTCTAGCTGGAAAGGGAAAACTATTACACAAAGTGATTTTGATGATAGAATAGTAAAATTCGTAACAGGAACTATGTCAGCATTATCAATCATAGATTCTCAATATTTTAAGCAAATATTTTCCGATATGCCGTATAAAGTCATGTCTAGGGGTACGCTTATGACCAAAATAGCCGGCTTGAACAAAAGTATGCTGAGCACACTACGAGAGAAAATAAGTTCAGTAGAGTATGTTTGTACTACAGCCGATATATGGTCGTCAAAAAAACGAAGTTTTCTCGGGGTTACGTGCCATTGGTTAGACCCTGATCTCCAGCGTCACTCAGCAGCACTAGCTTGCAGGAGATTTAAAGGATGTCATACGTATGACAAAATATCAGAACTCCTTGATGAAATTCACAGTGAATTTGATTTGGATTATACAAAAATAATTGCTACCACAACCGATAATGGGGCCAATTTTGTAAAGGCTTTCAAAGAGTATGGAGTAAAGTTACAAAATGATATCATTTTAAGCACACTGTGCGATCATTCTACCCGGGATCTTGAAAATTCAGATGAAATGGACGAGGACGATGATGAGGAACTGGGCGTGTCTTTAATTCAACAAAATGATGCAACATTTTTGGAAGAAGGTGGAGATGATGCTAATGTCAAATTAGTTCAACTACCAAAACATTTGAGATGTGGAAGCCATACTCTCAATTTAATTGCGACAAGTGATATAATGAATGCCGTGAACAAGAATCATTCCTTAAGATCACGACATACATCTATAATGCATAAGTGTACAGTATTATGGAATAAAGCAGGGAGGCCCAAGTCGGCTGAAATAATCAAATCTACACTTGGATATGATTTAAGCTATCCTGGAGTAACAAGGTGGAACTCCTTGTACGATTCCTTGACTCAGATACTAAGATTTAGAGCACAATTACCTACTCTGTATGAAAATTTAGGTGTTTCTCGATCTGAAATGTTAAAGGATGCGGATTTGCTTTATATTGAAGAATATTGTCTAGTTTTGAAACCCCTCAGTCAGACTTTGGATTTATTGCAAGGCGAGAAAAATTGTCATTATGGTTACATTTTACCTAGTATACTAAATCTCAATAGAAAATTCGAAAATTTGAAAAACAAAAATTTTAAATATATGACTGAAATACTAGTCGCCTGCACTGAA
The DNA here is from genome assembly GCA_025024175.1 of Rhyzopertha dominica. NCBI lineage: Eukaryota > Metazoa > Arthropoda > Insecta > Coleoptera > Bostrichidae > Rhyzopertha > Rhyzopertha dominica. The sequence goes on from QCXZ01000064.1 coordinate 42,114,729, forward strand.
GGACTTAAGAGACGATTTGCAAATTTTTTTACCCCAAATTTGAATGCCAATGCAATAAACAATTCTAGGGATGCAGTAATAGCTGCAGTTTGTCACCCTTCGTTTTAAGTTTCGATGGATGAGTCTGCTTGATAAAAATATATGCATCACCAAAGAAGAAATTCAACAAGAAGTAGCAGACGAAGCTTTAAAGCTGACAAAGGAAGTAGAAGAAGAAGTAACACAAACTCACACCAAAACATCAACATCTAATACAACAAAAAGTTTCTTTGAATTTGACGATGAGAATGTACATGAGAACATTACTCCTGCAAATAAACGAAGTCGTATCGAATTAGAAATTTTGCAGTTTTTGCAAGACCCTTCTAGAGAATTGGAATTGTTGAAAAAATTTCCGCATGTATTAAACGTTTTTAAAAAATTTAATACACCCCTGCCTTCTTCGGCACCGGTAGAACGGCTCTTTTCATTTGCAACATTTTTGAACGCACCTAGAAGACACGCATTGGCTGATGTCAATTTTGAAAGATTGGTGTTGCTGAAGGCTAACGGTGCAATGAATGGATGGACTAGTCCAATTTAGGAGCTGGTGCAATATAGTCAACATTGTCCTACTTAACATAGAAATGACGGACCAAGACCAAAGAATATTGTTTTCATTTTTGATTAGGACATCAATAATGTTTATTTAAATTTGTTTTTTGTTATAGGGAACTCAAACATAAGGGGTGCATATCATGCGCTTGGAATCTTATGCACTTGGAGTCTGAGAAGATCGCTTTTTTCAAATGTCATTTTTAAAATTTGTCATTTTTACAGTTAGCCATATAAGTAGTGGTCCTTCTTGTAAACACAATTTACGATCACTACTCATATGGTCGACTGTAAAAATGACATATTTTAAAATGACATTTGAAAAAAGAGATCTTCTCAGACTCATGCGCATAAGATTCCAAGCCCTTGATACGCACCCAACATAAGTACCTATTCTGTTTTCGATTTTTATTAAAGTTGTTAGAATTTTATATTTATTTATACGTTGTTGTATTTGTATGCATATGGAGTTTATTTTAAGTTTTAACTTACTTTTTAATTATAGTTACATACAAATCAATCAGTTTTTTTGTAAGTGCCCATCTACCTATCGAAATTGGAACTTCTGGAACGTTAAATCGTGTTCTAATTATATACTCGACCTTAAAACCTTATATTTATTAAGTATTACCTTCCTTTTATTTTACTTCCTCCGAAAATAACTGTAAAAAGAACTATTTTTTAAGTTACTTTTTACTTATAACTTGTAACTAAGTTCCATTCGTAGATAAGTATCTAGTTACTTAAGTAACTAAAGTTACTTTCTATTAAGTAACTATGCAAAATAACTTAGTTACATTTCAAAAGTAACTTTCCCAGCTCTGCTCACAAGTAGATTTTTCATTACTAAGATACCAGGCCGATAACATTCCAAACTTTGATGGAAACCCAAAACAGTTAAATAGGTTTATAACTGCGTGCGAACACTTTCTTGTAAATTTCAAAATAAAACAAATCTTAATGATCCAATTAATACTTGTTTAATAGACACCATATTAAATAAATTAAGAAGCCGAGCCGCTGATTTGGTTTGTTCTCGATTGGAATTAAATAGTTGGGATCAAATTAAAAATACGCTTACACTTTCATTTTCTGATCAAAGAAGTATCGATTGCCTCATACAAGAGCTTATAAACATGCGACCCAATAGAAACGAAACTCCTATTCAATTTGGTACTCGAATCCAAGATTCCAGAAGTTTGCTCTTTGCTAAATTAAACTCTAGTCCCGAAACGATTGCAGAAAAACAAATAAATGACGATTTTGCATTAAAAACTTTCATTGCTGGTCTTTCATACAACTTGCAGTTAGTCATAAGACTAAAAAATCCGAAGTCATTAGCACAGGCTATGTCTTTCATAGTGGAAGAAGAAAATTTTAAAACTTACAGCAGCCACACTTCAGGAAATCAACATTCCACACAAAATTCTTATAAATTTTCGCAACCGAAACCAACACAAGCACTAAATATGGCAAGGCCACAATTTGGTCAAAACTATCAAGTTGTACCGAACCGCCCACAATCTTCACAAACTTTTATTCAACCAAATTTTCAACGCAGCCCGCAATCCGGAATTAGACAGAATTTTCCAAATCCCAAAAATCAATTTTACGGAAATTCATCCAGGAACTCGCAACAAACTGTGAGACCCTTCCAAAATTATAGACCACAAAATTTTTATAATGGACAAGGTAGCACTATGTCACGAAACATGAGTCACAGATCATTTAAACCCGAACCGATGGATACGTCATCCGGCAACACTGTTCTCAAACGACCAAATTTCATGCACACAGAAATATTTAATCAAAATATCGAACCAGAACCTGAAGCAACAAGTAACGAATATTATCCCCAACAATGCGACGAAAATTATTATGAATTCACGGAAAATTCTGAATATAACCAGAATGTTGACCAAGATACCCAAATCTTTGATAACGAATATAACGATAGCAATAATCAAAATTTTATGGCGGACACGATACAACACAACCCGACATAATACTTTTCAATACGTTTCATACTGAACTCCCACACATTTATATACCGGAACTCGACGCAAAATTTTTAATAGATACAGGCAGCACTCGAAGTCTAATAAGTCCAAATTTAGCTTACCAATATTATCAAAATTTCATCAGTAACGAGAATTTTAACATACAAACAGCACATGGAATTACATATCATAACGAAATTGCAAACATTCCTTTATTTAGCATTTTTAATACACCCGGTGCACATAAATTCTATTTGTTTGATTTTTGTATAAAATATGATGGCTTAATAGGTGCAGATTTATTACGAAGTCTTGACGCTAATATTAATCTCAATACTTGTCAAATTACGACTCCACATGCTATTATACCTATCAAAAACTCTATCAAAACAAATTTAGATGACGAAATTAGTCAAACCCAAAATTTTGTTCCTAGAAAATACACACTCTCACCTCGTACACAAACAGTAGTTCAAGTTCCTGTTAATTTAAAAGAAGGCATAGGAATTTTAGATTACACTGACCTCGGGAAGAAAACTGAAATGCCAAGAGCATTGGTGCAAGTAAATAATTATTTGGCGACCACAACAATTTTGAATCCGTTAGAGAACTCTGTTCAGATTGAAATTTTAGAAACCTTTCGATATTGAACCTATTGACGTCACGAACGTAAATTTTATAGATCAAATGGAAACAAATGAACACCTAACCACAGAAAACGATAATCTTTTTAAAAGCTAACCTCAAAAACTTACGTTTAGGTCATTGTAACGTTGAAGAAAAAGATGCCATTCGTAAATTATGTTACCAGTATCGAGATATATTCTACTGTGATAAAGTTCCGCTTACATTTACCAACCAAATTAAGCACCAGCATAAAATTAACTGACGATAAACCAATATTCACTAAAAGCTATAGATATCCACAAATTCATAAAGAAGAAGTAAAAAGTCAAATTAAAAATTTATTAGAGCAAGGCATTATTCAACATTCAGCTTCTCCATGGTCCTCACCAATTTGGATCGTCCCAAAAAAAATGGACGCATCCGGAAAGCGCAAATGGCGGATGGTTATCGACTACCGTAAAGCTCAATGAGAAGACAGTGGACGATAAATATCCTTTGCCAAACATTTCGGACATATTAGATAAATTAGGAAAGTCTCAATATTTTACCACCCTCGATTTGGCTTCTGGCTTTCACCAGATCGAGATGAATCCCGAAGACATTCAAAAAACAGCTTTTAGCACCGAAAATGGACTTTATGAATTCAGACGCATGCCCTTTGGCCTAAAGAATGCGCCATCGACATTTCAACGTGTCATGGACAACATTCTTCGCGGTATTCAAAATGAAACATGTCTTGTGTATTTAGACGACATAATAATATTTAGCACATCCCTAGACGAACACATCACGAGACTGAAACAAATATTTGACAGACTAAGACATGCCAATTTTAAATTGCAACTCGATAAATCGGAATTTTTGAAAAAAGAAGTATCCTACCTAGGACACATAATTACGTCCGAAGGAGTACGGCCGAATCCCGACAAAATTACTGCTGTAAAGAATTTTCCAATACCCAAAAGTCAAAAGGAAATAAAGTCATTTTTAGGACTACTAGGATATTATCGTAAATTTATAAAGGATTTTGCAAAAATTACAAAACCAATGACGTCATGTTTAAAGAAAAATCGTACAGTAATACACAGTCCTGAATTTGTAAAATCTTTCGAAACATGTAAAGCACTTTTGATAAATTCGCCCATTTTGCAATACCCTGATTTCGAGAAACCGTTTGTGCTAACGACCGATGCTAGCAATTTTGCATTAGGTGCAGTTTTGTCGCAAGGCGAGCCTCCAAACGATAAGCCAGTAGCGTATGCTTCACGTACGCTCAACGATACGGAAACTAAATACAGTACCATCGAAAAGGAATTGTTAGCCATTGTATGGGCTACAAAATATTTCAGGCCATATCTATTTGGACGCAAATTCAAAATTTATACCGATCACCGACCTCTAGTTTGGCTATATAACTTAAAAGAACCAAATTCTAAATTTATGCGTTGGAAAATAAAATTAGAAGAATTCGATTACCAGATAATTTATAAAAAAGGAAAACAAAATTCTAATGCCGATGCGTTATCACGAATCCCTGTCAATGCCATAGAAACAGAGAGTATCATTGCAAATCCAGGTGAAGTAAATAAAGATATTTTAGATTATTTAAGAGAACTAGCCGAAAATCCCATTAGAGACGAAGAAATTCGCGAAATCAAAACTAAACCCAGCACTTCGATTAAAAAGGTAAATGAAAAATTCAAAATTCTCCAAAATATACAAATAAGACCACCAATTTTAACAATCAATGACGATAGTTATGATTCAGAAATTCCTATAATCAACATTTCAGACGATTTAGAGACCGCACATTCTATCAATCAAAACGACAACTTAAATGACGGAATTCCCATTTTGGATGAAATCATTAATAATAAACCCAATCAAATTCTAATATCTAACAATGTTCATAATTGTATAAACCTAGAAAGAGAAAATATACAACACATAAAAATTGTTCATGCCAGAATTCCAAAATATGACAAACAATTAATTTATGAGTTTTTAAGAGACTATACGGATGGAAACAAAACATTTCATTTGTATTTTTACGACGAATCGATGTACAAGATTTTTAATGAAGTCTATATTCAAAATTTTAATAATACAAAACTAATTAGATGCACTAAATTAATAAACACAATAAAACTTCGCGATGAACAAACATTATTGGTTAAACAACAACATGAAAGCAAATCAAACCACCGAGGAATAAACGAAACTTTAGAACAACTCAAACGAAATTACTATTGCCCCAACATGCTTAAATTTGTAACAGATTATATTAACGAATGCCAAATTTGCAATCAAGCTAAATATAACCACAGTCCAGCTTACGTACCAATGGTACTTACTGAAACGGTAAGTAAACCTTTTGAACTACTGCACGCAGACATATTCAGATTTGATAATCAAAATTTTCTAACAATTATCGACGCTTTTTCAAAATTGGGACAAGCAATACCAATTACAAGTAAAAATGCGATCGAAATCTCAGACGCTCTAATTACGTATTTTTCATACTACGCACTCCAACCAA